>CM037854.1:96725307-96741212 GCA_021234595.1 Delia radicum | reverse complement strand
ATTATGTTTCAAATTATAATTTACTATCTTTTTAGATTTTATTCATAACTTTGAAATACGTAAGTGCTACATCTAAGAATTTAGCAACGACATAACGGAATAATTTATAACTAACATATTTTTGAAAGATGGGTGGTGTAGAAACGACCTAATTATGATGTGATCACTCTCTGTTTTCAATCGCCGGCAAAACACGCCGCATCGTAAAACTTAAAACTAGCAAAAATCAAAATTCAAATAAACGACAAAGTGAAAGAAAATTAAAACCTAAATTATAAAGTAAAACCTAATTTGAAGAGAAAAAACATAAAAAAATATCTTAAAGTGAAATATAGGCTCAAACAGCAATACCAAAAAAAAAAAACAACCTGTGTCTCTTTATTTATCTGCAAGGCCAGCTAACCCGTCAACACTAAAAAGGAAACATGCCGAATTATTCGAGACGAAAAAACTCCTTTCTCGAATAACTCGGAAGCCGCCCTTTTTGAAAACCCGGTTTCTGGTGTCTGGACTGGAGTTGCTCCACGCACAAACACGAATTATATTTTGTTTAAACTATTTTTTTTTTCTTTAATTACCACTATTATATTATAAAATAGCAATTAATATCTCTAAATTACAGCGAGATAATTGTTTGCATGATGCTAATAAATTTTTGTATTAATTCAATGAAAATCACAAAAAACTGGTTTAATAAAAACTATTAAGCTTTTCATTAATTTCAAGAAAATTTTCTTTTATTATGTTAAGAATTGATTCACTGAAAAATTTCATTATTTTATTTTAATAACACTCGTTTTTTGATTATCAAATTTGTGAGCCATTTTGGATGTCTGGCTGAAGTAGGTTAATGATATCCGATGAAGTCAGAATTCCATATCTGAATAATTTTTAAATGAATAAATGAAATGTTTAAAAAAAAATTACACAAATTTTTTCACAAAAGTGCAATTTTTTCGGTAATTTTTGGCACAGGTTAAGGTTTTACGAAAAAAAAAAATTTTATTAAATTTAGAAACGTTTGAAATAAAACTGGGCTGTGTAATGGCAAATCTATTTTTTAAGGGACACCCTACTGTACATTCTACAATCTAAAATAGTTAGTTATATAAAACAATAAAGTAAAGTACTAGTAAAATACAGCTTGTTTGTGTTCTCTACTCGCACTGTTTTTTTATTGCATCACATCATTTTTATAACCAAAGGCAAGACAAAAAAATCCATCCATAGTTTCTTTTGTTGTAATTTCAGTAACAGTTTATGAATTTCTATTTTACTTTTAGGACTATCAAGTCAACTTTTACACAATGGACTGCAGAGAAACAGTTTTTGTCAGTCCAATAGTTTGAAGTTTGAATTTTACAACATGTACTTGAATCCTTTTTGTGTATTGTAACTGCTATTTTAAATGAAAAAATAAAAAGTTATATAGCTTTATATACAGAGAATGCTTTGTATCATTATTGTTTGTCTCGAACAAAAATGACAGCCTAAATTTTGTGATAAAAGCCAAATGTCGCTTAAGTTTTTGTGATTGTGTAAAAGTTGTCAAAAAGTTGTTACACAAAAAAACAATGAGATTCTTGATAATTTATCAACGACATTCAAAATCTGTATAAGAAATTACTTATTCAATGCAAGGAAGTCAAAATAAATTAGTTTAATTTTATTAATAACGCTAAAGAATGATGAACGAATATTTGTAAAAATAAAAAAAAAAAAAAACAGTTGTTTTTATAATACAATCTTTGTTCTTTAATATGTACTAATAAACTGACAATTGGCATTGTTTGATGTCAATGGCAATAGAATTTGTTGCCATTGCAGTTGCTTGAAAATAATGCAAAAGAAATTTTGTTTCAATTGGCATTGATGAAATTTTCAGTAAATCCGTGAAACTTTTTTTCACAATATAAACGAAAATTTTCCTAAAATTAATGAAAATCTGTATCCCTTTTATGAAACCAGATTTTTAATGAAACATCTGCATTGGGTGTACGAAACTTTTAATTAATAAAATTATATTTTTTTTACAATTTTATGAAAACTTGCAATTGCAAAATGAAAAGTTTCAATGTATGAATTCCAGCGCAATTTCATAGAAATAAACCTTTAAAAATGGCAGAAAAGGCTAGTAAAAATTAGTTAGAAATGAGCTTGCAGAAAAAAACTGTAAAATAAGAACACAAAAAATAAATCTGGTAACTTACAACATTTTAATTATATTCGATGTGAAATTAAGTTAATTGAAAATAGAATTTTACTCTGTAAAATTAGCAAAACTTTCACTAAATATTTGTAGACTCAAAATAGCAACCAAAAACTGTAATGAAAACAAAATTTTTTATATATTTACCTCAAATTTGTGAAAATTCAAATAACAGTTTATTTTGCTAAATTCAACAAAAATTTTGCTAAAAAATTTTAGATTGCTGATTACTTAAGGGCAGACTTTTATTCGCAATAAAAAAATCAAAAAAAAAATTCAAACATATCATGTTTTTTAATGATTTATTTGTCCACTAATATATCGTAAATGTTTTTGCTAATTTTAGCAGATTTTTTTAGTTACTTTCAATTAACTAAAATTTAGCTCAAATATAACTTAATATTTGTAAATTCTACAAATTTTTTTTTATATTCTTATATTACTAATATTTAGTAAATTTTTTTTTTTCCACCAGGTTTAACTAATTTTTTGTACCATTTTTTACTATTGTTAGAAGTTTATTTCTATCAATGTAGATTCCGTTATAATTTTTTGACAATACTTGGTAGAAAGTATAAATTTTATAGACAAGTCGCGCCCTCTAGTGGTAGTGTAATTAGTTGAAATTGAAACTTTGAATCTTTGTACTCACTGTAATAGTTAATATTTTTTTAAATGTTTAATTTTTATGTATTAACAAGTCAAATACCTAACAAAAAATTGTACAAAATTTTGATATATTTTTAAGAATAAAAATGTTTTAATTTTTGTTTTAAGAATACAAAAATTGCTTTTTAGGACTTTATACATATATTTTCATATATTTAGTTAGAATTTATTTATAGATTTTATTTGTTGCTTTTCAAAAAGTTTGTTTGTATGTTTCATTGGCATCACCCAAATCTTCAGTTGGCTGTAATACGAAAAGTTAATTGGCTTAACTCAACCTATCGACTTGTGAAATTTTTGTTTTTCAAATGGTTTGATTTTATAATTAAGATTATCAGATCAGGCAGTTTTTTCACTAAGGCAGACAAAAAGATTCTCCTAGAGTTTATTTTATCTTTTTTTATTGCAGAAAACTGAAGATTTGGACTTGAGGTAGAACAATATTCTAACTACATTTTTAAGAATTTTTTTTTTAAAATGTTTGGAGCCCTATCCGTTAAAAAGACTTAAGCCGCCAAAATCACAATTAAACAGAAGAAGCTTTTTTTCTATTTATTTTTTAGTTTTTTTTTTGGTTAACCGATTGCAATGAAATTTAAATATGATGTAAAAGACCAAAACATAATGCAAATTAATTGTATGCGTTATTTCTTGTTTGGTCCAGAGAATATATATACATATTGTATAAAAGTCTTTTGAATTGAAAATCCCACAATACATGCTCAAGCGTGTCTAAAATTTTGTGTTATTCATCAATTATTTTTAGGTCATCTTCAGCCTCATTCTAATCCACCACAAACAAGAACTCTTGGTTTGATCAGATATATATGTATATCGATCAACTTACTGAAAAAGTAAATGTTTTTACCATTACTGGGAACGAATACACTAATATTTAATCATAACAAATTTTTTTTGTTTTAAACAATGTTTTCTAATTTGCTGAGTGACAACACTAGTCGCTCAATTTTTGTACTTTGGAATTGGACTATTTTTTTCACGTTCACCAATTTCTTTATGCGTTCTTCAAAAATTTAATTAAAAAATATTTTTTATATAGCCTTTCTATCTCAATAATTCGTGTTTTTAAAACCCCTTTTGAAATCTTTGTTATTTAATTTTAACAAAAAAAACTATATATCATGATTAATTTATCTATATCACATTTGTATGTCTTAATATTATTTTAAAATATCTGCCAAGTGTTTTTAGTTATAATTGTCACCTTTCATTGATAAGCAAATATTACTTTAAAAAAACAAAAACAAAAATTTATGCTAAAAAGGTGACACTTTTTTGTCATGATGACAAAATGTAGAACTTTAAAACTTAATGTCAACACAAATTTCAAATAGTCACAAAAACTTGTAAACACCCTCAGTAAAGTCAAACTCATTTCTAACAAAAAAAAATACTACAAGATAAGCTCAGAAACAATTTAGCTTTAAAAAAAGTTAAATTCAAAAAAAAAATTCAGGTCAAATGTCAACTATGTAAAGCATACACAAAAAGGAGAATATTTTTTTTTTGTATGACCAAAAACACACAAAAGGAAACTTTTTCTAACAGGAAAAAAACCTTAGCTTTTAGTTGGAAAATTGTTTGCTAGTGTTTGAATAGTTAGTGAATAAAAGTAAGAAAGTAGTGTTGTATAATTCGGTTATATTTTTTAGTAGTCGAAATTTATGTACGCTATTGGACAAAATTATGTGTAAAACTGTAAAAATGCACCAATCTTAGCAAAAAAAAAAGGACCCGTTGAAGATTAACGAAATTATTATCTAATATTGACCATTTGGGAAGTTCGTCTACATATTACAAAATATTGATCAGATCTAAAAATGTCATAGGAAGGTGGGGTAATTTGGGGACTTTGCATTTTTCTCCATAGACAGAGCGAATTTCTTGGACGAGTTTTATGGAAATTTTTTTACTAAACTGATGAAGTTTTCTTCACAATGTGATGAAAAATTTCTTAAACTATATGAAAAAGCTTCATAGTTTTAATTTAACTATTTTTAATAAAACTTTTTCAAATAAAAATTTTTAATAAATAAAATAAAATGTTTCATTAATTTTTATGAAAATAACTTTTTTCTAATTGTTTTTTCTGTTAATTAAAGTAAATTATCACAAATAAAATTATAATTTTTCTGTTAATATGAAAAATTTTTCATGATCTTGAACCGAACTAACCAACAACTCACACACAATTTATATAGATCAACAATAAAATTCACTATTAACTGCATTAATTTAATGAAAAGTTTCAATGGACGAGTTCCAGTGACATTTCATAGATCTAATGCAAAAATTCACGGCATGATATCATGCAGAGAATTCTTTTATTGTACTAATGCATTTTCCTAATTTCTAACTATTCTGTCTTATACTATTGGTTCTTAATAAATTATTATCACAAAAAGTTACAATTGGTGTTCTTGTTTTTTGTCAAAAAAAAAATCGTTTATATATTTAATCAAGTAAATACGAGTATAACAAATTATTGTTACGTTATGTATATAACGAATGACGTATTTCTTTTCGCTAATATTTAAACAGTGCAAAAATGGTGGCAGTTTTTGTCACTTCGGTCATAATTAGGTAATTTAGGACGTGTAGGTGGGGTAAATTGGGACGTGTAATGGAAGCAATTTTAACGATTCTTTATGTTGTTTGTATGGCATATATTGTAAATTATGTATTTATTTGGACATTACCGCTCGAAAGTACAACAAAAAAGCACCGAAGCCTATCCTGGAGTATGATTTAGTAAAAGCCATACAGCATATCAAACTCAAAGGATGGACGGCACTTCAAAGGTTTCGCTAAGAAACATCATGCTACTAAACCATCTATTACAAAAATATTGCTCTCATCATTTTCCCAATTGGATGTTCATTTTTGCATGATTTTTTCCAATGAAAAGTCTCTGAAATTAAATTCTAACTTAAAATTATAATTAACTTAAAATGTGTTAAAATAACGACCAGCTTTTGTACCTGCATTCATTACAACTCAGAATATTCAGACGAAGATTATAAACTTTTCTTTATGTTATTTATTTTATTTTGTAGTTTTATTTCTTTCTATTATTTTTTTCCAATTCATTTATATAATTGACGTGATTATCATCTATAATTAACTAGATTATCATCTAATAAACCGGAATTACCAATAAAATTAGTGTTTTTTTGTTTTAATTAGTCATTAATTCCATAAGAATTCGCCAGAAATCTGACCAAAGGTGTTGGACATTCATGCTTTTAGATTTTTTAAATTTTAAAAACTTGCGATTTTACTCCAGTTTTTCTTTTTTTAAAAACTTAAAAAAAATAAATAATTTGTGAACTTTAAAGAGACATTGTTTGGTAAGTAGATGGACTATTTCAAAAATTTAAAAAGTTTCTGAAAGCTACAGTTGTCTACTTTTACTATCTTTAATCTAGAATTACCCGCTTCTGTCTAACAATGTTTTTGTACTGGAAATGCAAATTTTTTTATACATTTTGCACGTTTCTCTCCCCCTTCGATATAAAATTAAGTTTCGATTTTTTTGGGACAAGAAAGTGAACTATTTTTATGATTTTTTTTTAAAGACCACTACATTTTTATGTTTTTAGGTTTTATTTTTTTTTTATTACAAAATATGAAAATACATTAAGACATTAAGAACTTTGCACAGCTATATTTCTGACAGTTATTACCGCATTTTAGTAATTTAGAAAGCAATTGAAAGGTTTTATGTCTTCTTTCATATGTAATGTTAAAAGAGCATCTAGGCATATAAATGCAAATGCAATTACTTTTATTGCAAATGTAATTTTTAAATGCATTTTTGAGACTGTTTTCACCCTTTAATTTGTTAATTTTTAAACAATTTTCAAAATACATAAGATTTTGATGCGTTCGGGGAACGCAAACTAACTAATTTTTACGATGTTTTTTTTAAAAGCTTTTTATTATTTACCAGATTCAAAAGCTTTGTCTAGCAATATCAAATACGCGTATTCAAAAAAAAAAAAAACAATATCGTAATTATTCTCAAAGATTCTATAGTTTGCAAATTAAAACAGCTCACAAATCGAAGGTGGGAACAGAATAAAAAAAATATGTCTTAAACTGTATTTGCATTACAAATAATTCCATTTTGCATTATTATCAAACGCTTTTTAAATTTATATTACTAATAATGCTAAAGGCCTTAGATTTAAAAAACACTTGGTAAAACACGTGTTTTGCTATCTAGTGTGAATGTGGCTTAAGATTTTATATAAAATAAATACAAATTAATTAAATCGGATTTTTTTGATTAAATTTTATTAATTCATTTTCCGAATTAAATTGAATAAACTTTTTTCTCGAGCTGGAAGATAAATTGCAGTGATATCTTCACTCACAATAACCTATGGATAAAAACACGAAATTATTGTCAAAACAGCCAAACCTTCGTAAAATTAACAAATTTTTGTTTATTTTACGAAAATTTTTGTAGTTTTAAAATTTTTTTCGTATTTTTATGCATGTCATCAGTGTATTAATTTATGGATTATATTAAAATTCATTTTGCAAAACTTTAACAGCTAAAGTTTTGCTCGGATTTATATGTTTTTATAGATTTACATTTAAAGTGCATTTGAAGTTAAACAGCGATTCAATATCTATGCAAAACATATGTATTTTTAAGTTGAATTTATGGCTTAAACCAATCTTACCAAAAGTGCACGCTTCTACTGTTAACATAGCAACTTCTAAGACAAACAAAAATAATTCGTGGTTAATTCCTTACAATAACTTATAATACTTTTCGAAACCACAAAATCTAAAACACATGTACCCACTACAAAATACTTGATATATTAACATCACTACAGTTTGAATTATATTGCAAGTGTTTGCGCTTGTATGCGTGTTTAAAGAATGACCAAAGGCTAAATACGGAATAAAAACTAAAAATAAAGTAGTTGTATTTGTCTTCTACTCACAAGGAAACTATACAGTGGTGCAACCCTTAAAAATAATTATATAGCCAAGTAGAGGACAAAAAAGAGCAACATAATAATGACATAATATTAATAAACTTGAGATTTGGGCATGTGTACAAAACATAAACGAATTTAAATGTTCCCCCCGGTCACATTTTGAGCCATCTATCATGGGATTTACAATATCTTTTTTAATATTTGTAGAAATAAAATTTCGGCACGTATATTTTGTTTTACACCAACGAAACTTAAACTTTTCAAATCATTCTGATTTACTACGGTAACATTTAATCAACTGGTATTTTTTAAATTATTTGGAATTGCCGTTATTTTGTGCTATTTTGCACACCATTTTTAACTTTTTTGCGCCATTTTAAACTTGCCTTGACAATAATGCTTATTTAATTCTATCGAGGACATTTTCAGTTTTCATGATTCGGCTTTGGGACGACTTTTCCTGAATAGGGTTAATTCATATATTAAATATTTCATGTGAGTGGCAACCTTAGGTCTACAACATAAGCAATATCGATATCAAAATTTAATGCTCGTTTGAAATTTTAGAATTTTTTTAAACTTGACTATAAGAAAAAATATAACTGAGTTTTGAGATTTTTAATTAATTAAAGTGTTAATGAATTTTATTGATTAAAGATTTGTTGGATTTAAAATTTCGTTTAGTCAAGCTTTTAGTCTTGTAAATTTTTGAATAGAGAATACTTACAATTCCAACCCGTTTTTAGCTATAAAAGATTGATGACAAAAATGGGGGGAAAGTTTTGAAATGTGAAAAAACAGCGTTTAGGAATTTTTTATAGAAAAAATTATTGTTGGTTTTTCTTTATCGAAAAAGCTAACTTTTTTATGCGAAATAAATCTAAAGTTTTAACCAAAATTAACTTACCTGTTGTAAATTTGGTTCAAAATTTTAATTAATTTTTCTTTAAATTTAACATGGTCGTTACACTTAATTGAATTTCAAAATTTGCATCAGATTTGGGAATAAATAAATAATTAATACTAATAGAGACGAAACTTTACGAAAGTTAACTTAAGCTAAATATGGGTGCTGCAATAAGGATGTTCACAGGGGGTGTACTAAATGTTATATGTGTTGTATAGTCGCATCGAAAATAGAGATGGTAAAATTTTTTTTTAAAATATATAGCAATAGATGATAGTAGTTAACAACATTTGTACCTATGTATAGTGTACTATGTGCAAGTGTGCTAACAGAGAGATAACCCAACACAAAATCTTCTTCAAATTGAAAATAAAACAAATAAAAATTTTTACCATCTCTATTTTTACGACATTTAGTGCACCTTAATGTATTTTCATACAATCGCTCAGTCCACTAATACAATTTTTCTAAATATAGTTGGGCCTTAACTAGTTTTAAAATATTTCAACAGTAATAGAGCATTAATTGTTAACAAAAAGTAGTATCTATCTAATTCTTAATTTTTGTTATTAAACTATTATATTAATAAGCCATAGAAAAATGTTTACATTCTAATGGCTTTAATCTACAGCGAAATGTTTAAACTTCTTAAAACTTTCATTTCAAAAAAATGCTAGGTTCTGGATTATTTATATAATTATATTAACTCATTATTGGCCAACTCTCCCGTTTTAAAACCAGTACTTCTAAACCGTATAAATGTTTACTGTATAAAGATAAGTGGTTTAAAAACCTTAAAATAATTTAATATTCTAAAAAAAAAAAAAATAAAAAATTGCGGAAAGTTGTTATGCAGAGTTGCCAAATAATTATTTGAAAAAACTATTTTTTGACCATTTTGGTAAGACCTTTTTGAAAAATTATTTAAAAATATAAAAAAGCCTTATATTTTTATATTCTTAAATGTTATGTTAATGACAAAATATTCAAATTTATTTGTTTGCTAACTTAGTTCATTGATTGAATATAATTTTTAAAAATCTGACCGATCGAATTTATTAAAGTATAAAATATATATCAAAATTTATTCCGTTTCACTTAAATAATAAATAAAGGCTGGTTTTTATTAAAATACTACACTTACAAAAATTGTAACTGCAGAGTATTGCCATTTGACAATTTTAAAAAATTGTCAGAAACCACAATGTTTTTCAAAAAAAAATAAAAAGCGTTTCCTGGTGCAATAAAAAATTTAGTTTTTTGTGTATTTTTAAATAAAGATTTCGTCAAAAAATTAAATATTTTAAATATCTAACTCAAACCGAGACATTACTTACAACAGACAAAATAAACTCTATGTACACTGATAGAATTTTCCTTCACAGTATTAATGAAACGATTTCATTAAAATCGATTCATTGGTTTAATGAAAAATTTAATTAACAGAATGAAAATGCATTAATATTGGCATTTGTTTCATTAACATTTTATATGATTTTTTCATAACTTCATAAAAAAAAAATTCATTAAATCAATGAAAAATTTTAAAATTTTTTTCAATTAAAATTTTAATTTTTAATAAGAAAAAAAAAATTTTTTTTTTGTACTTTCATTTTGAAATAAAAAAAAACTGAAAATTTTCTTTTAAACATAATTAAACAAAACTTTGATAGAAATACATTTTTTTATTAAATTTGAATAGAGCTAACAGATTTTGATGAATTTGAATAGTTGGTCAAGAAAAACGACATAGTTTTGTTCAAAACGAGACCTAAATTGTTATCGTTTTGACGATGTTACACAAAAACGTTATGCTAAACGATAATAAAATTTTGTTTTTAACAACATTGTTAACAATATTTAACATTTTTATCTAATATGTTCGTAAATTAACTACAAAGAGAGGACTATAATCGTCGACCCGTTCTACAGAATTCCAAGCCAGATCGATAAAAAATTACATATTTTGCACCGACGTATAAAATATGTCATAATTTAACACAAGATTGAACAATTTTGTAAAAACAAAACAATAAAACAGAAATAAATTAAAATTGGACCAGACCAGTCCTTATAAATAATATCAACGAATGATAATTTCTCAATAACCACCAAATTAATGCTATGCTAAAATAATCATAAAAAGTGCCAAATTATTAAATATCAACGAAAATATTTCATACAAACTATGAATTTTATTCATTAAACACATGAAACTTTCATAACGGTTAGGCTAGGATTAAAGAAAAAAATTTCATATACTTTATGAAATTTTCATTGGGTCAATGAAACCATTCATTAAAATTGATTTAATGAAACACCTTTCATTGACTCATGAAACGTTTCTTTGGGGACTTTTTTATGAAAAAATTCATTGAATTAACGAAGGAATCATTGATACTACGCACAAATTTCTATCAGTGTACTCTAAGGCAGACAAAAGATTATCATAGATTTTATTTTGTCTGTTGCGCGTAATGTCTCGGTTTCGGTTAAGCCAATTATCTTTTCCAATTGCAGACAACTGAAGATGTGGGTGATGCGAATTAAACATTTGTATTCTCTATCATGAAAATAATCACACTTTTTGAAAAGCAACAAATAAAATATAATATGACAATATCAAAATAGATTTTTGGACTTTGAGATAGAACAGTATTCTAACTAAATATATGAATAATAGAATTACAAATTTAAAACATTTTTAACCCGCTTTTGTATACTTCAGATTTTCATATGCTTTTTACTGCGTTGTTATATCGTCTTCCTATCAAAAGTTATAGGCTCTAAAAATTGGTGTGTCTGTAAAGAAATATTGGTAAAAAAAAATGGGTTAAATGGACACATACAACATTATTTCTGTGCGCCCTGGTAGGCTAGTTGGTAGCGTGCTATCTTATCAGTGCCGGGGTCGTGGGTTCGATACCACCAGAGGCACTGGTCTGTTTTCGCTACAACGCGCCGAAGGCCATAGTAGCTAGTGCTCGGTTAGGGTAATAGTATATAATTTGTAATTATATGATTATTAATTAATAAAAAAAAAAAAAATATGTATTTTTTCTACTCCAAAAAGTTGTGTTTTATTGAAACCTGAAAACCTAGTGTAAAAAATCACTGTTTAAGCTAACTTCTAACTACTTTCGTGTCGTATTATGCTTTTTGGAGAGGGTTTTTGAACTGATTTTTTGTAATGTTTTTTGCTGGGATGTTTTGTTTCTAGTTAAAATTTGCTTAAATTAACAGAAAATTTTTAATGACTCGATCGTAGCCAAATTTAAATCAACAATTATTTCTGGGTTCAAAATTCTAAACTAAAATAAAAAGTCCTGGTTACGGCCATAGAGTAGTTTCCTTTCAGTCAGTAGTTTTTTTATATTTAAGGACATTTTATAATATAATAAAGTAATACAAATACATACACAAGTGACTTAACACAAAAAAAAATAAACCTGTTTAATGCAATTTATTTAAAGAAAATCAGCAGCAATAAAAATGTTGACAATGCCAGAACTTTTTGCCTTCTCTTTAACCAATAGTACATGTTGACAGTTTTTGAGCTCGACATCGTTTTTTTCACTTCTTTTTATTTTTATGTTTATTTATTTGAAGTTCTACCTAGTCTTTTTCGGAAAGAATCTACAAAAACTACAAAATATTTTGTTTTTGTGGTGACAATTTTAATAAAGGTGTTGTCCACATAGTTTTTTTGTGTTTATTTCCATTTTGGTGAATTGTTCTAAATTAAATAAAGTTTATAGTTACGCGGAAAAAACTAGAGCCACTTAAAAAAATCGTGTTTTTCTAAAATATACAGAAAACATAGTAATAGCAAAAAAACACCGGTTAGTTGAAAAACCTAACTTCCGTTAAAAATGCTTGAGTGTGCCAAATACACAGAAAAAGAAAAATTTTATATATTAATAAGGTTTTTTTTAAAGAATGTATTTTAAATGCAACTTTTAGAATGACTTTATAGTTCTATTACTAAAATATATGCTATTGTTTTAAGAGAAGTGAAAAATACAAAAGAGTACACTTTACTTAATTTATGTTGATTTATTTACCCACCTTATGGTACCTATAATTGGGTAAATTTCCTATATGTGTGTAAATTGTTACATACAACTTGTGTACAACATGTATATCAATATGACTTATTGCACATAAGTGTGTAAATGTACCTATAATGTGCGTAATCCATTTGTTAGTATTTACATATTCATATAAATATTTTCATATACAAAAAAACAAAAATGTTCAGTCTCTGCAATTTCCAAAAAAAAAACTATTTCTATTCTTAAAGGTGTTATGATACTTGCTATTTTTTGTATTTTTTCTATATTGGAGAACAGTGCAAATATATTTGCATAGGAAAACTGACTAAGTGTATGATTATACCACAAAAAATCTTGAAATGTCAAACAAATATACGTTGGTTATCGATAAATAATCTTAGGACTGTCAAAAAAAATATAAAAATTTTTAACTTAAAATTGACATTTCCAGATTAAATGTTAGCACTGCTGCCAACTTTTTTAGTTTTTGATCGAAAGTAGCGGGTTTTAACTTTTTTTTGCGATTTTTTAGCTTTTTTTACGGTTTTTGTGGGAACAAAACGTGGGCAATATTGTTTGTTTTGTTTACATTTTATTTTGAAATAACAAAAAAGTATTTCTTGTTCTTTCTCGCATTTGTTGTTTCTTTCAGTCAATCCTAAAAAAATCCAATACAAAAAATAGCAAGTATCATAACACCTTAAGTTATATATTTCTATAAATATTAATATTATCCGTGACTTTTTGAATAAAACACATTTTTTCTTTTGCAAAATAAAAATTTATTTTTCAACATAATTTCCTTTTAGCTCAATACACCTAGTCAAACGTTTCTCCAATTTTTGTATCCCTTCCAAAAAATAGGATTTTTCGAGGTCCATAAAATAGGGCATTTCTTGGCCATATCAAAACCACACTGCCGTATAAAATGCCTATGGCATCAACAATCTCACGCACTTTTACTCCTCGATCGGCTAACACCATATCGTGGACATTTCGACATTTTCTTGTGTATTGACCTCAATTAGCCGTTCAGCGTCATTTGTACTTGTGCGACCACAACGAAAGTCAGTAAACCACTTTTTTACCATTGAAATCGATGATGCAGAGTCCCCATAGTATTTATCAAGCTTTTCATTGTTTTGATTGACGGTTTTTTTTCGCAAAAAATAATGTTAAATGCAGCACTCGAAATTCACTTTTTCCATTTTTAAACAAATTCACGACGTTGTATGTTTTTGAACAGCTGTTAAACGCCACGTAAATGTCGGAACTAACTCAAATTTGACAGTAGTCTATTAACAGGTGGTGCTTGATGGGAGCAGTGTTGCATTTCATATAACTACGAGGGTAGTTCGAAAAGTCACGGACTTATTGATCCGCCCTCGTACACTAAAATCGTTTATACAATGGAGGAAGGAAAGGCAACGCTTGCTTCAGCGGATCAACATTTTGTGTATATTTACTCATATTATGTAATTTTATTCAAAAGTGTAATCACTTTACGCAGTAAGTTAACGTGCATTTTAAGAGTGTAGGTACTTAATTTTCTTTCAAACGTTTTTAATATTTCAACAAAACCTAGATTTAGATCAAAAGTCTAGTATAAAATAGCAAAAATTTTCTATACAAATAAAATTCTTACAAATTTGCTACATCAAGGAACAGTCTCAGTTGTCACCATCGACTTTGTTGCCAATCGAATTCGACTATATTACTATTATTTTATATTTTAAGTCGTGAGTTGTTAATATATTCCACATAAATACTATTACTTTCCGCAAAATGTTATTAAAATTAAAAAACTATTTTGATTTTTAAAGTATTGAGGCGTGGTATCCAATATTAATATTCATTATTAATATATATTTGTCATACTAAATGCGCCACAATCACTTTTAATTGCACAGTTCAACAAATTCAGGAGTTGCAACTTATCATTTTTAAAAGCCATATAAGTGATCACGAATATAACCTTAGAATTTCTAAGTTAGATATAGTTAAACAAACATTTGCAAACACCTTTTTGAAAAATTTAATTTTTGATAAACTTTTTGCAAAAAATTATTATAATAATGCTACATTTTTGCAACATTCAAATAGGTAATAGTTTACTATTAACCTTTAATATACATATTAGACATTTTGAAATGTTGAAATTTACCATCTTTCACAATTTGGTTAATAAAAACCTACAATGTTATCCAAATATTAATACAGTAGGCGAAAATCGTTAGGGCTCGCTAATATTTTTGAATTTTATTGAGAAACAGAATATTTTTGAAAAACGATAAATTTTCAATGATAAAACATTTTTTTTTAGTTGACTAATATTTGAGATATAATTTTTTAAAAACATAAATAACTTAAGCGGAAATTCAATTAGGAGCACTTCAATATAATTTGAAAAAATTTAAGTATTTGCATTAAATTTCTAAATTTCTCTTGCTAAAACTAATGGAGATACTCTTTTATTGACATCATCAGTCAGCTTATCTTAATCGTAATTTTTATATTTTAAAAAAGTTGGTTAATGTTTAGATTAATTATATCTGCTATTATGTTTAGATTAATTTAGGGCCATAAGCCTATATTTCTAATTGTAATCGCTACGCAAAGTAAACCTATTTTTTAAAATCGTTTGGAGCAAGCTTCCTTTTTTGGTTCTTTTATTTTTTTTTTTTTTTCTTATAGCTTTCAACTTTTAGATTCCATTTGGTATTGCACAAGCTTCCTACACGTTAAAGATAAATTCATCACCTGACAAATAAATACATGGTAGTCGAAAATTGAATCCAATTTTTTCAGTTTAAAATGTTGGTGTTTTGTATCGGACAGTGGCGCCCATTCATGATATAAAAATTTTAAAACAATGGTTAGTTAATGTTGTAAAGTTAAAGAGTACGACCGTCACAAAAGTAGAAAAATATTAGCGTTAATTTTTTAATAAAAGCATTTTTTTAAAATTGGCGAATACCGAGTAATTTTAAGAAAACTCTTAAAAGTAGGTTTAAGTTAGACTTTTGGAAGCAAATATCTATCATTAATATACTACTGGTATTGTACTTAGATTTCAACAGAAA
>CM037854.1:96691615-96725207 GCA_021234595.1 Delia radicum | reverse complement strand
AAAACTAAAAATAAAGTAGTTGTATTTGTCTTCTACTCACAAGGAAACTATACAGTGGTGTAACCCTTAAACATAATTATATAGCCAAGTAGAGGACAAAAAAAGAGTAACATAATAATAACATAATAATAGTGGTTGGATGTCCTCTAATAACCTGTGCATAAATGCTTCTAAGACGAAAGCCATGCTGTTTGGCACTAATGTTTATGATAATTGTTTGTCCATTTTATTGCATGGGAACACAATAGAATTTGTTGATAAAATTAAGTGCCTTGGTATGATTATTGACTGCAAATTGACCTTTGAGCATCATATAAACTCTGTAGTTTTCTAAAATAAATTTTACTTTGAGAAAATTATATAACCTAAACTTGTTCCTTCCTTTACACATTAAGGAGAGAATAGTTCATGCACTGCTTATGCCTTTATTTTTATATTGTCTAGAAGTTTATTCTGGAACATATGGTTATATTATGAGGAAAGATTGGCCTTTAATAGAATTATCAGGTATTTTTATTCTATAAGGTTGCACCAACATATTTCCTCATTTGTTTCAAAGTTCTTAGGTTGTTCGTTTTTCTGAGTTTGTTAATATTAGATGCCTATTACATTTTTATAAGGTTTTGAAAATTAAATCGCCTGTTTTCATAGTAGACTTGTTTGAATTTTGTAGAACTGTCAGGAACAGGCAGATAAAATTTCCAAAATTAACTCCAATTGTGGAAAGATCGTTCCAGGTGAGAGTAGCACGGACTTTTAAATCATTTGCCAAATACTTTAAGGCGAGATTTCTGTGATTCGGTTAATACATTCAAAAGAAAACTTATTCAAAATGTTTCTAATAGATGATAGAAGAGTTTTTTTTTTTTTTATTTTATCAGCAATTAATGGCTGATATAGATTAAATTTTTTTGTTTAAGATTGTTTGGGATTTGTTTTTTTTTATTTTTAATTATTTTATAATTAATATTTTTTATTATAGAGCGATTCCATATGAAAACGATCAAAATTGGCAAATTTTTGGACGACCCCTCTCCGATTTTAAAATAAATAGTCTCAATCGATTGCCCAGCAAAAAATAATGTACCTACATATATATTTTTTTTTTTTATAGTGACTGGTTTAGTGGTCATGTGACAAAATTGAAGAATTCTTCATAAGGGACCTCATTGAAAAAAAAACTACTTAAGCGATCGCAACGAGTGATAGCTCGTTGGAAGGTATTGAATCAGGCTTTAATTGAAAAATAAAATTTTCCTAATTTTTCTCAGAAATTTACCTTTTTTTCCCATGAAAATTAAATTTTCCCATGAAAATTAAATTTTCCGATTTTCCACAGAAGCTCCTAAATTTTCCGGCTAATTTATTTTTTATGGATTCCTCATAATTTTTGCTTTAAGAATCAGCAATAAAAAAATGGGCCCCGACTCCTTGTTTGAACAGGAGAAGAGCATTTAAGAGACCACCTTGTTCTCATTGTTTTTATATTTTTTATAATTGAATTATTTTTAATTATTTAACATTATTTTATTTTATTATTAAAAATACATTTTAAAAATTATTTTACAGTTAAAAATACATTTCTGAAGAAAAAATCTTTCTTATTTTGCTGCTTATACTTAATTACAATATTTATTAAAATTTCAATTGTCTTGGCATCATTATAAAATTAAAGTAACTTTAAATTTAGCACGTCGGCAGACGAAGAGTACCGCTTTACATTAATTGACATATCAGAAATATTTGGTATGAAGCAATGAAACTTTTGCGTTCCAGTTATAGTTTTGACATTATTATATCTGTTTTGAATTCGTCGCTCCATGGCATCGTGTTCTTTTTGAGTGCATAAAACTGTGTTAATGGCAATTTCCTTGCTTTGAATCCACGAAAACAAATGTTGTACATTTAAGATCTGGTCAGTATATGGCCTTTGCAAACTTGCCTTAGTCGCCATGCGTTTTAGGGTTCCCCCTAACGCATCGCATGGGCCCTTACCGTGGGACGTCGCAAAAAAGTGCCACTCGACCTTGCAGTTTTTGTCCTTCTTCAATTATGCAAAGATTGTAAAATTTTTTTTTATTCTTGTACTGAGAAGCCGCGCCGTCTGAGAAAAACGTTACTTTGTCGATTGCATCGAATTTTGATCTTAAGAATTCAAACAGTTTCATTTGAAATAAATAAACGGACACATAATTATGAGCTAAACTCTCCGCGACAACAACAAGGCTTACGGTCTGTAGTTCGTTATCTTCGTTATCTTCTTCTCGCGATGTAAAAAGATGTTTGAAACTGTTCAGAAATCTTGCGTATAAACCATGATTGAGGCAGCACAGATAAAATGAGATATTTCTCCGGAAAAGTGGTCGCTAAATTGAATTTTCTTTTCAACTGCTCAATCATTTGTTTGCCGTCATCAACGTCATCTGCTTGACTGCATTCGTTATCAGAGCCTTCATCAAATATTGTCGCGATTGCACTCATAACCTTGCCTTTTTCTCTTTCCTGTATTTTTCACTTCGCAACTTTCTTTTTTTAATAGGCGTTTCACCTAAAGTGGTAATAGCCTCATTCAAAGGACTCAAAGACATATTGACCATCGGAATGTCTGCCTCACTATCAGATGAAACATTTTGTTCAATTGTCATTTCACTCTCGGATTGTAGTTGCATTTGTTTCAATGCATTTGCTTGTTGAGACAAATCGATTTTACACTTGGGGCAAATGAATTCTGCTTCTTCACCGTATTGTATATTTAATTCATTCATGTATCGCTTCGAAACACCAGTTAATTTTAATACTTTTATCTTTTTCGAACGATGTCCACTCTTGTTAAACGGATTGCAGCAAAATTTATTCATTTTACTTTAAATTGTCTTTACAGCTTCACTCTTTACTTTACAAAAAAAAACACTTTCACGTTTAGTATTCAACTGAAATTTGACTCAGAGTGTGTGAAGTATTTATATTTATTTTTTGGTAAAAAAAAAATAAGCGATATTTGCTTTTCTTTAATAGGAAAATTTGCGTGAACTACTGGTCATAAAATGTTTTTTAAAGAGGGACTTAATTGGTTACTGCCAATAAGCCGACCACAGGTCATAAAATGTTTAGTAAATTTTTTAAATTAACAGGTAATAAATATTTCGCCATATTTATGGAAAATCCGTGTTTTATGACTTGTTTCTGCACGTGTCATTTTAGGCGAAATATTTATTACCTGGTAATTTAAAAAATTTACAAAACATTTTATGACCTGTAGCCTCAGTCGGGTTTGGTGTGCCATTACATGCCACTGCTGCTATTATCCATGGATTTATGGCCGATCTTGTGAAGGCAGGCAGACCATATTCACTAGACACACAACTTGGGGCTCTTAAAAGAAAATAGATTTTTTCTTCATAAATGTATTTTTAAACTGTAAAATAATTTTTAAAATGTATTTTTAATAATAAAATAATGTTAAATAATTAAAAATAATTCAATTATAAAAAATATAAAAACAATGAGAAACAAGGTGGTCTCTTAAATGCTCTTCTCCTGTCCAAACAAGGAGTCGGGGCCCATTTTTTTATTGCTGATTCTTAAAGCAAAAATTATGAGGAATCCAAAAAAAATAAAATTAGCCGGAAAAATTTTGGAGCTTCTGTGGAAAATCGGAAAATTTAATTTTCATGGGAAAATTTAATTTTCATGGGAAAAAAGGTAAATTTCTGAGAAAAATTAGGAAAATTTTATTTTTCAATTAAAGCCTGATTCAATACCTTTCCAACGAGCTATCACTCGTTGCGATCGCTTTAGTGGGGTCCCTTATGAAGAATTCTTTTAATTCTATTTATTTTAAAATCGGAGAGGGGTCGTTCAAAAAGGTGATCGCTTCATATGGAATTGCTCTATATATTTTTTTTTATAATTATTTTATTAATTAATTTTAAATATTTATCTCTTGTTATAATAATACAGAAATATTGTAACTTGTTTTTGAGTAGAAGTTTTATGACCGATTATGGCCAAAAAGGCTAGGCCCTGAAAATGAAGAAAAAATAAAATAAAATAAAATAATAAACTTGAGACTTGGGCATGTGTACAAAACATAAACGAATTTAAATGTTCCCCCGGTCACATTTTGAGCGATCTGTCATGGGGTTTACAATATCTATTTTAATGTTTGTAGAAATAAAATTTCGGCACGAATATTTTGTTTTACACCAACGAAACTTAAACTTTTCAAATCATTCTGATTTACTATGGTAACATTTAGCATTATAAAACATTTAATCAACTGGTACTTTTTCAATTATTTGGAATTGTTGTTTTTTCGTGCTAATTTGCATACCATTTTTAAATTGTTTGCGCCATTTTAGACTTGCCTTGACAATAACGCTTATTTAATTCTATCGAGGACATTTTTAGTTTTCATGATTCGGCTTTGAGGCGACATTTCCTGAATAGCGTTGATCCATATATTAAATATTTCTAATAAGTGGCAACCTTGAGTCCACAACATAGGCAATATCGATATCAAAATTTAATTCTCGTTTGAAATTTTGGATTTTTTTAAACTTGACTAATAAGAAAAAAGATAACTGAGTTTTGAGATATTTAATTAATTAAAGTGTTAATGAATTTTATTGATTAAAAATTTGTTGTATTTTAAATTTTTTTAGTCTGGCTTTTATTAGTCTTGCAAATTTTTGAATAAGAAAATACCTACAATTCCAAACCGTTTTTAGCTAAAAAAAAGACTGATGACAAAAATAAGGGAAAGCTTTGAAATGTGAAAAAGAGCGTTTTAAGAATTTTTTATAGAAAAAATTATTGTTAGTTGGTTTTTCTTTATCGAAAAAGCTAACTTTTTTATGTGAAATAAATCTGAAGTTTTAACCACAATTGACTTACCTTTTGGAAATTTGGTTCAAAATTTTTATTAATTTTTCTTTAAATAATCGGCCTGATTACGGTTGTAGTAGTCGTAGTGAAAATTTATTGTTTTTTAAAAAGCGGTATTACGTTTGTCGAAAACTACGAATGTACAACACTGCTGGAAAATCTATTACAATTTTCGTATTACGGTTGTCGTTTTCGACTGTCAAAAATGTATAAAAACAGTCGCCTATTTTATTTCTCACGACAGATTAAAAAAATTCTTAAAAAAAATGCAAATTTCAATGAATTTTAATTAAATTTAAATACTTTTAGAATAAAAATTATAGCACCGAAGCTGTTTGCGAAATTGGAGGACGTTTTAGGGTAAAAAACATAATTGGCAAAATCTGGAACAAATGCAGTTTAGAAACAAAACTACGATTACTTCAAAACTTTTACCCCCAAAAACTAATTTTTGAGCTGATTTCAAGAAACAAAATATTTGTAGTCGCCGGCGCTACCTTTCGGCTGGGCTGGGCATTAAAGTTGAAAAAAGTTTTTTTACGTATCTCAAAAAGTACAAGTCCGTTTTTAACAATATGTCGTATGAAAGCTTTTTTAAATGGCTTTTCAATGGTGTACAATATGTCAAAATAAATTAACCCATTAAAGGCCGGTTTAAAATTTGTTATTTTTACTTTAGTTTTTTAAATAAAATGTGCTTTTTATTCAAAAATTGGCCTGTGTAAGTACGTAATAAGTTTAAAAAAATGGATAGCCGGATTTATAAGCTTTCTTTTGAGGTACAATATGACCACATATCTCTTGAAAAAAAAAAATATCAAAAGTTAAATTTAGACAATGTGGATTTTTTGCGATTTTTTTAACCTTTAATCTCTTTTTTTATTTTAAAAGATATGGTAGTCCATTATACCTTTAACAAAAGCTTGTGAAATTTTTTTTAGTTTTTTTGTACAGTTTTTATATGCTTATATAGGCGATTTTTTTAATAAGGTGATCTTTTTACAAAAAAAAAAAAAACACAAATAAATATAAGGAAATTTTGAATTGGGCTGTAATGGGTTAAATTCTAGGGTCATATCGAACATCATTGAATAGATATTTTAATAAGCTTTGATATGACATGTATATTGTAATGATCGGACGTGTTCTTTTGAGATAATTGTAAAAAACTTTTCCGAAGGTAATGCCTCGTCCAGCCGCAAGGGGGCTCTGGCGACAAGATTTTTTTTTGCTTCTTAAAATCAGCTCAAAAAGTACTATATGAGGTAAAAGTTTGGACGTGATCGGAGTTATTTTGCTAAACAACACTTAGCCGTTTTCTTCGAATATCATTCGTCTCAGCCATAGGCACTCATATTTTTCATCTGAAGTTAACAAAATAAGTCCAAACTTAGCATTTTTTTATATTTTTGATAATTTAACAACAAAAATTAATGTTTTTGACAGATCGTCATAGAGTGCTTCATAATATTAATAAATTTAACAAATTTGTCAACACGCTGTTGTTTCAATCTATTACAAAAACCTTTTAGTCGAAAAATTTACGTAAGACCGCAACAAAAAAAATTGAGAACGACTTCGACTAGAGTCGAAATACGACTACGACAACCGTAATCAGGCTCAATAATAAATTTGGGAATAAATAAATAAATACTAATAGAGATGAAACTTTACGAAAGTTGACTTAAGCTAAATATGGGTGCTGCAATAAGGATGTTCACAGGGGGTGTACTAAATGTTATATGTGTTGTATAGTCGCATAGAAAATAGAGATGGTAAAATTTTTTTTAAAAATATATAGCAATAGATGAAGATGATAGTAGTTAACAACATTTGTACCTATGTATAGTGTACTATGTTCAAGTGTGCTAACAGAGAGATAACCCAACACAAAATCTTCGTCAAATTGAAAATAAAACAAATAAAAATTTTACCATCTCTATTTTCACGACACTTAGTACACCTTAATGTATTTTCATACAATCGCTCAGTCCACTAATACAATTTTTCCAAATATAGTTGGGCCTTAACTATTTCTGAAATATTTCAATAGTAATAGAGCATTAATTTTTAACAAAAAGTAGTATCTATCTAATTCTTAATTTTTGTTATTAAACTATTATATTAATAAGCCATAGAAAAATGTTTACATTCTAATGGCTTTAATCTACAGCGAAATGTTAAACTTCTTAAAACTTTCATTTCAAAAAAATGCTAGGTTCTGGATTATTTATATAATTATATTAACTCATTATTGGCCAACTCTCCCGTTTTGAAACCAGTACTTTCTAAACCGTATAAATGTTTACTGTATAAAGATAAGTGGTTTAAAAACCTTAAAATAATTTAATATTCTGAAAAAATAAATAAAAAATTGCGGAAAGTTTTTATGCAGAGTTGCCAAATAATTATTTGAAAAAACTATTTTTTGACCATTTTGGTAAGACCTTTTTGAAAAATTATTTAAAAATATAAAAAAGCCTAATATTTTTATATTCTTTAATGTTATGTTAATGACAAAATATTCAAATTTATTTGTTTGCTAACTTAGTTCATTGATTGAATATAATTTTTAAAAATCTGACCGATCGGATTTATTAAAGTATAAAATATATATCAAAATTTATTCCGTTTCACTTAAATAATAAATAAAGGCTGGTTTTTATTAAAATACTACACTTACAAAAATTGTAACTGCAGAGTTGCCATTTGACAATTTTAAAAAATTGTCAGAAACCACAATGTTTTTCAAAAAAAAAATAAAAAGCGTTTCCTGGGTGCAATAAAAAATTTAGTTTTTTTGTGTATTTTTAAATAAAGATTTCGTCCCAAAATTAAATATTTTAAATATCTTAACTCAAACCGAGACATTACATACAACAGACAAAATAAACTCTATGTACACTAAGGCAGACAAAAAGATTATCATAGATTTTATTTTGTCTGTTGCGCGTAATGTCTCGGTTTCGGTTAAGCCAATTATCTTTTCCAATTGCAGACAACTGAAGATGTGGGTGATGCGAATTAAACATTTGTATTCTCTATCATGAAAATAATCACACTTTTTGAAAAGCAACAAATAAAATATAATATGACAATATCAAAATAGATTTTTGGACTTGAGATAGAACAGTATTCTAACTAAATATATGAATAATAGAATTACAAATTTAAAACATTTTTAACCCGCTTTTGTATACTTCAGATTTTCATATGCTTTTTACTGCGTTGTTATATCGTCTTAATATCAAAAGTTATAATTTTGGTGTGTCTGTAAAGAAATATTGGTAAAAAAAAAATGGGTTAAACGGACACATACAATATTTTTTCTGTGCGCCCCGGTAGGCTAGTTGGTAGCGTGCTATCTTATCAGTGCGGGGGTCGTGGGTTCGATTCCCACCAGAGGCACTGGTATGTTTTCGCGACAACGCGCCGAAGGCCATAGTAGCTAGTGCTCGGTTAGGGTAGTAGTATATAATTTGTAATTATATGATTATTAATTAATAATAAAAAAAAAATATATATTTTTTCTACTCCAAAAAGTTGTGTTTTATTGAAAACCTGAAAACCTAGTGTAAAAAAATCACTGTTTGAGCTAACTTCTAACTACTTTAGTGTCGTATTATGCTTTTTGGAGAGGGTTTTGAACTGATTGTTTGTAAGTTTTTTGCTGGGATGTTTTGTTTCTAGTTAAAATTTGCTTAAATTAACAGAAAATTTTTAATGACTCGATCGTAGCCAAATTTAAATCAACAATTATTTTCTGGGTTCAAAATTCTAAAATAAAATAAAAAAAGTCCTGGTTACGGCCATAGAGTAGTTTCCTTTCAGTCAGTAGTTTTTTTCTATTTAAGGACATTTTATAATATAATAAAGTAATACAAATACATACACAAGTGACTTAACACAAAAAAAAAAATAAACCTGTTTAAATGCATTTATTTAAAGAAAATCAGCAGCAATAAAAAATGTTGACAATGCCAGAACTTTTTGCCTTCTCTTTAACCAAATAGTACATGTTGACAGTTTTTGAGCTCGACAATCGTTTTTTTCACTTCTTTTATTTTTATGTTTATTTATTTGAAGTTCTACCTAGTCTTTTTTGGAAAGAATTTACAAAAACTACAAAATATTTTGTTTTTGCGGTGACAATTTTAATAAAAGATGTTGTCCACATAGTTTTTTTGTGTTTATTTCCATTTTGGTAAATTGTTCTAAATTAAATAAAGTTTATAATTACGCGGAAAAACTAAGAGCCACTTAAAAAGTTCGTGTTTTTCAAAATATACAGAAACATAGTAGTAGCAAAAAAAACACCGGTTAGTTGAAAACCTAACTTCCGTTAAAATTGCTTTGAGTATGACAAATACAAAGAAAAAGAAAAAATCTATATAATAATAAGGTTTTTTTTTTAAAGAATTATTTTAAATGCAAACTTTTAGAATGACTTTAAGTTCTATTACTAAATATATGCTATTGTTTTAAGAGAAGTGAAAAAATACAATAAGAGTACACTTTACTTAATTTATGTTGAATTTTATTTACCCACCTTATGGTACTATAATTTGGGTAAATTTCCTATATGTGTGTAAATTGTTACATACAACTTGTGTACAACATGTATATCAATATGACTTATTGCACATAATGTGTGTAAATGTGCCTATAATGTGCGTAATCCATTTGTTAGTATTTACATATTCATATAAATATTTTCATATACAAAAAAACAAAAATGTTCAGTCTCTGCAATTTCCAAAAAAAAAACTATTTCTATTCTTAAAGGTGTTATGATACTTGCTATTTTTGTATTTTTTCTATATTGGAGAACAGTGCAAATATATTTGCATAGGAAAACTGACTAAGTGTAAAGAGTATGATTATACCATAAAAAATCTTGAAATGTCAAACAAATATACGTGTGTTATCGATAAATAATCTTAGACTGTCAAAAAAAAATATAAAAATTTTTAACTTAAAATTGACATTTCCAGATTAAATGTTAGCACTGCTGCCAACTTTTTAGTTTTTGATCGAAAGTAGCGGGTTTTAACTTTTTTTTTGCGATTTTTAGCTTTTTTACGGTTTTTGTGGGAACAAAACGTGGGCAATATTGTTTGTTTTGTTTACATTTTATTTTGAAATAACAAAAAAGTATTTCTTGTTCTTTCTCGCATTTGTTGTTTCTTTCAGTCAATCCTAAAAAAAATCCAATACAAAAAATAGCAAGTATCATAACACCTTAAGTTATATATTTCTATAAATATTAATATTATCCGTGACTTTTTGAATAAAACACATTTTTCTTTTGCAAAATAAAAATTTATTTTTCAACATAATCTCCTTTTAGCTCAATACACCTACACTCTAAAAAATGATTGTAAATCTACTACTATAAAACGAGTAAAGTTTCATGTATTTTTACGCAAATTCGGTAAATTTATACATCAAAATGCGTTAAACTATTTTGCGCACACTTTTATATACAATAATACCCCCTTACAGTATTTTTTTACCAATTATGTGTTTACAATTAAACACATTATGCCTAAAAGTAGTATTATTTTGTTAAATAAAATTTTTACGCACAAAGTTTGTAAATATACTAACTTACAATAGTAATAAATATTTTGACATTTTTAAATTGAAAAAAAAATTAACAAATTAAAAAAAGCCAAAAAAAAATCTAAGAAGTTTAATTTATTGAGAATTTGAATGAAAAAAAAACTGTATAGCTGTAGTATTTGTGATTGTGTTTAGTTTATAGTTTATTTGCAAGTGTTTGCAACTTAATTGTGGAAAAATATTTTCAAAATATAATATATGTACAGAGCTTTAAAGAATAAAATTCTTCATTCGATTTATTCAGTCAGTTTTTACTCAATCGATTTAAAAATATCGCCAATATTGAAATAAATTGCCAAAATTGAAAAAATCGCCAAAAATCGCTAAAATTGAAAAAATCTTAAAATAAAACATTAAAATTAATAATAAAAAAAATCTCTAAAATTAAAAAAAATCTCCAAATTAACATTTAAAGAAAATCGCCGAAAAATTAAAAAAAAAATCGTTAATATTTAAAAAATCGTAAAAAATTAGAAAAATACCTAAATTAAAAGAAAATCTGCAAAAATTACCCCTACAACGATCTAAATTTCGATTTGATTGGCTGGATTCGTAAATCGCGTTTTTTCTCGAAATCTAAGCATCGCACATAAAAAAGAGTATTTATTTGAAACATCGCCTATGTTTCAAAAACTAACAGAGATAAATAAATGACACAGACAACTTTTTCCAATTTGAGCTATTTTTTTTTTATCAATTATTGTGATTTTTTTTAAATTCGCCGTTTTTAAATTTTGAAGTTTTTTCTTTTTGGCGATGTTTTCACTTTTAGCAATTTTTCTCATTTTTGGCGACATTTTTTATTTTTGGCGATGTTTTTTAGTTTTGGTGATTTTTCAATTTTGGGAAATTTTAGTGACTCTTTTTTAATTTTGGAAATTTCTTTAAATTTTGTCGATTTTTTCAATTTAAGTGATTTTTTACATTTTTGGCGTTTTCTTTCAATTTTGGAGATTGTTTTAAATTTTTCCGGATTTTTTTCATTTTACCGATATTTTTTCAATTTTAGCGTTTTTTTGCAATTCTGGCGGTGTTTCACCGATTTTGGTAAATTGTAAATCGAATGAATTCGCAATGATTGAATTCCCAACAATTGACTTCCAAATGATTGAATTCAATAATTGATAATATCGAATTAGCTAAATTGATTGAATTCCCCACTAGTGAATTCCAAAGAATGAACTCTCTGCAATGATTAAGAAAAAAATCATTCGATTTAAAAAAATTCGATCTGATTTTTTCAAAATAGAATTCAATCTTTGAAGCTCTGTATATTTACAACCACATATGTATATACAAATATTTATATTATATTTATATTTTATATTTATTATTATACAACACATTAATAAAACTCTTTCTAAAAATTAGTTTTTGGTTTTATTTGAAACATTTTTTGGGCTGTTTTTACTTTCTTAACGCAAGGTAAATATACGCATTTTTAGGGGATTTTAACGCATATAAAAATGTATTTTTACTCATTTTATCCGTATATTTACAAGTAAAGCATGTTTTTTTACTCAAAAATTCAGTAAAATTATTCATTTATTACTAAATTTAATTACATTTTTACGCACTTGCATAGTACATTTACACACTTTTTGTTGACCAACTTACACGTAATGTGTGCATTTTTTTTCATTTACACGCATAGAGTAAATTTACCCAACTTATAGTAGGAGTATAGTTTCCTACTATAAGTTGGGTAAATTTCAACAGAAATTAGTTAGAGTGTAGTCAAACGTTTCTCCAATTTTTGTATCCCTTCCAAAAAATAGGATTTTTCGAGGTCCATAAAATAGGCATTTCTTGGCCATATCAAAACCACACTGCCGTATAAAATGCCTATGGCATCAACAATCTCACGCACTTTTACTCCTCGATCGGCCAACACCATATCGTGGACATTTCGACATTTTCTTGTGTATTGACCTCAATTAGCCGTTCAGCGTCATTTGTACTTGTGCGACCACAACGAAAGTCAGTAAACCACTTTTTTACCATTGAAATCGATGATGCAGAGTCCCCATAGTATTTATCAAGCTTTTCATTGTTTTGATTGACGGTTTTTTTTCGCAAAAAATAATGTTAAATGAGCACTCGAAATTCACTTTTTCCCATTTTTAAAAAAATTCACGACGTTGTATGTTTTGAACAGCTGTTAAACGCCACGTAAATGTCGGAACTTACTCAAAATTTGACAGTAGTCTATTAACAGGTGGTGCTTGATGGGAGCAGTGTTGCATTTCATATAACTACGAGGGTAGTTCGAAAAGTCACGGGCTTATTGATCCGCCCTCGTACACTAAAATCGTATACAATGGAAGGAAGGAAAGGCAACGCTTGTTTCAGCGGATCAACATTTTGTGTATATATTTACTCATATTATGTAATTTTACTCAAAAGTGTAATCACTTTACGGCAGTAAGTTAACGTGCATTTTAAGAGTGTAGGTACTTAATTTTCTTTCAAACATTTTCAATATTTCAACAAAACCTAGATTTAGATCAAAAGTCTAGTATAAAATAGCAAAATTTTCTATACAAATAAAATCTTACAAATTTGCTACATCAAGGAACAGTCTCAGTTGTAACCATCGACTTTGTTGCCAATCGAATTCGACTATAGAGCAATTCCATATGAAAACGATCAAAATTTGCAAATTTTTGGACGACCCCTCTCCGATTTTAAAATAAATAGTCTCATTCGATTGCCCAGCAAAAAATAATGTACCTACATATTTTTTTTTTTTTATAGTGACTGGTTTAGTGGTGGTGTGCACCACTGTCATGTGACAAAATTGAAGAATTCTTCATAAGGGACCTCATTGAAAGTTGTTTTAAAAACTAAACTACTAAAGCGATCGCAACGAGTGATAGCTTGTTGGAAAGGTATTGAATCAGGCTTTAATTGAAAAATAAAATTTTCGTAATTTTTCTTGTTAAATAATAAAAAACAATTCAATTATAAAATTAATAAAAACAATGAGAACAAGGTGGTCTCTTAAATGCTCTTCTCCTGTTCAAACAAGGAGTCGGGCCCATTTTTTTATTGCTGATTCTTAAAGCAAAAATTATGAGGAATCCAAAAAAAATAAAATTAGCCGAAAAATTTAGGAGCTTCTGTGGAAAATCGGAAAATTTAATTTTCATGGGAAAATTTAATTTTCATGGGAAAAAAAGGTAAATTTCTGAGAAAAATTAGGAAAATTTTATTTTTCAATTAAAGCCTGATTCAATACCTTTCCAACGAGCTATCACTCGTTGCGATCGCTTTAGTGGGGTCCCTTATGAAGAATTCTTCAATTTTGTCACATGACAGTGGTGCACACCACCACTAAACCAGTCACTATAAAAAAAAAAAAAAAATATGTAGGTACATTATTTTTTGCTGGGCAATCGATTGAGACTATTTATTTTAAAATCTGAGAGGGGTCGTCCAAAAGGTGATCGCTTTCATATGGAATTGCTCTATATTAGTATTATTTTATATTTTAAGTCGTGAGTTGTTTAATATATTCCACATAAATACTATTACTTTCCGCAAAATGTTATTAAAATTAAAAAACTATTTTGATTTTTAAAGTATTGAGGCGTGGTATCCAATATTAATATTCATATTAATATTTATTTGTCATACTAAATGCGCCACAATAACTTTTAATTGCACAGTTCAACAAATTCAGGAGTTGCAACTTATCATTTTTAAAAGCCATATAAGTGATTACGAATATAACCTTAGAATTTCTAAGTTAGATATATTTAAACAAACATTTGCAAACACCTTTTTGAAAAATTAAATTTTTGATAAACTTTTTGCAAAAAATTTATTATAATAATGCTACATTTTTGCAACATTCAAATAGTTAATAGTTTACTATTAACTTTAATATACATATTAGACATTTTGAAATGTTGAAATTTACCATCTTTCACAATTTGGTTAATAAAAAACCTACAATGTTATCCAAAATATTAATACAGTAATATTTTTGCTAATATTTTTGAATTTTATCGAGAAACAGAATATTTTTGAAAAACGAAAAAGTTATCAAAATTCCAAAAACGACAAAATATTTCTTATTCGATAAATTTTCAATGATAAAAGCATTTTTTTTTTAGTTGACTAATATTTTAGATATAATTTTTAAAAACATAAATAAATTAAGCAAAATTCAATTAGGAGCACTTCAATATAATTTGAAAAAATTTAAGTATTTGCATTAAATTTCTAAATTTCTCTTGCTAAAACTAATGGAGATTACTCTTTTATTGACATCATCAGTCAGCTTATCTTAATCGTAATTTTTATATTTTAAAAAAGTTGGTTATATGTTTAGATTAATTATATCTGCTATTATGTTTAGATTAATTTAGGGCCATAAGCCTATATTTCTAATTGTAATCGCTACGCAAAGTAAAAATATTTTTTAAAATCGTTTGGAGCAAGCTTCCTTTTTTGGTTCTTTTTATTTTTTTTTTTTCTTATAGCTTTCAACTTTTGGATTCCATTTGGTATTGCACAAGCTTCCTACACGTTAAAGATAAATTCATCACCTGACAAATAAAATACATGGTAGTAGAAAATTGAATCCAATTTTTTTCAGTTTAAAATGTTTGGTGTTTTTGTATCGGACAGGGCAGCCCATTCGTGATATAAAAATTTTAAAACAATGGTTAGTTAATGTTGTAAAGTTAAAGAGTACGACCGTCACAAAAGTAGAAAAATATTAGCGTTAATTTTTAAAAAAAAAAAGAATTTTTTCAAATTGGCGAAAACCGAGTAAATTTCAAGGAAAACTCTTAAAAGTAGGTTAAGTTTAGGCTTTGGGGAGCAAATATCTATCATTAATATTACTACTGGTATTGTGACTTAGATTTCAACAGAAAGAAATCAGCTGGATTGCGTTTGAAGATTTTCGCAAATATAAGTATACAGCTGTATAAAATATATATTTTGATAAAAATTAATCTAAGTTTTTTAAATAAATATTCATTTATATAGTTTGGAGAAAGCCAATTTCCGAACTTGAACCGAATAACATGACTGGTACTGTAAAACATGGTGGTGGTTCGGTCTTAGTTTGTGGATATATGGCGATATCAAGGGACGGGGGACTTGTTTTTATTGACGGAACTATGGGCAAATACTTGTACCTCAGTATTCTAAAAAACACGTTAAGTTAATTCAATGCAGTCGCGGCTTCAAGAAGTTATTAAAAATAAGGGGTACTCTATACAATATTTATTTATTTTAAATATAAATTATGACCAAACAAATTAATTTAATTTTACAATATTGCAAAAAAAAAAACACCAAACTGATTATATTTACATCTATGAAACTGTATACAATAAATTTCGAATATTTGTTGTTGTAAACGAACTGCTTCAGAATCAAGAAAAAGTTAAATTGACTGGAATAGAAGTAAACTTCATCAATAAACATAAGTGCATACACATATAAATTAGCAAACAAACTTACCTTAACTAAGGAATATCCAACATTTTTAAAATTACGGGTTCGCTGTGCACCACCAAAACAAACGACCTTCCTAACAATATTAAACAAATAATAAAAATAAAAAAATACAAAATAAATATAAAATCTTTGACATTGTGATTTTGAAGTTCAATCAACAAAAGCAAAAATATCAAAAACTACAAATATTCAAAAATGTCAAATTACACACAAACTTTTATACAAATAAATAATTATGTTTGCAACAAAAATTGATAAAATTAACAAATAAATGCATTGAAATCAAATATAAAACTACAGTTTATTTGAAATGTTTCTTTTCATTTTAGAAATTGTTAAATCTATTGCCGCGATAAATTCGCTAATATTGTTTGGATATCGATTTTGTAAAATACGGTCACAAACGAACGTACCATTTTTAAAAGAAATAGTTTTTCTTTCTATACAATAAAATTTAAATCATTTTATCTTCAAATTGTTGGTGATTTTACAACAAAATCTGAAAATCATCAGCCAATATATGAAACTCAAACATACACAGAAAAAATTATCAACCTAAAAATATCTAATAAAATATTTGATTTGAATTAAATTTGTTTCTGAACAAAAATTTAATTGAATCAATTAATATTCTAATTGACTTTTAAACACAAGCACACACACAAGCAGACGCAGTATTAACAAAAACACACATACCAACGTATCGTTCACACACTTTTTTTGTACGTAACATATTTTTTTGTAGAAGTTATTTATAACTTTTTTTCTTTGAAACCCGTTTCTAAGTTTTTCTGTGTATATAGTTAGGTTTATAAGCATACAATATGATATCTAAAATAGAAAGTGTGATTATATATGATCATTAATTTAAAAATATATGACATATGATTGACACGTATGATTTTTATTTATTACCATACACAGAAAAAACTAAAAACTGGTGTTAATTAAAAAATTGCTTGTATAAATTAATATTTTAATTGATTTTGCACCTATCACAGCAATAATAATATTAATTGAAAATTAAAAAGAAAAAGAAAAAAAAGCTATAAATAACTATATATTTTAGATTGATAATTTTATCTGTGATACATGAGTTTTTTTTTTTTTTGCCTGTATGCATACATATATGATTCAATGTATGTCATATATGTTCATATATGATTCATATGCGTTCGTGAGTACATGATCATATATTTTTATTTGTAACTGTTAAAAAACCAAAATAAATTTTATTATTATTTTTACCATTAGGATTGAAAATATGTTTAGAAAAATAAACGAATATACACTAGATCTCAGCTATAATGAACTTTGTTAATAATTAATATTAGTAAATTTCCAATAAATATTTCATATGGTATTGTGGAATATTTGCTGGTATATTTAAGTGGTTCTATTATTTTTGACAGAATTGACAAGTCTTTTATAGTCACAAAATATCTTTTTGTGAAAATAAATAAATTAACAAACTAAATATAAATATAAAGCATTTTATTCAAAACCCATTAAAAACCAAATAAATAATATAATAATTTAAATATTCCAGAAAATATTCTATAATACCATATGATATATTGACTGGAACTTTATTAATATTTATTTCAAAAAAAATTCATTATAGCTGAGCTCTACTGTCTATATAAAATTATCAGCGTTTACTTTTTAATCCTAAAGGCAATAAAAATAAAAAAACTTATTTTTTTTTATTAAATTACAAAATTATAATACTACATTTTGTTTGAAACTGCGTTTTGTTGCTGAACTGAACTGTGTTTTATAAAAGCAACTGATTAGAATTTAATGTAAAAAGCCCAGTTTTATATTAACAAAAGCCAAAAAAACATAAAACTCACATATTTGTTTCATGCATAATAAAACTTTATTCTAACGAAGTCCAATCGTATTTTCTTAAATAATTGAATTAGATTTTTATAGCCATTTTTTCGAGCTCAGCGAGCCCAAAAATATAAATAACACAGTGCAGCATTTTAAGGTCATCGTTTGGTTCCTCCTTCATACCCGTTTTTTTTGAAGTGTATATCGAAACTAAAAAAAATCCGCAAAGGACTTGGCCAGATTACATCGAAATTTTTTTTTTTTTACACCCTAAGTTTTTGCACCGAAACATGATTTTTTAAAAAAGGAAAATTTTTATGGAATCCATATATCATAAACCGTTCGGAATTTTGTTTTTATGTCTTTGGCAAAGTTGTAGATCCAAACCAAAGCAAAAAAATTCTCATATGGACCGACCCAAAAAATTGCATCCACTGCATCAAAATTGCAAAAAATTGGGAAAAAATGCTAATTTTTTATGATTTTTTCATGATTTTGTCCTGAAATGGCTTAAATACTGGGAATTTAAGAAATCTTTCTTCAGCTAAATTATATCTAACAACAATATAAACAACTCTCTAGTACATGTCATCTTAATACGAACATTCCTTAACCCTAGAAAGCACATCTTTTTGCTCACACTTATTTTGCATAGCCAATGTTTGTCGTTTCGACAAAGAAAAGACTATATAGGTTAATGCCGTTTTTGTTGTTACTTGTTTTCAAATTTACTATTTAAACATTTTATTGTTGTAATGCTGATATGTTTTTGAAAAAATGAATATATTTATTTTATTAATAAAAAGTAATTATTTTATAACGCAATTAACAATTTCATAATTTTTTTTTATTTTTTGTTTAAGTTTTTTTGTTTATTTATACAAATGCAAAACATGTGTATTATTAACTGCCGATGATTTTATTCTGCTACGATTTTACCCGAAAAAGTATAGTAACTTCTGGTAAAATGAGAAACACAATTACTTTCTTATCACGCTCTCATTTACCGAATTTTTGTTAAACTAAAATAATAAAATATATAATTTTAACAGAATAAATAAATAACATACCATTGCTACTCACGCCTGTTAAGGTTTAAATATTTTTGGTGGTGGTTCAAGGTCATGATCTGACTCTGCACTACTACAAGAAGAAAGAGGATCCAAAGGCACATCTCTAAATCCGGTGTCTCCTGGGTCTTCCACAGGCACACTTTGTGGCTCCACCAACAAACCTCTGCAAGCATTGCGTCCAGCTTCTTGCCTTTGAATCTTTTTTCCATTGGCATTGTGACCTGGTGGAATCGCTCCCCTTGCTCATCTGATTCGGTGGGCAATTGTTTTAAAAAAACATCAATATGATGATGCAAAAATGCAATTTCAGCGTCATCGATACATTTATATTTTCAAAATATTGCAGCGTTGTTGCCACTAATTTCTTTGCTTTATCTGGCTCTGCTCGATCCTTTCGTAAAACATTCTGAATTACAGCTTTGAGAGCGTCCCATGCGTTTCGGAGATTAAAATTTACATTTGTAAGCACAGCTGTAAATGTATCGTTTTTCATTAACTTCCTGATATCTGGGCCGTTCAGGACACCTGTTCAATGTAAACCAATTTATTAAAAACGATTAAGATAGGTATAGATAAAGCGGGACCCGCGAAATCACATATAAAAATAATTAAAATTACATAATTACCAGCTTTAATTTTTGCATCGCTGAGTTTCGGAAATATAGTTTTCAAGCAATCAAAAACTACATCACTACTTCCAACAGCAGTTTTGATGAACTTTGAAGCGATTCCTAGTTTTATGTGGAGCGGCGGAAGTAATATATCACTAGTCTCCCTTATGAACGGCTCATTTTTCAGTTTAAGTTGTTTTACGTTTCGGCATCTCTTGCACTCCAGTTTGTGAGCTTATACTGATTGCCCGGGTATCGTGAGTCCAATCGCAAATAAAGCAAAAGAAGCTAGGGAAGCCACCTTTTGAAATTATTCCTGAAAGAAGAGCACTTGAGAAAGGATACTACTAAATAAAAATAGAAAATAGTACCTTGCATTATGTTCACGACTTTTAAATCGCAACAAATTTTCCATTTGTGCTCCTCATATTTGATTTTCTCCAATATATTACCTAAAGTTTCATAGCATTCCTTCATATTAGTGCCATATGCTAATGGAATTGAAGGCTTGTTGTTAGTTTTATGGAGCAACATAGCTTTTAAACTTGATACTGAGCCATCAATAAACAATCGCCAGTCATCAGCAGCATACGCCATTCCCAACCGATTCACTAATCCTTCGATGTCAATGCAGTGGGTAAACGTGTTCGCTGCATCGACGGTGTAAAATGTTTGGAACTCTGTTTGACGGCTCCGGTATGATGAGGCACTAACGGTATGCTCTGTAAGCTTTCGGCGCTTCAAAAATGAGGTTAGAAATTCTGCATTCCGCTGTGATAAGCCTAGCCATCTTAGCCACAACATAGTCCATTTCGTTTTGTACGAGCGGTTTTGGTTTATCGTCGTCAATATCAGGCTCATAATCGGCATCTTGGAAATCTGATTGATTTGTGAAAGTCGTAGTGGATGACCGTGTGGACATAACATCCGGACTCGGAGGCTTAGGTGGTTTGACACCATCAGGCATTGACACCGGGACTATGCCTGTATAAGCGGACACATATGTTTTGCATTTTAACATATGTTTATTTAACTTAGGGGAGTAATTGATACATGAGTAACACCGGGATTTGTCGTGTGAATTTGAGTCTTTTATCCACACCATTGGCTTCATGAAACTTAAATTTCTACCTCGTCGATGATACCAATCCAAAAGGCGGAGTACAAGTGTCACACACTGTATTTGGAGTGTAATCTTCACCGCTGGGATCAACCTCATCGAAATAAGATGCATAGGCTAGCTTAAATTCCGGAGTAGACCTTTTCCTTTGCACACTTGTAGGCAATATATGACCACAAACTAAACAAAAATAATCAATGTTTGGACACCAGCTATTTTCCATATTGCGCAATAGTTGAATTATAAATTTTGCACAAAACACGGATATAATTAGACTTTTCACTTTCGAATACACTTGTTGAATGACAATGAAACGATACTTGAACTGTTATTTATACTGCGTGCTAGTCTGATTGTCAAGTGTGTTTTATCTTCGTGTTGCACTTTGCAGGTAGAACTGGGTTTTTACAATACCCTTTTTTAAAAACTTCTTAAAAAATGTTTCTGAATGGGTGTAATTGTCAAGTGTATTTTATCTTCGTGTTGCACTTTGCAGGTAGAACTGGGTTTTTACAACACCCTTTTTAAAAACTTCTTAAAAAATGTTTCTGAGTGGGTGTGATTGTCATGTGTGTTTTATCTTCGTGTTGCGGTTTTTAGGTGGAACTGGGTTTTTACAACACCTCATCTTCCTAAACAGGATTTTAAAATTGGATTTTAAAGTTTGGCTATTTCCATATTATCATAAAAAAATAGCATTTTTTCCCAATTTTTTTGCAATTTTGATGCAGTGGATGGAATTTTTTGGGTCGGTCCATATGAGAATTTTTTTTTTTGGTTTGGATCTACAACTTTGCCAAAGACATAAAAACAAAATTCCGAACGGTTTATGATATATGGATTCCATAAAAATGTTCCTTTTTTAAAAAAATCATGTTTCGGTGCAAAAAACTTAGGGTGTCCAAAAAAAAAAAATTCGATGTAATCTGGCCAAGTCCTTTGCGGATTTTTTTTAGTTTCGATATACACTTCAAAAAAAACCGGGTACGAAAGAGGAACCAATTTATGTGTTGCACTGTGTAATTGTTGTAAAATAATTTTGTCCAGCTAGATTGGGGTTTCAGGCCAGGGTGATAATTGTCATTTCGTCAGTTTTTCCGTAAGCATTTGTTCACTAAAAGCCGTACAGAAAATATGGCTGACCGGCTGACCGGCTGACAAAATGTCATATACGGCCGTGATTTTAGAAAGATTTTCTAAAACGTGGTTATAGAATTGTAACCAATGAAGTTTTTGGCATTCGTTGAAAAATTGGAAAAGTTTCAAAAACTTAATTGGTTTTATAGTTTGCTTTGAAGCAAAAAGAAAAACAAAAATAATAAAAACAGATTATAAAAAGATATATGTATGTATATTGCTAAAATAATTCAATACAGCACTTTTATTATAAATAATGAACGATTAATTTAGGTTAATAATAAATATGTCAAAAACATTTAAAATTAGGGCAAAATTTGCATATTGGTAATAAATACAATTTGTGTAAACAAACTCTATACTTCTAGCCATACTACTGCAAAACTAGTGGCCTAAATTAAAAAAACTGATTACATCTTTGGTTAAAGCATGTTCTTGGTTATTCATATATCCCCATTACGTGCTACTCCGAAGTTAAAAATTTTCTGACTCTTGTCCAGCTAAATTTTTCTTTTTCTGACTTTGTTGGTTTTTACAATAAAATTCTCTTACTACAACTTAATTTTATATATAACACCAATAGTTTCCTGAAATTATATTTAAATGTGATAATGCTTACCGAATTATTAGTTATAGCAACTTATTTTGTTGGTACTTAAATCTTTTGCGTGTAAAGTGTACACTAACTGTCTAAAAATATTTGTTAAATAACTTATTATTTTTGAAGTTTTGATCTTGCAAGGTAAATACTGAAAATAATTCAATTTATTTAAACGCTTTAGAAAAAAAACTCTATCTAAACTATTTTATTTCACTTGCCAACAAAACAAAAAAAAAAAAAATAGCCAATTAAATGATTATCTACTGTTCACAACAAGAAGATTATCTCAACAATGCCATGTAAATACATCACATAATAAGCTGAAACATAAACTTTCTTGTTAAAAACGTGTTGAACTATGTAAACTAGAATAAAGCTAATTTTTCGAAAAAGAATAAGTTTTTCTTAACACAAAAAAAAATTATAATTAAAATCCTGTTTTTCCTTTACAGATGTTTTAAAATAGTTTTCTCTTTGGCACAAGAACGTATTAAACATTTTGAGACATATTTATGGGGGCACCATTAATGTATATTGGAATTGTTTTAACACTTTTAACCCCACTGTTTTAAAACCCGTATAGCAACTTGTATTATAAACTGTTTTTTTAGTTAAAAAAAGTTTAAAATTATAAAAAAATAAAAAAAAATATTTAAATTATTTCCTTAAACCAACAAATCTTTGCAGTACTTTTCGAAAATAATTTTAAAATACAGGGTACGTCAATTAATGTATTACTAATATATATAGATATAACTTTTTAAATTTTTGGACGATTTTATTAAATAAAACTAAGTATTACTGCAAAATAAACAAATTTTTCTTTAGCTTTTATTATCCGGTCGAAGAAAGTGGAAATCTACCAAATATCGTATTCCCAAATGAGAAAAGTTATACATCTGAACAATATGTTAACAAACAAAATGCTCGGGTCTGGTTAAAGGAGAAATCGTCCAATAATTTGGAACAAAGATTGGCCGCTTAAACCCAGAACCAAATCACGTTATGGTTTGGACAGCAGTAAGGCCGATGGGCGCTCACCGCTCGTGTTCTTAGAGCCTGACGTTAAAGTGAATGCAACAGTGTATCTTGAATCGGTCTTAGAGGCAGCACTAAACCTTAGGTAAATAACCATTTCGGAAAAAGGCCATATTTCTTTTAACAGGACTAAGCATCTTTATACAAAGCTATAGTAAATTAAGATTGGTTAAAAAACAATGTTCCACACTTTATTTCGGCGGACCAATGACCTTCCAATTCCCCGGATGCCACACCGTTATATTTCTCTCTTTGGGGTATTTTTTACTCCAAGGTCCTTACAAGAAAATACGTAAGTTTGCTGCAAAAAAAAAAGCAATCACTCTATATAAAATATTAGTTTTCGTTACCAATTTTAAAATAATATAAAGTAAATAGTTTTGGTAACTCTAACAAAATATTAAGATTAGCAACCCAATTTCCGTTGTACACAGTAATCTATATTTAGACATTCATATTTGAAGTTGAAATAAAAAATATTCCTGGTAGAAATTTAAAAATACAAATTCAAATTGGGTTTGGGCTAGAGGTAAAGTAATTGCCTGACAAGCAGAAGGGCGCCGGTTCGAGTCCAGTTCGTAGCATAAGAATGTTTTAATAAGAAAATAATTTTAAAATAATGTATTAAGTTTTTTATAGTTTTGGTAGCTCTAATAAAATATTGAGATCAGCAACCGAATTTCTGTTGTACGTACAAATCTATTTTTAGACATATATATTTAAATTTGAAACAAAAAAACAGTCAAGTCTGAAATTGGAATATACAAATTCATATTGGGTTTAGGCTAGAGGTAAAGTAATTGCCTAACAAGCATGAGGTCGCCGGTTCGAACCGAGTTCGCAGCATAAGAATTTTTATTGATAAAATAATTTTAAAATCATATAACATGTTTTATAGTTTTGGCATCTCTAATAAAATATTTAGATTAGCAACCGAATTTCTTTAAATTTATTTATTTTATGAGTGAAAACAGAATAAATTTTGGAATACCTTAGACATTGTGTACTTAAAAAATGCATCGTCTTGTCGGTCAGATTTTCATAAATTTTATAAAATCAATGAACTAATTTCTACAAGAGAAATACATTTTCATATTTTTTAAGCAACATAACAATAAAAAATATAAAACATTCGCCTTTTTATAATTTTAAACAATTTTTGAAAACAGTTCCATCAAAAAGGTCAAAAAATTTCAAATAATTATTTGGCAACTCTGGATAAAAAATTTCAACAATTTTTTTATTCGCGATTGTTCTTAAGATGTTGAATTATTTAAAGATTTTTTAAACACTTAATTATCTTTAATCCAGCAAAAAATATATCGTTTTAAATTACTGGGCCAAAAAAACGACACTATTTTAAAAATTAGTTAATATACGAAATTAATGCAAAATTCAAATATTTATGTTGAAAAATACGCATTTAAGCAACACTAGGGTTAAGTGGCCTCTTACATTTTATATGTAAATTGCGATCAAGAGAAAACAGTTTTTCTCTTTAATCGCCAATTTACATATAAATGTAAGAGGCCACTTAACTGCTGTACTATAAATTTTTATCGCTCCAAAAAAGTGAAAAAATGCCATTAGACAAAATTGTTTTACATTTGTTATACTCCGCAATACTCACTGACAAGTAGTTTGTCAGCTGTTATCAAACAAGTGCAAAAAGTCAACAAATTATCATCGAAAATTATTTCGCAAAATTAATTTTTCGCAATTATTAAAAAAGCACATTTAAAAAAAAGTGATCGACTCAAAATTTTTATGGTAAGTAGATAACATATTATATTTGAGTTTTATTATGTATTTGAAGTGAAAAAGAAAAAAAAATTGTGCTTTCTAAACTTAATAGTGAAGGCCGTCTTAAGACGGTCTTGCCGGTTTGTGTGTACAAAAATTTCCCATTTCTTTTAATTGTTGGTTTCAACTTTTGTCAATAAAATCATTATTGTTTCTTTATTATTTTATTAATTTTATCCTTTTATTTAACTCGTGTTAGAGATGGATCTTTCTAAACGTTCTTATAAGAAAAATATCAATTTGGAGGATATGTCTGATAAAGCAATTGCTCGAGTTCATGAATTCTGTATAGAGTTCTGTAGAGAGCACAGATGAAAGTTTTGATAGCGATGACAGTGTTGGTGATCCCACATATGTTTTAGATAATAGGCAGATACACTGCCAGAGAATACAGAACAGGCCATAGCAGAATGCGTTCACAATATGGGTGTAGCTGAGACCACGGATGCATTTTTAGAGGGAATAAATTTTTATCTGAATTTCAGCACAATGGACATACCATCGGCTTATTCAACTTTCGTTGAAGATGAAGCAGCGGTAGAAATTGTTCCGACACAAGAACCGTCGGCATCAACTGCAACAAAAAGTAACCACCAAATGCAAAAGAGCCAGATCCCCATTGCCAACAGCTGAAGCTACTGGACCATCAGTTCAACCTTGTCCTGGAGGGTTCATTGGAGGTATGACACTAATTAGCTTATTTTATAAGTATTATTTTCCTTTTTTATAATCAGCTCTGAATGCAATATCTAAAAACTCGAAAGAGATGTCAAAATTAGTATGGCGCAAACGCTCGATGTGTTTTCATGTAAACGAGGTGGCCTTTCGAGGCGATTCGTCACTTTCATAGGCCTTGGAAGAGCTCAAAACACCAATGGAATTTTTAATTACTTTTTCACTGATGTTGTTATTGAATTGATCGTTTGTAGAGACAAATCGTTGTGCTGTGGATGAAAATATAAGCACAACGTTTAGCACAAGTTCCACAGAAATAAGACATTATATCGGCATAATGTATACATGTCATTATACCGCTTTCCTAATTTAGAAAGCTATTGGGGGAAGAATGCCTTCTTGCCGATTCAAAAGTGTATGAAGTCCAACGATTTCTTTCTATCTATCATTTCAAGATGAATCACAGCGAATGAAGAAAGGTGAACCGGGCTATGATCCCATTGTTCCGCATCCGCACTTTGGCCAACAAAATAAACTACCGATTCGATTCAATACCAAAAATGGCCATGATTATGCGTCGACGAACAGATGTGCAGCAAAAAGACAAAACACCATCTCCTTCAATACATGCCCAATAAGCCGCATAAGTGGTGGATCAAATTGTTCGTGCTTTGTGATTCAAACGGTTTCGCCTACCGTTTTGAAATCTACAATGGCGCGGGAGATAATATTATCTTACCCGATACACCGGACCTTGCAGCTACATCAAATGTGGTAGTTCGCTTATCACAAACGATTCCTAATTTCGTTCATCATATACTGTATTTTGATAACTTCTACACACTACATTGCAAGAAATCTGACACCCAAGTCGTTTGTTCCAAATGCAACCTGCATTTATGCGGTCAAGTCGACAAGAATTGTTTTTGGGACTACCACCATCGTAAATAATAAATAATTTAGCTATTTTTCCTCCTTTTTTTCAATAAAACTTTTTTGTATATAAAATTTACCTTTGATGTTCTATTACACGCAAACCGGCAAGACCGTCTACAGACGGTCTTCACTATTTTTTACCTGGCGTTCGTTCAGAATGTTGTTTTTACCTGAAAATTAAAACTTTAGTTTCTTTGACTATATCTACTTGAAAAAAAATATTGGCTTGATCCGATCATTTTTACGGTCTTGCCGGTTAGAGGGTTAACAGGGCTTGTACAGCTTGGATCCTGTTCAGTCAACAGAGACCGAATTAAATCTCATTTTGTTGGTATGTTTTATATTATACAGAAAAAATTATCAACCTAAAATATCTAATTAAGGATTTGATTTAAATTTAATTTGTTTCTAAACAAATATTTAATTGAATCAATAAATATTTTTATTGACTTTTAAATATATAAATACATATTTTATTTTAGACGCAATTATCATATTATTTTTTCATACACTGTATGCATAAATAGAAAATACCAAATACATTTGAAGTTAACAAACAAAACAAGCACACACACATACAGACTTAGCATTGCAAAAAACACACATACACCAACGTATAGATCACATACTTTTTTTGTGAGTATCATATTTTTTTTGTAGAAGTTATTTAAACTTTTTTTTCCTTCTCAATTTTAATAAAAGGTTTAATTGATAGTATCATTGCCGTGATAGGTGCAAAATCAATTCAAATATTAATTGATTCAAAAAAATTTTTTAATTGAAACCCGTTTTTAGTTTTTTTCTGTGTATGGTTATGAAAATAAGAAAAAATAAGTGGATATTTTTTTAATTTTTAGTGCATATTTGAAGATGTCTCTTATTATAACCTTTGCGCCTTAAGCAATTTTAAAATTAGTAATCATTCTAGACCCAAATGTCGGTACCATATATTGATTTTGCCAAAAAAAAAGAAAGAAATAAAAACATGAATTCCCAATTTAAAACATAATTTTTATTTTTAAATTTTACTCCAAATTCTGCGCTTAATATTTGATTTAACTAATCTTCTATTTTATAAAAATTAATAAAATAATATTAAATTTTATACAATTATATAAGACCAAAACTCCGATAAAGTTTATCAAATTTTATACAATTAAATTCGATCAGATAAAATTTGATTAATCCATTTTTCCGATTAAATTTATAAATACATTTTAGTATGGCACCAAACTAATAAAGATATGCTACCGAATAGTTTTTTATCGGGGGTATTTTTTTGTCTCAAATATATGTAGACTATTACAAATCCTATCTAATGAAATTCAGATAAAAAATTATGTCTAACACATGTTGTTTAATCAATGCCAACCAGGTTCTAGCTAATTGAATTACGTTTTCCTAAAACATAACTAGACTTTGGGTATTCTAGTTCTTAGTTCATTTCTTTCATTAGCATTTATTGAACGAGTTCGATCTTTTAGTTCATATTAATTTTTTTCAATTATTTATATTGTTATTAGTCAATTGTTTGTTTGACAAATCTGCACAGTATAAGCAAAAATCCCAAATGAAACGGTTACAATTGATCTAGGTAATGTTTAACCATTTTTTATGAAATGAATTAAGTGGAATAAATATTGACATAATATGCTAAAATTTTGTAAATTCGGTTAAGGAATTTTATTATATTCACAAAAATAAAAACAAGTTAAGTTTTCAAGAAGATACCTCATCCTTCATTCAAGACTATACTACATCCTTCATTCCAATAGTTAATATGGTTTCTTAAATTATCAAAGTCCATACTTTAAAACCATATTAAAAGTTAGGCAAACGATAATATTTGGCTTAACTCACACCGAGACACATACAACATACAACAGACAAAATTCAAACTCTGTGAACAATTTGTTTACCTTAGCTGATTAACTGGCTTGATTTGATAACCCTTATTTTATAAAAAAAACTATTTTTGAACAGCAACGATTTTAACATAAAAAATATACTTTGTATATCATTGTATGTAGTATGTGTGTTTGTTGTATTACAATTTGTACAACAACATATATTCCCAACAAACATTATTTGCCTGAGAAGAGCCGTGGTTATGGTAATTGTTCCAAAATGATTTTCGTTTTAGTACTAAAAATTACAAAAATTGGTTTTTCGCGACTATTAATTTTAATCACAAAAATAAAACATTTTTAAAAAACTTTGATTTTTGAAAAAGTTAAATTCGCCAAATATTTAAAACTGGAGTTAATATTAACAAAAAAAAAAAAATACATTTTAGTTAAAACACATTTTAAGCCGTTAAAAACTGTATTCATAAACGAATATTAGCTTAAACTACTTACTTTAACCTTGTATGTAAAAGTTAATATTCGTTTATGAATAACGTTTTAATGCTAAAATTTCTTTTTTAACTAAAATGTATTTGAAATGCTGTTTAATATTTTTTATGAATACGGGGGGGTTATTAGTGTTAACTGTGTATTTATTCGGAAAATATATTTTTTAAGAACAAAATGATCTGACATATTTTAATGTTTTTCAAAATTAATTTCAGTTAATACCCAATTTGATTAAAGATTACTAATTATCTATGAGAAATATATGGAAAATACGTTAAATTGGTTAATTTTTGACCCCTCTCTTTAACCCTTAATATTTGTTTTGTCCTCTAAAAACATATTATAATGCTCGCCAAATAGGATGCTCTCTTAAAATGGATTTGTAATTACACCCGCCAGTTTTTTTGCAAATGTGAGAAATCAATTTTTGCTTTTTTCTGTGTAAAACGTTAAGCCGTACTGAATTTCGGAGAATTTTGGCCGGTTGGGGGTGAGGGTGGTGGATGAACGAAAATCGACAATTCGTTTTTAAGTGACTATATATGTTCTTCAAAATCTGGTCACGAAGTTTGTCTTTGAAACGCGTTCCCCACCGATGTTCATAGTCCAGTGTTAAAATTTATTTTCAATTATTTTATTTGAAACAGTTTTTAGGTTTGATTTTAAATACTACTTCAATACTTCCCTGCTTTATTATAAAACCCACATCCATTTCACACAATTCTCATCAGCATCATCGTCCTTCTCATCATCAAAATTGTCATCATCTCTGTGTGATATGTTTAAAATGCACTCGAAAAACACCACAGGCTGTTGCACAGTGGGATATATTCACGTATTTTTTGGAAATAATTCGGCCTTTTTTAATTAGTGGTTCGATTGCAATGAAATTTGGAACAGGCATAAGTGACGTAATATCGAGTTGTGATGGTGAACCTCTCAGACCCGCCGGAGGCGGCAATATGACCCTCAAAAGTGGGGAACTTTTGTAAGAGTGCTCGCCATTTTTTTTTTGTTTCTTGTCTGATTTTCAAAAAATTAACATATTTTTAATCTTGCTTTGCATAGCAACAAAAACGTGCTTACTTGTATGGTTTATATCATACAGTTCCCGATATGTGAAAGTTCCAAATTTGATCCAACTCAGGTCCAGTTTTTCGCTAATACTGCGATGCAATCAAGCCAATTCTTTGTTTAAAATATTTGTTGTTTAAATAAAAAAGAAATTAATACAATATCTTAAATTACTTCGCTTAAAGTAATATTTAAAAAAAAATCAAATGTTTTGCGAATTTTTCCCCAAAAAGCACTAACAGTCTTTTGCCTCCAGATAAATATTTTATGGAAAGGGTTTTTCACGTAAAAAAAAGTTGTGTAAAAAACATCTTTGATTGGAATAGACTTTTCCCCCCAGCTGCTTCTAAAGCTGCCAAAATTTTAAGGCAAATATATACTTTAACCCCAATATTCTAAAACTTGCACGCCTTCAAACAGGTAGCGGAGGCTGTTGTAAATGCTCCAACTAATATATACGAGGGCGGATCAATAAGTCCGTGACTTTTCAAACTTCCCTCGTAGTTATATGAAATGCAACACTGCTCCCATCAAGTACCACCTGTTAATAGACTACTGTCAAATTTTGTGCAAGTTCCGTCATTTACTTTGCATTTAACAGCTGTTCAAAACATACAACCACGTGGTTTTTTTTTAAATGGAAAAAAAGTGACTTTCGCGTGATCATTAAACATTATTTTTTGCGAAAAAAAGCCGTCAATCAAACCAAGGAAAAGCTTGATTAATACTACACAGAAAAAAACTAAAAACGGGTTTCAATTAAAAAATTTATTGAATCAATTAATATTTTAATTGATTTTGCACCTATCACGGCAATGATACTATCAATTAAACCTTTTATTAAAATTAAGAAGGAAAAACAAGTTATAAATAAACTTCTACAAAAAAAAAATATGATACTCACAAAAAAGTGTGTGATCTATACGTTGGTATGTGTGTTTTTTGCAATGCTGAGGCTGTTTGTGTGTGTGCTTGTTTTGTTTGTTAACTTCAAATGTATTTGGTATTTTATACTGAAAATGTTCTATTTATGCATACCACATATGAACCAAGAAAAAAGTTCCTTTTCATCAGATAATGCACGGGTGCACACGTGTGCAGTCTCAATGGCAAAATCCATTATTTGGGCTCACGAATTGCGGTACCTCATCCGCCATATTCTCCGGATTTAGCCCCCCCAGTGACTATTTCATATTTCCAAACCTAAAGAAATGGCTCAGTGAAAAGAGATTTAGCTCCAACGATGAAATTATGATCAAACAAATGCATATTTTATTTACCTCGAAAATCCTATTTTTTGGAAGGGATACAAAAAAAATGTAATTGAGCTAAAGGAGCATTATGTTGAAAATAATTTTATTTTTTTGCAAAAAAAAATGTGTTTTCATTCAAAAGTCACTTATTGATCCGCCCTTTAAATGGAATTTCGCAGCCAGAAAAGTGGATTAAAGTCTCATGCAAAAACTAATGGTACGAATTCGAAAAAAAAATGCGATGTTTTGTTTACCAATCGACTTTTAATTATTTTTTTTTTTTTTTTTTGTAGTTACTATAGATTGTATAAAAAAATATATAAAAAAACTTCAAAAACTACGTTGGAAATTTTTTTATTTAGAAAACAAAGTAGTTCGATTTTGGTTATATCAACCTTTATATTTTGAAAAAAAATATTTATCTGGAGGCTGTTGTTGGTGCTTTTTGGGAAAAAAATCGAAAAAATTAAATTTTTCTTTTAAATTAATTATTTTAAACGAATGTAGTTTTTGAGTTAACAATATATTGCATTAATTTTATTATGATTTAATTAAAAAATTATTTGGCTAAATAACTAATATTTTAAACAAAAAATTGATCCCGATTTTGCACCAGTATTCGCAAAAAGCTGGACCTGAGTCGGACCAAATTTGGAATTCCACATTTCAAATGAGATTATTCGGGAACTATAGGAGATAACACACACAACTAAGCATGTTGTTGATCTCTACTAGAAGAATACAAATATGTTAAGTTTTTTAAAATCGGATGAGAAACAAAAAATGGCGAGAACTCGAAAAGGTGCTCTAATTTGGGGGGTCATACTGCCGCCCCCGGTGGTCTAGGAGGTTCAACATTAAAACTTTATGGCGATATTACGTCACTTACGCCTGCTTCAAATTTCATTGCAATCGGTCCACTAAGTAAGAAATTTTCGAATTATTTCCAAAAATTTTCGTGATTTATCCCACTGTATGTGTTGGGAGACAAGCAGTTTAACTCACTTGATTTCACAAGAGTTTTTAGAAAATAACACATTTTCCTGTTTTAAAATGCCCCAATACTTTGAGAAAAAAACACAACAACTAAAAGTAAGTAGAACCATACAAAAAGTATGTAAACAATGCCACAAGAGTTGAAAGTTGAGTTTTTGACAAGTTTTCCTTTAACTCGTTGGCACAAAAAAGCTTGTATGCTTTTATGCTAATTTCTGCAAAAAGCGGAAGTTTTTTTAAAAGAATGAGATTTAACTAAAAATAAATTGAAAAAGAACATTAGTGTTAATAGCCAAAAACAAAAAAAACCTCATAATCAAGGCAGCGACTTTCATGCAAATGTATGTTGGTTGTCAGTAGCCCAAAATCGATTTTGACCAAATACTTTACCAAATCAAAGAATTTGCAATAAAATGTCATCGATTTGTGTCTGCATATTTTGTTAAAAATGCATATTTCGCTATAAATGCACATTTTAATGCACATTTGAAATGTTTTGTTACATATTGTACATATTTTTAATTTATTGCATATTTTGTAAAAATTAAAATTAAGATTTATTTAAAAATAAACAAAAGAAAGCATTTGTAGCCCCTAACATATCATCTAGTTGTCATTTGTTAGACATTTCTATTTATTACATTTTTAAAATCAACAAGTCCACAAATTTTAAGTGCACTTTGTTTGATTTTTAGTACTTGTTTTTGGATTTTAACGTATGGGCAAAAAAATACGGAATTGTTTAAATGCGGCAATTAAAAATAAACAAGGATGTATAAACAATTTTTTTTAGAAAATATATTAACATTATTCAGGTGATTATTAAAAAATATGAGCACGTTCTTTATTGATCAATTAGTATTAAAACTGTCACTCAACAAATTAGACGGACGCAAACTGATTTGTAAAATTTGTACAGAAAATCCATTAAAAAAAAATTTAATTTTTAATAATTTCAAGGACATAGTATTTAAAAAAAACTGTAATAAAAGTATGAAAAAAACCTGGTGTGGGCATGAAAAGCCGGCTGCAAGATTGAAAACTTTACGCTGAAGCCTTGGGTAGCTCAAAATCGTTCCCTGGGGG
>CM037854.1:96559788-96691515 GCA_021234595.1 Delia radicum | reverse complement strand
TTTTTTTTTTTTTTGCATTTTTTTTTTTTTTTGCTAACAATTTGTTCATAACTTTGAAACTTATTGATCGCATTAAAAAAATTTGTACACGTTCTTTAAAGATATTGTAAACCTTAATTTTTGTAAATTTAATTTGACAAAAATCGTTGTTTTGAGTTAGACAACATAAGTGGAGAAAATGTCCTCAAAATATTGTCAATTTTACTTAAAAAATTTTTAAAAAAAAAATTATCAATAGAATTGAAAAATTTTACCATTTTGTACTTAGGCAGCCATGATGCATCAAATCTATATAGTGGTTAGTCAAGCCTTTTTTTTGCTGTTGACCTGTGTAATCAGTAGTTCCGAAATGTTTTTTTATCAAAACTTAAAATAAACGTTAGTAAATGTTATTAGTTTCAAATAAAAAGGAATTTCAAAAATATTATACTATTGAGGTTTTCAAATTTTTTAAAACTCTTTCGGTTTTAAAAATTTTGACATTGAGAAAACATGAGGGATATAACTGTTATAAGTTTTTGAAAAGATCAAATATAATTAGCAAAAGCCAAAAAAATTTACTTTTTAATTTTTAAGGGTAGAGTCAAGCTACCTTAATTGCTAATTAGAGTGTCCCCCACTTGTCCTAAAATGTACCTCATAAGTACTGATACCTCATTTTATAGATACTTAAATCGTGGTTTTACGGTTACAAAAATAATCACTTCTTGGCGGTAAAATGTTTTCTTTTTTCAAAATCCGTGGTTCAAACCGCCGTATTTAAAAAAATTGGGGGTTCTAAATTTTACAAAAAATATATGTTAATTATAAATTATTCTTCTATACCGCTATACATGTACAAGTGAAACTGAAAAGACAAATTCGCACCTGCGCTTGTGCACGGAAATTGAAAAAAGCATTAAAAATTCAAAAATTGATTATTTGGAATATTAAAAAGAGCTACAGGAGAATTGCATTATTGCATTTGTATTATGTATTGTTCAAAACTCAATCTCATTACCCCTATAACCGGTAATAAATGTATCTTAAATAAATGATAGCCAAGGAAGCAGTTTTTATTAATTATGGCTTTTTTTAATTTCGGGAATTTTTTTATTTTTGGCGATTTTTTTGAATTTGGGTGAGTGATTTTTTTAAATTTTGGCGATGTTTTAATTTTTAGCGTTTTTTTTTTTTTTTAATTTTGGCTAATTTTTTAATTTTGGCGATGTTTTTTTAATTCCTACTATTTTTTAATTTTTTGTTTTTTTTTTTTTTTTTTTAATTTTTGCGATTTTTTTCAATTTCGGCGATTTTTTTAATTTTTGGCAATTTTTTTTTTTATTTTGGACGATTTTTTAATTTACGATTTTATTAAATTTTGGCGATTTTTATTAGTTTTGGGGGGTTCTTAAAATTTTGGGCGATTGTCTTCAATTTCGACGATTTTTTCAATTTTAAAGGATTTTTTCAATTTTGGGCGATGTTTTTAATTTTGAAGATTTTTTTTTTTTTTATTTTAGCGATTTGTTTAAATTTTTGCTATTTTTTTAAATTTTGAAAATTTTTTTTTAATTATGACAATTTTTACAATTTTGGCTATTTTTTTTTTAAATTTCGTCGATTTTTTCATTTTTGGCAATGTTTTGGAATTTTGGCGATTTTTTAATTTGTGGAAATTTTTAAATTTTGTGCATTTGAGTGCGATATGCGGAAATTACGAACCCTCTTCATAACTGAGGATACCGTAAGAGCTCCACATAGGGATTTGGACATGGCATTGGAAATAATTTATAATTAACATATATTTTTTAAAAATTTAAAATACCCAGTTTATTGAAATACAGCATTTTGAACTGGGGTTTCTGAAAATATGTGCCGTGGAGAAATGAATAATTTTGTGGGCACAAATAAAACCACATTTTAAGTAGCTTTAAAATGAGTTATCAAAGACTCTCGAAGCTTAAGCCGTTAAAAAGATATAGAATATTACGACTATTTTTTTAAATATTCGCGTTTCGAATATTTTTCATATTTCGAAACGCGATATTTCTAGATCCGCTGGGATTAGCTGTCCTACATTTGGACGATTTACATCTTCTATACCATATTTGGTTGAAATCAGAAACCGGTTAAATTTTTTATATGGGTTTTTATTCAAACTTGTCAATTAAGAAAAAAGAAACGCTATATATAATATCACTAGCTGACCCGGCAAACGTTGTTTTGCCTTCAAATTTTAATTATAATTAATTCTTGAAATCAAGAAATTTTTTTACGCAAATAAATAATTAAAAAAATAAATTCACATTAGTAAATCATTTTAAAATTTGTAATTTCATGGGAAGCCCAATGCCTCTTTGTTCTTCTATCGCCTTTATTTGCTGAAGTATATAAAATGAATAGCTGAAAAACAACTGCCATAACAACTGCGACGTAACCTATCACCGGTGCATTGAAGCGCCGCTCATGCTCACCAGCCGGTGTCTTGTCAGCTCTTATCACAACCGTAAATTCATCTGTCGGCATCTGGTCTAGGGCTGTTTTGAATAGACGGATGAGGCTGTTGTGTTCGTGTAACATAGCTTGAAGACTAACATAGGTTTTTTGTAAATATTAACATAGGTTTTTTTGTAAATATCTTTGGAACTACATAACCGATTTAAGAGTTTGATATCTCGTTTGAAAACATGACAACGGCTTTCAAAAAAAAAAGAAATTATTAAATAACCTTGCAAAAAGTCTTGAATGTGATGATTTATTTTAATGCTTATTTGTTTTTTGCTTTTGGTACCAAGCCCATTTATCCCATTCCGCCCATTTTCAGTTCGACTACTAATATTTGTAATTGATGGACTCGTACAAAATTTGAAGGCTATATAGCTAATATAGAACCCTAGATATTTTATATTAATATTAATTTTCTATATGAGCTAAATAATCACTTTGTATGGGAGCTGCCACGCCCACTGGTATGATCCCGCCCAATTTTCCCATGACTATTCATAATATAATCAATGTGCACAAATTTCTAAGACTCTGGCTATTATAGAACTGTAGATATATGATATTAAATATTTACTTTGTATGGGAGCTGACACGCCCACTGGTCCGATCACGCCCATTTTTCCCATGACTATTCACATTAACAAATAATCAACGTGCACAAATTTCTGAGACTGGCTATTATAGAACTGTAGATATATGATATTAAATATTTACTTTGTATGGGAGCTGTCACGCCCACTGGTCCGATCACGCCCATTTTTCCCATGACTATTCACATTAACAAATAATCAACGTGCACAAATTTCTAAGACTATGGCTATAATATTACTGTAGATATATGATACTAAATATTTACTTTGTATGGGAGCTGACACGCCCACTGGTCCGATCACGCATATTTTAGATGTTGGCCGATTCTCAGACCTACTCAATATGCTCACAAAATTTCATGAGAATCGGTCAAGCCGTTTCGGAGGAGTACGGGAACGAACATTGTGACACGAGAATTTTATATATAAGATTAAATTATTTTAGGTCACCAGATAATATATTTTTATTTTTATCGACTTTAGAAAATGTTTAATTTTGTTTTAATTCTTATAATCAATTCCCAACCACTACAATTTTCAAACATGTTCCAGTGAAAGTGAAAGATACAACCTTTGCTAGAACCAGTTTTACCTGTTACCGGTTTATTCCAGGACAATTTCCAACAAAAATCAGTGGTGTAAAAAAAGTTAGTAGAACAAATTGTCAATCGCACTTTACTATTTTTGTACTAATTTTTAGTATAATTTTTCTTTTAGTAAGATTTTTTGCTATTCTCATTTTACGAATTACTGAATTTTGTACTAATTATTGTGGTTGATTTTAGCAAAAATTTTGCTATTCAGAAAAAAAAGAAAACATTTTTTTTAAATAAATAAAAAATGTTACTACAGAATTAAAATTGAAATATATATGTATATATAGTATTATTAGGGACCAAGTGTAAAACCAAGTATGTTTTGTTTTACTTTTTTAATTTCTATTCTGCAAAATTCTATTGGGTGTACTATTTTGAGCCTTGCGGTATTTTTTGCTGAACTGTTGTCAAATGAAATACGTAAGTAGAAAAAATTAATAGTCGCTACTAAATTTTTGTAAAATTTCAGTAAACTGGAATTTAAAATTAATTTGCTAAAATCAGCAAAAAAAATTCCTAAATTTTACTATATCCAATAGAACTACATAGAATAAAAATTTGAAAAGTAAAATAAAAGGGCTTTGTTTTTCATTCCATTACACTTTTTTTCTAATAGATGAACATTATTTTAAGTTTAACTCCGTAATAAAAAATTTTATTTGTTTTAAATATATATTAGCAAAATTTTTGCTAAGTTTAGCAACTGGTTTTCAAAAATTAGTAAATTATTTTGCTAAAATCGGCAACAAAAATTAGTATAAAATTTAATAATTTGTAAAATGAGAATAGCAAATTATGTTAGTTACTAAAATAAAAAATTGTACTAAAAATTAGTACAAAAAAAAATAAAGTGCGATTTTAAAAATTTTCTACTAACTATTTTTCTGTGTTTTGTTTATTTTTAAAAGAAAAACTGAGTGACTCAAAAGATTTATTTCTCCTGCATATGTATCGGATAACTAGGGTAAAGCCTGTAGGACACCTGCTTTCTGTCAAAAACTTTATATTTTTGACATTTCGTTTTGTTTTTTAAAACATTTTATAGAAGAACCTTGGTAGAAGCGTTGCAAAAAAGCAGGTGTCTACAGGCTTAAGTTTAAAATGGCAAAAAAAAAGTTAAAAATGGTACAAAAGTTACAAATTGCACAATTCCAAAAATTGCTTAAAATAACAGTTGATTTAAGATATTTTTTTTTGTATGTTTTTAATAAAAAAGAATAATGAAGAAATTTTTATAGTTGTAAATTAGTACGAACTTAAAAGTTTAAAAATCGCATTGCTTTAAAAGAAAATGTTCTGAAATGTAATTTTTATAAACATCTGAATAATATAATGAACATTTTAAATTTTTTATGTATAAAATTTTGCTAAATTTTTGCGAAAAGCCTAAAAAGTTTGCAAAAATGGCTTTTTGTGGTCAAAAAAAATGTATTTTTAGAAAAATAATTGCAAAATTGGCATTTAATGGCAAATGCCAAAAAATAAATTTTTTTAGCCAATAATATTTTGTTTTTTGAGAGCCATTAGAGTCCAATATAAAACCCCAAGATTCTAGTCATGTTTCATTAAAACATCGCAGAATACATCATCCAGCAACAAACAAATACAGTCAACTTTACTTGATATTTAAGAAAAAAATCCAAAAAAAATGCATTTTGAAAGACTAATCGCTAATTTTTTCGATTAACCTCCCCAAATAACCGGTTATTCCATATTAGCGATTTTTGGAACAATGCCCTAACCAGTTAACCGGTCGAATAATTGGAATCACTATACCTAACGTATTGTTTTATATGGTATATAACACTTGAAGGTATCTAATTCCGTTTGGGCTCTAGAGCATTATTTCAAAGCCATGTCCATCTAGGGGCCCCTTCTCCTAAATAATATCAATATAATAATGCGTGTGCTTTTTCTTTGCCCATTGAACATTTATTTCCACAACATTATCTAGTATTACAATTTTTATTCGCTTGTATATTGCTGATGTGCAATGTTTTTGGATTTCCTTGAAATTTAATATCCAGTGTTTTATGAAATAATGCTACCCCTCGATATAACTGCAACGCATATTGGGGTGTACAACGATACTTATAGGTGATAAAACCAAATGATCGCTGCCCGCCATTATTATCCTTTGGTATTCGTACCTTTTCATTGGACCGGCTTGTATAAATAGTTCGTACAGTAATTCTTCAGTGACTTTTCGTCTAGATTAGCACAAAACAATGATCTTTCGTCTTCATCATTTTCCTCATCACTTTCACTATCAATCGTTACTATTGATTCTGTTCTGGGCAAAGGCATCCTTTGGTTGTTAGGAGTTTGTATCATATTTGGCAGATATTGTGGTGGCTGTGTTAATGCCATTACATTCATAGGATTGTAGAGCCCTAAGGCCATTAGTTGTTGTATTTTATGCAAATAGTATTCATAAGACATTGTAGTAATAAATTTGTTTTATTTGCAATTTCTTTTGTAAAAAATGAAGTTTTTTTTATTAATAAACACAACTTATTTTTGTAGCAGAGCAGAGTTGTGTAGTTCGTGAGCGAGCTAGTTCAATTGAACAAGTCTTTAATTTGAACTAGTGAACTAGCTCGCAATCTTCAGCTCTTTCAAGTATTTTGCTCTGTTCGTTCTTTTTGGCATTTGAGTAATATTTCTTTTTTTTTTTTGCTTTTGAGTTTAATTTTGTTTTTTTTTTTCAATGGTTCCAGTTTAAATTTGTTTTAATGTTATAAAGCCGCGTCTATATATATATATATATATATATATATGAATAATTCGCTTAAAAATTATCATACTAACTAACGATTGAACGAAATTGTCAAAAACCGATTGAACTAGGAGAGCGACAAAGTTCAATTAAATCAATTGAACTAGGAAGAGCGCTCACTTAAACGAACTAGATTGCCAAACAAACAAACAAAAGGTAAACAAAGGTAAAATGTCAAAATATATTTTCCTATATCATAAGGGAAAGCTGAATATTGTGAAATATAAAAAGTTTTCAATAACCGTACTAAAATTTTTTTCTCAGCGCAGACACTAACCGTGTACTAAAGGAAACACAGTGGAACCGGAGGAGTGATGCCAGATCAGCTTTAGCTCTTCTCTCCTTTTGCAGCTTATACCCAGAACATCACTACAAAAAATGTTAGTGAAGATTATTAGTTAAATTTTTTCCTCAAAAAACATATAGTGTTGAAAATCAAAGAACACCTAGATTCGAGAGAAATTATTGTATCCAAAATGCTTAATACTACATTTGTACTACAGCAAAATAACTATTAGATAAAAAAATTAAGTCAACAAAAATTTATGTACAATTATAATTTTTAACATGATAATATTTTTTTTTTTTTTTGTATCCACTAATTAACAGTGTCAAAACAATCACACTTTTTCAAAAATAACAAGGTTCAGACAACGGATGCTGGTAGAGGGGAATAAAAAAAGGGTGTATCGGCGTTTGAAAGTTTACGTCTGAATTTTATTTTAGGGGGGTAATATTACCTCTCTTTTGTACATCCTTATGGTGAATCGGCATAAGAAATCATGTGACCCTTACATTTTAGGTATAAAATGTGCTTAGCAGATTCATGTAAAAAAGTTACGAGGATCATCTTGGCGGAACATCTTAACCCTGTAACTCCACAATGTATAGGTCTTTTCTGTCCCTTTCGTGAAACATGGGTTCTCCCATTTTTATATTCTAAAAACGGGGAATATAAGAGGTTAAAAAGTTAATAAAGCTACAATAAAAGAGATGCAACATTTATTAATATTCAAGTAAATAAATTTATTTTCTTTTCCAAATCTTACCGTAATATTTTATTTATTTAATAAATTTTACAAAGTTTTCATTTTATTTGTCTATCTTCTTTAACTATTCTCTTTTACACTAAAGATAAAGGAGAAAAAATGTATAAACCAGTCGCTTGTTACACCGCCATGTTGTTTTTTTTATATCTTTTGATATACATACACTCTTTGTCAAAAAATCGAAACAACTACTTTAAAATATTAAATTTATATTAATTCACGTCATAAAGTCTATATTTTGTTAAAGTACAAATACTTAAAATTTAAAATTTGTTAATAAAATCTCCAAAATATACTGGGATTATTTTAAAATGGTATATATTTGTGTTCAAACAGAATTGATTTTAATAAATTTTTACTTTATTGGATTTTTTTTTAGCTTTTTCTTGTCTGGAACTGTCTGCCGTATATCCACCAGTAGCATTATTACTTCTGCTACATTCCTATGGTTGGTTTTTGTGATATGTGTTGTGTTGTAAGTTAACTATTTTATTATATTTATATTAATTTTTATACAAAAAGTATTAATAAATTCATATTATTAAAAAAAAATTAAATAAAGGGCTTTTTCATAAAACGGGACTAAAAAATATTACATATAAAAATGGATGAAATGAACAAAATAAAATTGTTCGGCTTAATAAAGTATAACAATTGAATTTCATATAAAACCAACACATAGTTACATAGTTTCTAAAGTATAAATGTCAGTAGGTTTATTTTACAAATTTTTGCTGAAGTTGTTTGTATATAACCTTTTTTTTAGTTGATTTTACACTTTTTATTTTTGCGTGTATACTGAACCAAAAGTCGTAAGTGAAATCAACATAACATTTTAGTTAACTTTTCACAAATTTTATTGTTAAAACAACAATTATATTGTTCAAATTGGTCTGCATTTTTGTAAAACAGCTGTAGAAAATAATTTGGCATGCTTTTAGTCTTGTGGCGTCATTACTCGTGTTAGCGTGTGAAAGCCATTTCTAAAAGTTAATAAAATTATGTTAAATGGGTTTTTACAAAAGAACTGTGAATTATTAATTAAACTCGGTTAATTATAGTTAATAGTTAAGTGTGTGTTTATTAATTATTTTAAAATAAATTGATGTAATTTCACACTGTTTTGTGTGTAGTTTCATACTGTGAAGAAAACTATTAATTTTTTTTTTTTTCTTATAAAAGAGAAGCAACACTCAGGAAATTCTTCCTATTAATTAATGTGTTGCTTTCTTTTGGAAAGGGGATAGTGGAGAGATGAAAGGTGGTGAAAGATGAAGGGCTTCAAACATGGCAAGACTGTAATTGCGCGAGTGGATAAGTCTTAGAACAGTTGTCGCTCGCCACCTGATGTAGAGTCTGCGAATTATTATTAATTATAAATTTAAATATTAAATAAATTTATGTACTTTGTAAATGTAATGTTTCATGTGTTTTTAAAAATTGGGGCTACTTTATAATTTTTAATTTTAATTTTTTTTTTTATCAAATTCTTATTTTATCATTATTATAATTAATAATAATTATATATAATAGTTATTTAATTTGATTAAATAAATTTGGGCTAAAGTGCACTTTATGGGGGCGTAACGAAATTAAAAAAAAAAGTACATGGACCCCTCCGGAATAAAAAAAAAAAATTTTTTTGTTCTGGAGTTAAGGGGGCCGGGGCCCCCTTTGGCCCCCAGGCCCTAAAAACTGATACACCACCGAATATACAAGTATGGGTATTCAAATCAAAGGAAATTTTCTCCCGATTCCAAAAATAGTATTATTTTTTGGATAAGTGAACCAGGGCGGCAACCAGAGCCATTTTAAACCCCCGAAAGGGGGTAAAAAAAAATTTATTCAAAAAAATTAAAATTTTTTTGAAAAAATCGTGCGATTTTAGGGCCTGGGGGCCAAACGAGGCCCCCAGGCCCTAAAACTAATCACTTTTTAATTATTTAAAACAAAAAATGAAAATTTTTTGAAAAAAATCGCGCGTCTCATTATCTTCCCTAGTGTGACGCGCGCAGGGAAACTTTATTCAGCGAAGCCACCTGCCGCGTCCTATGGAGGAGAAAACCCCTAAGAGCGGCCGCAGGCCGCCACGCAGAAAAACTTTATAAAGCAAGGAGGGGGTCATATTTTTTTTCATTAACATTTGCATTTTTTTTTTCTACCCCCTTTTGGGGGTTTAAAATGGCTCTGGTTGCCGCCCTGGTTCACTTATCCAAAAAATAATACTATTTTTGGAATCGGGAGAAAATTTCCTTTGATTTGAATACCCATACTTGTATATTCGGTGGTGTATCAGTTTTTAGGGCCTGGGGGCCAAAGGGGGCCCCGGCCCCCTTAACTCCAGAACAAAAAATTTTTTTTTTTTTTATTCCGGAGGGGGTCATATTTTTTTTTTTTTTTTTTTTGTCACGCCCCATAAACTGCACTTTTGCCTAAATTTGTTAAAATAATTCATTTCTTTTTATACATTCGAAGATATTTCATCAAAATAATAAAGTAATTCCATGTAAGGAAATTCGAGTTATTAAAAAATGTGGTGAATTATAATTATTTAATATGTTTGCGAAGTTTTTCTGTTGCTTCATCGATATTACATAAATATGGCATCCCTGCAATGCATTTACTACGGCTTTTATTTATTAAAACATTCATCTTTTGTTTATGTCATATGCTTCTTCGAAGTTCGAAATTTCGATAAGAAAACAATCATTTGGACAGTTTATATTTTTTTTATAACTTGTGTTTTTTTGTTAACATTTTTAAATAAGATTAATTAATAAAGAAAATAAAAAATTTGAATTTTTTCCAACAACTATGTCATATCAATATGAATTAACACAACAACAACAGTTAATGGCCATGGGTCGTTATAATCCGATAAATGTAAGGATGCAGGCACAACACATGCAAATGACACTGCCTCGCGAGGAGGCGCCACAAGAAATTGACGAAGAAAGCGATGATGACGATAACGAAGAGAAAAGAACCTTATTTTGTGCTAATTTAGATGAACGGGTAACAGAAGAATTACTGTATGAAGTATTTTTACAAGCTGGACCCATTGAAAAGGCGCGAATACCAAAAGACAATAATGGACGTCAGCGTACATTCGGTTTTATTACCTATGTCCATCGTTGTTCCCCACCATATGCAGTGCAACTTTTTCAAGGTCTATCACTATTCCGTAAATCACTGACTATTAAATTTCAGGGTAATTCAAATCCATCTCCAATGAGAAACAATCCACAATCATCTGGTTTTAATAAACGTTCAACCTATGACAACTCTTCACTAAGAGGAGCTAATTACGCGTCCCATAATGATAGTCCACCACAAAACCCATTCAAACGTTCATCAGATGGTCCCTCAGGATCTGGCAATCGACATGATAATATATCGAAACATGCCTCTGCACAATCGAGACCTCATTCAAATGCCATACCTTATAAAAGACATAGTGGTGGTTCAGAAGATCGTTATAGGGAACGTGATAAGGATCGCGATCATGATAAAAGACGTCATCATCATAATGGCAGTAATCGTCGATCTGACCAACGAAGTGGTGGTGGTAATTTTCGCAGGTAGCAAATGGAATATGGACAATTTATAAATCATCAATTCGTTTTCATTAATAATAGTTTGATTGAAGTAATTTTAAAAATTATTAATAAATCATGCAAAATAAATATTTTATGGAAGTACTTAGATTTGAATCTACGACTTTATGCGTTTCTGTACCTTTTGCAATTTTATTTCCATGTTATTTCAATTAAAATTTTTGAAATTCCTTGATTTAAATTTAGAATTTCTAAAAAAATTTCCGGATTATTACAAATACCATTATAAGATGATTTTTTTTAGTTAAGAATTTCTCAAAATTTTATCTTTATAAAGAATAGTAAGTGGTTTTAGAAAATTTTAACTACAGGCCATAAATCGTGAAAGTCATTTGTGAATAAAATGTCACTTTTCAACCAGAAAAAATATATTGAAATTTTTCACTCATGAGTCTAAACTGCATTAAAATCATATCACAAATAAAGGGACATACCACATTCATCCAAAGAAGAAGTTTCTACTGCGATAAAAATGTATATGAAAACTTTTTGATCAAAATTTGACACTAGGAAATTTGCCTCTATTTTGAATTCTGCTACTCTTATAATAATTTGGATTTGATATGTCGAGATCGTAATAATTATTTTTAACTTTTTATATCGACCTTTTTATAATGGCATATTTTAATGGATGCGGAGCTCGTGAATTCCAACTTGTTTTTGATCAGCTTAGGGCAAAATGACGATTTGACACATGATCTTGGTAAAACTAACATGAAACTTCTGTAGTTGTATAATTACTAAGCACTTCGATAATATTCCTCCAGTTTTTTTCTGTGTGTATATTATACTTGCAAGACGCAAGCTTGAAAATATCAATGAAGAAATTTCTCAGAATATCATAACCCAGCAAAAAAAAGTGCTTACCAGAAGCAATTCTGGAATGCATTATTTTGTTACCGAGCGCGATGTCCCACTTGGTATATCTTCTCATGTGCTCTAAGAAGCAATAAATTCATGCCTTAGTAGTAATTGAGAAGCGCTTTTTTGTGTATTGAGAACATTAATGCTTCATTGTATACATTACTAGCTGACCAGGCAAACGTTGTTTTGCCTTCAAATTTTAATTGTAATTAATTCTTTAAATCAAGAAATTTCTTTTCCGCAAATAAATAATTAAAAAAATAAATTCACATTAGTAAATCATTTTAAAATTTGTAATTTCATGGGAAGCCCAACGCCTCTTTGTCCTTCTATCGCATTTATTTGCTGAAGTATATAAAATGAATAGCTGAAAACAACTGCCATAACAACTGTGACGTCACCTATTACCGGTGCATTAAAGCGCCCACTCATGCTCACCAGCCGCTGTCTGGTCAGCTCTTATCACAACCGTAAATTCATCTGTCGGCATCTGGTCTAGGGCTGTTTTGAATAGACGGATGAGGCTGTTGTGTTCGTGTAACATAGCTTGAAGATTAACATAGGTTTTTTGTAAATATCTTCGGAACTACATAACCGATTTAAGAGTTTGATATCTCGTTTTGAAAAACATGACAATGGCTTTCAAAAAAAAATAAAATAAATATATGTATATGTCATTGGTGGTACAATATGAAAATTGGATTTTGCCACGCCCCCTCACCGACAGACAGAAATCAAAAATCAGACTTCAAAGTGTCACCCGCCTGAATATTCTGAAGATTCCTTAAAAATTTAATCAAAATCGGCCCAGCCGTTTTGGAGTCCATACGTTACATACATACACACATCCTGTTTTATATATATAAGGTCTGGGTACGCTAACAACGTAGCGGGCGCAGCCCGCTAGTTTCTATAAAACAATCCCAGTTCACATAATGTGGAGTGCATTTGTAATATCAAAATCGAAAAGTTTTTAATAAGCACTTTGGGGGGATGGGCAAAGGCCAAAGGGCTCGGTTGGTTTTTCAGAAAATAAATTAAACTAAAATTACAAAAAGTAAAACTGCAGGAAGTTGGGTCATATCCCAAGAACACATGGTGAAAATTTTCGCCTCTACTATCCTCATTTTTACTACATTCCTGATGGAAATTATATAAAGTGAAATTCCAGAAAGTTGGGTCAAATTCGAAAGAAAAGCATTATGGACATTTCAGCCTTCTATCGCAAAGGGTTTGGTCAGACCGGTAAGGGGGGAGACTTTTTCCCTTATTATCCCCCTTTTTACTATGTTACTGAGCAAAATCCTAAAAAGTGAAATTTTAGAAAGTTAGGACATATCCGAAAGAACACTTTTCCCTTATTATCCCCCTTTTTACCACGTCACTGAGCAAAATTAGGAAAAGTGAAATTTTAGAATGTTAGGACATATCCGAAAGAATACATGGTAAAAATTTCAGCCTTCTATCGCAAAGGGTTTGTTCGGGACTTTTTCCATTATTATCCCCCTTTTTACCACGTTACGTATCAAAATTGTAAAAAGTAAATTTTCCAAAGTTGGGATATATCAGAAAGGACACATGGTTAAAATTTCAGCTTTCTATCCCAAAGGGTTTGGTGAGGGCCACTGAGGGGGAGATTTTTTCCCCTATTACCACGTTCCTGAGCAAAATTCCAAAAAGTAAAATTGCAGAAAGTTTGGTTATATCCGAATGAACATATGGTGAAAATTTCAGGAATCTATCCTAAAGGGTTCGGTGAGGCCGCTAATGGGGAGACTTTTTCCCACTTTTATCCCCCCTTTTACCACGTTCCTGGACAAATTTTAAAAAGTAAAAGTACAGGAAATTTTGTCATGTTCCAAAGAACACATGGTGAAAATTTTAGCTTTCTATCCCAAGGCTAAAGCATCATGTGTATACAATTTCAAATAATGAAATAGTGGGCGTAAAAGTGGGCGTGGCCAAAAAAAAGTATCCTATTGACCATTCCGGAGTTCCAGTTACATACTGTGAAAATTTCAGGAAGATCGGTCCAGTGGTCTGGTCTCCTATAAGGTACATACATACAAACAAACAAACAAATAAACAAACACACATTCTATTTTATATATATAGATTTATTGCTTCAAAAGGATGCCTTCAGGGAAGCACAGCACATGTTGTTGCTGCTTACCAAATCGAGGTTAGTTTTTGCTCGGAAAAGAGTACTTTCTGCATTAAAATTAACCAACGCAATATAAGAAACGTAAAATTGCTAAAATTGAAAAAATAGTGGAGGCGAGTCCCAGACGCGCAAAGAGGATTTTAAAAATTATATCTAAACCAACTGAAGAAAATAAATTGACTCCAGAAGAAGCATTTGCACTATTCTTGAATTTGAAACTGACTAAAAATCAGTAGACACAATTTCGGAAGCGAACCGATGAAAAAAATTGTGGAATTTTTCCAGCATATCAAGATTTAGTTTCTGTCAAAAAAGAGTGCTTACCTTCACGAGCTGCTTCAAGTTCAGCAGAACTAAAATAGTACTAATGAAGATCGTACCACTATTTTGTTGTGTACATTAGACCCATATATGCCCAGTATTCGACAAAAATGTAAATCAACACCAATCGAATTTGATGAAGAAGCTGAACAACTTCTGGAAAATGAAAATCAAAGCCATCTAGTAGAAATTTTTACTAATATTGTTTAATTTATAGTAATTTCCGATTTAAGTACATATTTGTATTAATACATAGAAATTAAATATATATTTTAAACAAATAACAAAAATTATTTCGGGTTCTGATGAGATCTTTAGCCAGATCGAAATACTAGTATCAACCTAACTAATATGTTTGATTTGCTTTATTTTTGTAAATATACGGAGGTTGAAAGCTCGTTATGAATTGAAAATAACATAAAAATAATCTCGATGTATATAAAAACAAAAAACTAATATAACTGTAATTACTTTAAATTTTATCGATGTTCTGTTGAGATATATCCAAGAATACTATTTGGACATTGTTGGGAGTTCCAAAATTTCCTTTTTCATTTTATCAAAAAAAAGGGACTGGGACTAAAAAATAGACAGGGGCCAAATGTTTCTGACAAGATTTAAGTTCGAGAATAATAAATCAATATCTGTTGTGAAATACAGCAGAAAAAAATATAAAATTATAAAAAATACCTATTGGACATATTCAAACATTCAACTTTTACACTGAAACTCAGCAAAAAATTAAAATGCATTTTTAACTCCACATAACTTTTTTGCTCCTATCAGTCGTTTTTAGTGGTTTTGACGCGCAAATTGAAATCTAAATTCCCACCTAACCTTTAAAAAACTGTTTCTCTTAAAACCATATAAAATTTAAACGGCTCTATGCAATAAGTCCCAGGTGCAAAAAGTCCCAAAAAAAAAATTAAATAAGTCCCAAAAATTTTTCATACAAATTTGGGAGTAATTTCAAATGAAATAATACCCAGTTCTTTTGCAGTTATTTCATTTTTTTAGAAGTTATTTCATTTTTGTTATCAGGTGTTATTTCATAATGCAATAATTCCGAAATGAAATAAGTCACAACAGAACTGAGCGTGGGACTTATTTCATTTTATTTTCTTGTTCGGTGTTATTGCATTTGCTGTGGGAGTTATTTCATTTTAAGTGGGAGTTATTCATTTTCCAAAATTCATTATTTTTTAACAATATTGATATTTTTTGTTGGGCGCTATGACGGTTTTTTGTTTGGCCCAAAATCATAATTTTTTTTTTTTTTAATGTTACAAGACCTTAAATGTCAAGGCTGATTTATGAAATCAAACAAAAGAGTTTTAAGGAAACTTAAAAAAATTGCTTCAATTTTATTTTTTTGTGTCGCACTCAGAAAAAACTTTATTTCGCGTAGCCGCCTGCCGCGTTCTACGGAGGAAAAAAAACCCTAAGAGCGGCCGAAGGCCGCCACACAGAAAAACTTGTTTTTACAAATCCAATGTCGAATCCGTTGAAATCTTATTTTTAAGACAATAAGTAATATAATTTGACCAGTCATAGCTTTGTCATTTAAACAGCTAATTCATTGTTTTTTATCTTAAATAAAAGAGTAGAGCATTGGCCTTCTGTTTATTTAACGTTTAGACACTAATATATACGTAAAATTTTTAATAAAATAGACTTTTAAAAAAATAATTATTAAAAAACAATAAATCTTGGTGTGGGTTGGTATTTTGGGACATAAAAAGTTATGACAGGTCAAATAAATGTTACTTGATGTCTTAAAAATATAAGATTTTAACGGATTCGACATCTGCTTTGAAAACAAGTTCTTCTGGGTGGCGGCCTTCGGCCGCTCTTAGGGGTTTTTTTCCTCCGTAGAACGTGGCAGGCGGCTTCGCGAAATAAAGTTTTTTCTGCTTGATTATCATTTTTTTTACACTTCATATATTTCTTATTTGGCAAAATTAATTTGGGCCTTATTTCATTTGTGTTGCATGGACTATTTTTGGGAGTTATTTCATTTTTATTCTTTGGAAATTATTTCATGATGAAATAACCACCAAAACAGGATTTGTTTCATTTTTGTTTTGGAAATTATTTCATTATTTTAGAATTTATTTCACTTTTCCGAGACGGGACTTGTTTCATTTTTTTAGAATTTATTTCATTGGGAGCTTTTTCACTTTGACTTTTTGCACCTGGGACTTATTGCATAGAGCCAATTTAACAGATGTTGAGTACCTTGGTTCTTTATGATCGTTGGTTTAAAACCTAATAATTATAACATGGCTTTTTTAAAATTACTTTAATAAGAAAATATTAATGACACCGTTCAACAAAATCAGAAATATTTGATGCTTCGGCGTTGCGACCTATCATTTCCAAATGAGGACGCAGATCACGAATATGGTATTCAAATATGGAATATATACTTTAAAAGGTAGATACAGTGAAAGAAATATTTGGAAACAACTTGCTGTAGAAAATTTAAATTTTTTGTACAAACTATTTGCAAAAAATACAAAATTGATTATACTAATGCTACTTTTTGCAACTTTTAAATAGAATGAACTACGCCTTTTAATTTTATTTATTACATGTTTCGAAAGATGAGATAATAATATGCATGTCTTTAAAGTTGAAATTTCTATATTTTCACGATTTCGCTAATAAAAAATCTACCACAAAAAAAAAAGATGCAAAATTTCGATATATACCTTTAGTAAACATAACGGGTTACTTTCTATTACAGTTTAAGAAAAGAATAGCTTAAAGTAAAAAAATTTGATATATTTTTATGCCTTAAAAATATGGAGTCTGTGACAAATCCTAACTAATAAAACTCAGATAAATAAATTTTTTAATCAATACATACCAACCAAGTTTTAGCTAATTGAAGTGCACTTTCTTAAAAAATAACGATTTTTAAATTATACGCACAATATTTTTTCCGTAAAGACTTCTGAATATACACAATAAATTAATTGAAAATCTGTTAAAAAACGGACTACTTACTTTTCGGTTAAAACAATTGTATTTTTTAGTTTATTTTCAACTGTTGATAATTGATAAAATCAGTAAAAACAATAGATTGTTTCCGTTTATTTCAATACTCAATATAATACGACAATTATTTGTTTTAAAGAACATTTTAACTGAATATTTTAACTATTACCGAAAGTCCATTTTTTTTTTATTGAATAACAGACAGAAAGTTAAAAAATATATTTCTTTGGTAATTGAACTGTATATTCTTCCATTGAAACAACTTTACCGATTAAATTTTTAAATAACTGTTTAACTTTTATGGAAAAGTTCTTATGAGTGTATGCACTCAAAAAAAAAGTTTGTAAAGTGAGCAAAAAATTGCTGAGTCAACAAAATTTTAGTCAGGAGGATGCTTGCAAAAAAGTTGCTAATGTCAGCAAAATCTTTTGCTGAAAATCAGCGAGCTGATTTTTAGCAACAAAATTAGTAGATTCAGCAAAAGTTTTGCTAACACTTAGTAGATTAGAAATAAAAAAGCCTTGCTAAAAATTAATAAATTTTTGCTAAATTTTAGTAGACTGAAAAAAAACACAAAAAATTTGTAGAAAAATTGTAATTTAGTTAATTTATTTGCTGAAAATCATAAAACATATTTTTGTGATTCTTTTAAAAATAATTTACTATAATAACGAAATATAAAAATTTTCATTTTCCCACATTGACGACATGAATTAATTTAATATCTGAAAATATATAGAAATAAATAATATAACATAACAAAAATTTTCTTTCAATTACTTACATAAATGGTTGTCTAAATGATGCTATATTTAAAGGACACAACTGCCGAAGATAATTATAGAAACGAATCGAAAAAATAAACAAAAACAAACGAAACGAAAAAAACAACCCTTTTTTGCAATAAGAAAAAGGAACCATAAACGTCTACCTAAGATGTGTGTCTTTGTATTTCGCTTTACTCTGTCTACATGTCTGTATATGTTTGTTTGCAATTTGACCACACTAGATTATTAATCTATAAACATTTAGTTTAAATAAATAAATATTTATTTTGTCTTTTATTTAATTAATAGACAATTATTTTCACAAGCCGGTGACAACGCAAAATTTAAGTTGTTTTAATCCTCAATTTTGTTTTATGTATGAAAAAGAGATACAAAAACTTCCATGGTTGATTTTTTTATATGTCTTATTAGAGTTGTACTTTTAAGTATCATTTTTCTCTTCTCTACTACATATTGACATGCCGCGACATCTACTTCATTCTGCTTATATCTTTCAATCTGGTTGTCGTCCACACTATTCATGTGCTTATCAGCACAATTTTTTGTTAGCAAAAATAATTAGTATATTAGTAAAGCATTAGTATAAAACAGTTAAGTGCTGAATAAGTATAACAAAAATTTTAGCTGAAAACACGATTTTAGCAAAAAATTTTGCTAAAAATAGTATACCTGATTTACAAGACGTTTTACTAACTTTTCTACTAACTTATTTTTTGAGTGTACTTTTTATCCATAGTAAATTCATACATTATCAATTTTAATAAAAAAGTTATACAAATTGCTTTCAGATAGAACTTTCGGATAATTTTGGTATATTTATTAATGGGTTTTTGGTGAAATGTGTTAAGTGGACTATGAATTACCATCTTGTTCTAAAATTTTACAAATTATGCTCGTAATTTCAAGCAATAGATACCTACCGGTGCTTAGATATCTACCCGTATACACGAACAAAATCGGGTAGGTATCTAAGCACCGGTAGGTAAATATTGCTTGAAATTACGGGCATTAGAATAAGAGATTTTATTCTATTCACAAAAAATAAAAAGTGAAGTTTTCACTTGAATTTCAAGGATATTCTGCACCCAATCGCATTTAATTGTTTTGGTTTAATATAATCAAAGCTCCCAATTTTAAAACCTTATTAATTCGAGGTTTTATTGAAGTATATGAATTAATAAGATATTTTTAAAGAAAAAACTTGATTTTTGGTAAAAGTTAAATTCGCGAATATATCAAAAACCAGAGCTAATATTTAAATTTGGTTTTCCCAGTCGTGATATAGGTTATAAAATCAATTTGAATTGATAAGTCACATGTCCGATGCATTTTTAGTGTTTAACTGTGTAATCTTGACAAAACAAAATCTGTAGTTTTTAATGTTTTTTTTTTGCAGTAAATTTTGAAACTCATTTATATTCTAATTATAAATGGTGCTAAAAAATATATAAAAGTGTTAGCGTTTTTTTTTCATTATATTTTACTATATATGTTGATGTATAATGATATATTTTCCTAATATAATTACACTGTGCACCAGTGAAAAAAACACAAGAACTTGACTATATAGGTTCGATTGTACTACTAAAAGGTAGTAAAGCCCTATACTCGGTTTGTCCAGATTGGTGACCAATTCCTTTTTATGGGCCTCTAAAGTTTCTGAAAAGCAGTGGGACCCTCAAAATATGGTATCATTAGTTTTTGTCCTAAATCTTAATAAGACTTGGTGCTACGGCTTAACTATATTTGGCAATAATGTGGCTAACAGTCCACTGAACAAATTCTTCCAACATTTTATGCCAAAAAATATTTTTTCCTGGAGTTTTTTTGAAAAAACATAGGAAAAAAATATGTTTTTTTCACTTTTTCCAGTATTACTTACAGGGACTGTTAATTTTTGATAACAATATTTGGCAAAAGTGTAGCCAAGGTAACGCCGAACAACTCTTCTGAACATACCAACACAATCTGAACATGTTTAGGCACTCTAAATAGCTCATAAAGACCAACGTGTACATTAAAATGTGTGTTTTTGGCTAGACTATACTTTTATTGCAATTTTTTTTACACGTTTTTTTGTATTTTTGTTAAACAAATGAAACATTTTTTATGTCAGAGTTAGTTCAAAGTCCTGCATGTAGGCCCAGAGGATTTTGAAATGCTATTTGGCCCGCCCCTTTTTATGGGCGTGGATATAAGAATGAATTCAAATAATAATTAAATTGTATTACTTAAGTGCAAAAAGCATAATAAATGATTTTGTAAACATTTATCGCGTGGGGAAGGTGCCCCCAACATAACTCACCGACTACCAACAACCCCCAACACCTCCGAAAACTCCCTGCAATTTTTTTTTAATTTTTTACATATTTGGGGTATAAGGATTCGACACAGCCGAGTTAAAGTTGTTTTTTTACTTTAATTGTTATTGTTACATTTCTTGTGCTGCTGATTTCAATATTTTTAAGTTTTATCGTTCCTGCGATCGCGAACAATAGCATTACAACTTGCGTTTTCCTTAACTATGCAACATGTATCAATTAAAGTTTTGGATCAGGTATAATTTTTTTAGAGGGGCGATATTTTTTACCTAGATAATTTTTTAAATTACAGTTTTATCTCGAAAACTCATTCAAAAACTTCAGTAATCGGAATAACACGTGTGCAAAAAGTTAAAGAAAAACAAATAAATAAACATATTTATACTTAAATTTTGCAAAAATATTTGTATTGAGGTAGTGGATACCTTACCGCCAGCTAAATTTTAGTTTGGGGTTCGTCTTTAGTGAAAGCATACATTAAATAGCAATATTTTGTAATTTTTTGATTGCAGTTTTCAAAAATATAATTCCAAATTTTATCGCGATTGGTGCGTGTACTTTTTTGACATTCGCGAAAAAGTAAAAACATTTGTCTTCATAGTTTTTCATGGCCTATGCGACTGTGCTATGCCAATTTTGATATTTGCAAAAAATTTAAAAACGTATAGCCCTAATATACATGTACAAAAAAAAAAACTTTAAATAATAAAATATAAATTAAAAAACAAAAACCATAAGTTCGTACAAAAAAAATATTTTTCTTGTAAAAACAGAAATCCAAATAAAAGTTTAATGGGGGTCGGTCTTACATTTTATCCATCTAGAGGCCACTGCGGGGGCTTTTTGTGGATTTTTTTAGTCAAAAACGACAATTTTTAAGGTCCAGAGTGGTCTTTATGAGCTGTTTAGAGTGCCTAAACACGTTCAGATTGTATTGGTATGTTCAGAAGAGTTGTTCGGCGTTACCTTGGCTACACTTTTGCCAAATATTGTTAGGAAAAATTTAACAGTCCCTGTAAGTAATACTGGAAAAAGAGAAAAAACATATTTTTTTCCTATGTTTTTTCAAAAAAACTCCAGGAAAAAAATATTTTTTTGGCATAAAATGTTGAAAGAATTTGTTCAGTGGACTGTTAGCCACATTATTGCCAAATATAGTTAAGCCGTAGCACCAAGTCTTATTAAGATTTAGGGCAAAAACTAATGATACCATATTTTGAGGGTCCAACTGCTTTTCAGAAACTTTAGAGGCCCATAAAAAGGAATTGGTCACCAATCTGGACAAACCGAGTATAGGGTTTTACTACCTTTTGGTAGTAGAATCGAACCTATATAGCCAAGATCTTGTGTTTTTCAAAAAGTCTTTTTTTGTTGCATAGTGTTATTAGAGTGGGGCGATTAGTATGGAAGGAAAAAAATCTTAATGGGCGCTTCGCGTTTCTGATTCTTGGGATTGTACTGAGCAAAAAAGTCTACTAGACCATACGTCTACTGTGAAAATCGAGCTTCCACATTTTGACTTTACGGCAAAAAAGCCCTATTTTGAAATTAAAAATTAACCCCTTAAACCCCACCCACAAATATGATTGATGCATTAATCTGCTAGAGAATCTTCCAAAGAAGAGATTGATACCATAATCTTGGATAAGCTTCTCCTACTTCCTGAGATATGTCCATCCCACACATTGTTACTTTCACAAAATACGGCTAAAAAGCCAAAATCTGGAAGCTCGATTTTCACCGTAGACGTATGGTCTAGTGGACTTTTTTGCTCAGTACAATCCCAAGAATCGGAAACGCGAAGCGCCCATTAAGATGTTCAAATCGCCCCACCCTAATAATTATAAATAAAGGTGATGGATTTATTTTTGATTAATTGAACCATATAAACTTACATATGATCATATATGGTCATATATATTACTATATTTATTTCATATGATCAGATATTCAATATATGCTAATGTATAACATACGATACAATGATATATTACGCCATATTAAACAAATTCCATTAACTAAGTATAAGATATGAACACATATCGTAACATATTGCCACACATATAAGCATACTAAGGGTGTTTTTTTATAAAGGTATAAAACATTGAAATGGAATAAAACAAAGGTGAATTTTTTAAATTGACATAAAATTTACTTTATTCGAAAAATAATCTTCTGGCATTATAATTTAAATATGATTTCTGGCATATGACCGCCACGGCTGGCTTGGACGTAGTCTAATCTGGAGGTCCAATTTCCGATGATTTTTTCCAACATTTGTGGCCGTATATTGGCAATAACGCGGCGAATGTTATCCTCCAAGTAGCGTAGACTAGTAACTTCACATATCCCTACAGAAAATAGTCCAGCGGCGTTAAATCGCACGATCTTGGAGACCGAAACGTGAAACTATCAGGGGTCCAAAACGTGAAACTATGCGGTCATCAAACGTTTCCTTCAATAAATCAATTGTGGCACGAGCTGTGTGACATGTTGCGCCGTCTTGTTGAAACCACAGCTCCCCGCACAGTAATTATGGCTCTATAGCGGTCACCATTGACTGTAACGTTCTGACCAGCATCGTTTTAAAAGAAGTACGGACCAATGATTCCACCAGCCCATAAAGCACACCAGTCAGTTTTTCTGATGTAACGGTGTCTTAACATACACTCGAGGATTATCATCACTCTAAATATGGCAGTTTTGTTTATCGACGTATCCATTTAACCAAAAGTGAGCTTCAGCGCTAAACAAAATTCGCAAATTCGTGCGCAATACGTATTTCGAACAGAACCATAATTTTCAAAATAAATTTGCACAATTTGGAAGCGTTGTTCAGGCGTCAGTCTATTTATGTCGAAATGCCAAACCAAACTAAACACAAATCACTTGACAGCTGACAAAATGGCCGCCAGTTGAAAAAGTGTTACCAACGTCCCTTTATAATAATAAAATGATAAATTGTATATGCGTATATAGAAACTTTTTTCATCGGGTAGTGACTGTTCTGTAGTCAAAGCACGAGTACAAAATATAAAGGAATAACCACAAGAACGGACGATATGTATTTCCTCTGCATTTTACAAATATATTATTATTTTTAATTGTAATTGCAGTTATATTAAATTACATCCTGCAACAATTTTCAATGTTTTTTCTCACACATAGAAAAATCTATATGTACGAAAAAATCTATATGTTTTCAGTTTTTCGCCTTCACGTAAAAATTTTGTTTAAAAGGAAATTCCGTTTCAATTCTTTCAAAAACGTCCTTTTAAAAATGTAATGCTTCAATATCCTTGATGATTCTAAAAATCGGAACGAACACGCAAGCGGCAAGCATTTTGGTAAAAAAAAAATTAGCAAAATCGGTTCAACGGTTAAAAAGATATGAGTAACCATGTGAAGGTATCTCTAAATTGTAAATGGAAATTGGTGTATTTCAGAACAATTTCATCTCAAGTGAATAATGTGAATATTATTTTATTTTCACCTCAATTTTTTTTACCATATAAGTTGTTTTTACCACAGCAATTGTTTTTCACCACAAAAATACATTTTCAACACAAAATTTGTTTCACTTGATAAATAATTTTGTGTCCTACTAATTACATCAATAATTTTCTTTTTGTAGTGTTAGGTCAAAATTCCCTATGGAAAATATTAGATTTTTGTTTCTTTAAGAAACAAAGAAGTCAAACTGATGAAAATAAGTTACACTTTTAGTATATTCAAGCCTATAGAAAGATATTTCGGAAAAAAGTATGAAAAATCACAAAGGACATTGAACGATTACATATTTTTAAGGACATTTTTAAAAATTTCGATCCTGCAAAATGTAAATCATTATTTTTATTTTTCAGTTGATACCAATATTTAAGTCATGTCATGAGTACAAGTATTTTTTTTGAAAAATTAAAACTCTAGTCCTTTTAATAGAAATTTTGACGTGATGGTGAAAAACTAAATATGCAGTTTAACTATATATGGTTTCTAGTTATTGTTATCTCCATGTGTGAAAACTACTCTCGCAAGGTGTTGTAACACAAAACTTTGAAACACAATTTTATTATTAAATATCTTATTACAAATACTCTTAATTTTGTTAATCTTATATCAAATCTAAATTAGAATGAGCATTTAATGTGTGAATGAATTAATGTTTTAAACATCGTTTCTAAAAGATTATATTCCCTTTACGGTTGTATGGTTCTATGAACTCCTTAAAATAAAACTCAACTAAAACTTGTATGTATTTACAATAAAACATAAAATTTATCTCTACGATATTGACTAAATAGTATGTAAATTATTAAAAATTATTCTAGTACAAAACTCGAACCAATCCAATACAAATTTAACGTATACTTTTTAAAGTTTTCTCAACATTACGATATGTTCGTTGTGGTATAGCCTCCAGCAATATACGATGATAATTCGGATGATTAGATAGAAACTTAAATAGACACTTGGCATAACTACGAGTCTCTAGACTACCTTCCAACAAAAGATTAGCTCCAGTTACAAAGAATTTATCTCGTTGATCACGGGGTAATGTATAAATTCTATCACAACTTAAACGTTCTGCCAAACGATTTAACAATTTAGCTGCTGTAGTACGTACCAAAGCATTTTGATGTACAGCTCCTTTGGTTGTTAGAATATTTAAAATTTTCTGAGGCACCAGATTATCACACATTGATTCAAGGGCTCTAGTGGCATCTGCACGTATAAAACGATTTGTATCGGCAGTGCGATGTAAAAGAGCACAGACTAAATCATCACATTCTTGTTCCAAAACACGAGATTTGAGAGTAAATAATTCTGTAGCAGCTGTACATGCTGCTCGTGCCACCTGAGATCTTAAATTCCGAACGGATCTAGTTAACAGTATACAAATCATGTGCATTTGATTATCAAGATTTTCTGGATGATATCGTATAAGTCTAACCATATTTTTAAGACCCACCATTATGACTTCCCAATTTGAAGAATCTAATTGATCAAAAGTTTTTAGTATAGCCTCTCTGGGTTTTTCAAATTTTTGTAATGTAGCTGGATATAATTCAGCTTGGACCATTTTAATTGATTGTTTAACAGGCGAAATTCTACGATGACTTTTAAGGAAATGTGTGGTTTTTGATTTTTGTTTTAAAGGTGTGTGATGGGGTTTTAACGGGAGATTAGTAGATCCAGTACTACTGTTCAATTGGGCACTTGACTGAGAACTTGTTTCGGTGGTATTATCTATATAATCATGTTTTGATGGTGGTCTTTCATATAAAGATTCCATAGATTTAACCATAGAATTTCTTCTGGATAAAGCTTTAATCTCTTCAATAGTGGGAGATCTTGAGCGACTAGTATCAGGTTTGGATTTAGCTGAATTAGGTTTCGAACAACATTTTAATTCTTCTATATCCTGTGGTTGTTTAATTTTCTCGTTAATTTGTTCCGAGGCCTCTTGCTTTGATGGTTCGTCTATTTCTTCTACCACCACAAAACTAGTATTATCTTCTATTTCCTCTTCTATTAGCAACGATTTAGCTGACTGAGCTCTTGACAAAACTGGTGGTGTATCTTCCATTTGTGTTTTATACTCTCTGTTTTACTTTGTAAACTAGCCAAACTACCATTACGCTCAAGTTTTACATCCTTATCATCAATTTCTTCTTCTACATTATTTTCAATATCTGCATCTACCACATCTTCTATCTGTAAAACATCTTCTCCTGTTCGCCATTTAGTCGGTGATTCACTTGTTACTTCTGTCATCTCAGCTGCTTCAGTTAAAGTACCTTCTATAGTTGTCAGTGGCGTGGTTACAATATCAATATTTTCTCTTAAGGATTTTGTATCGTCATTAACTGTTGTTTTCTCTAGAGATTCTTCTTTAATACTTCTACTGCTATTACTTGATTGAGCTGATGCTGATGCGGTTGATTTTTGTGAATATGTTGTAGATTTTGTTGAAGGAGTTGGTGTTTTATTTGATTGCCTTTCACTATCATCTTGTCTAGTTTCAGATTCTCGTCTTTCAGATTCATTTATATTTCCATTTGCTGTTTGGGAAGATTTGTTACTGAAAAAAAAAAATATGAATAATGTAAATTAATATCTTTTTTCTTTAGAATTGAATAAATATAAAACAAAATATTACAACTTTTTTTAACCCACTTTAATCAGCTGTTCAATTTTTAGTATTAACTTTAAACTTTTATGCCCTTAAAAAAAAAACAAAAACAAATTTAAGACTAGGTTTTTCGATCCTCAGAATCGGATAAATAAAAAAATACAAATAAGGAAACATTTTTAAATGTGTGGAAAAACTTTTAAAACAAAGTACATTTGGGGATTCACAACAAAAACTTGGACATATTTCGGCCATTTTTCACTGTGTAGTTCTATTGCAATAAATTTAGCATCGCGATAAACGAGGTATTAAAGACCTAAAGTTTTTAAGATCGGCCTTTCAGAATCATGAGCGGCACCATATGGTCCCAAAGTGGAGCACCTCGAGTGTAAGAAAACTTATAAAGCTGACCATTTTTATAAATGTGATCCGATTATCAAGATTTTTTTCAGAAACCATGCTTCATGTACAGTCTATCTTATATACTTTGTTTACTTTTAAAAATATTTTTTTGAAGTTTTGCCTTACATTAATACACCCTGGTAAGGTACTATTTAGATATAGTTAACCTACAGATCTAGGTAGAAGTAAATTTGAATTATGAGATAGACAAACTTATATTATAAATAAACATTTGTAGGCTAACTAAGTCTAAATATCACCCGAATTTTTGGCATATATACTGAAATATGAACCAATAAACGTATGCTAAGTTTTGTCCGAATCAAATGAAAGTTTCATATACATAACCTAGAAATATTCCGCTAAAAGTCGTAAAAAGTGCAAATAATTTTTAAACATACTTTTTATAATATCATTTTGTATTCATTGATGCCAGAAATTCCTCAGCAACTTTTTCCAAATTCTGTGTCATTATTATAAAATAACATAAGTAAAATGAAACATTTAAACAAAAAAAATTCTTTGAAATATTTTTTGTATATATTTGCGGTATCGCGGTATCGACTAACCAAAAATAAAAAAAAAAAAAAATAAAAATAAAAAAATTAAATATGTCGTACATATGGCTTTGGTTATAATCATCTATGCGAAATTTGAGACAGATGCTATTACTTACAAAGTCAACCCGTCATAAGGGTTTTCATATTCCCTACATACACACTCTAATTAATTTTGGTTGAATTTTACTCAATTTATAGCAGGACACTGAACTCCTACTATGGATAAAATTACTCTCTGTGTGTAAATGAAAAAATATACACTGAACCAAAAGTCGTTAGTGAAATCCACATAACATTTTTGTTAACATTTGACAAATTTTATTGTTAAAACCATAATTATGTTATTCCAATTGATGTGACTTTTTGTAAAACAGCTGCACAAAATAATTTGGCGTGCTTATAGTCATTACTCGTTTTTGGTTCAATGTATGCTGAACTGGCCAGCAAATATATCATAGTGTATTGAACAAAATTAAAAATTTTACTTTTTTAAAAAAAAATAATATGAGAACTTTGTACTAAAATCTAAATAATTTTCGAACCCATGGAGAACCCACTCTGAATTTTGGATATGACAATATGATCTATCACTACAAATTGTTAATGTGAAATTGAAGATGTAGTTTTGGAAATATGCGCGAAAAACTACGTTGTTGCACACTTTCTCTAAAGAGACTGTATGATTATCTACCATATATCTCAAAGAAGAAGATTTAATCTTTCATGTGAGGTAGGATTTGTAGAAATCGGATAAAAACTTAAAAAGTAAGTGCATTTTAAACATGGGGTATTTATCTCATTTTTGATAAAAAATACCAAACTTTGAACAGCTATTCAACGCGAAATGCACCAAATTTTTAAAAACTAAGCACTTGTTTTTACAAGACGTTCGCCGCTACACGAATGAGTGACTACGTGTACTGCAGTACGAAAATTAAGTAGGCGTTTTTTGTTCCAACTTATTCCATATAAATACCTTTTCGCAACAGATTATCATTATCGCATTTGTCTGAAATTTGCACAACATATTCTTTTGACCTAGTTTTACAAGAGCTTGCCTTATATCTAATTAAAGTCGGAGTTATTTAAAAAAAAAATTCTATAAAAATAGAGAAAACGCAACTTTGAGCCAAATTCAATTAGCAATATCTCGAAAATCATTAAAATCGTGTTCAGCTAGCCAAAATTAGTTAAAAATTAAGTGTCACCTAACAAGTTTTGGTATGAGAATTTAAAAAATGTTTCAAAACTCGGAAACTTTGGTTGCAGGTAACCAAGGGTTAAGCTTCCCGTAACCATATAATTTTTTTATCTAGTGGTAAAATAATCCGCACAATATTTAATGAAAATCTAAATTTCAAATAAAATTCCCATATACAAAGTAGTAAAATATTAAAATTTTAGTCCGAGGTGAAATTTTTGCGTTAATAAGAAAATATGTCTTCTTTTAAAGAAAATTCTGAAAATTTGAATTTTAAGAAAACCTTCAACAATTATGTAAAAATACATCAATAAATACAGAAATAAATTAAAATATTTTTAATATACACACAAAAATATATAGGGGAACTTTTATCAAAACAAAAAAAAAAATGGTATGATATTACCAAGTATAGTAGGAAAATTTTAACTAATAACTATTTTCAATAAAGTTTGTTCATCAACGTAGGAAAATGATTCAAATAAAAATATAACTAAGGCCATTTAACAACAATAACTTGGTTATTTTTCTTCTTTTATTTATGACAATTAAGCATTAAATCATAATAATATTATCTATTGCATTTCACAACAACCCCCAAATAGTTTAGTAAATTGTCACATATATTAAGATCAAATATGCTATTCCTTTTCTTACTTTATTAAAAATTATTTTATTTATAAAATATAAAAAGCATGACATTAATTTTAAATAATACCTCTTCTAATTAACATTACCACTTCCTTCACATTAGCTCCTAGAAAAGATCTGCTATCCAATTTTAACACTGCAATGACTCTGAGTTAAAAATAAAATAAAATTGGGGCTAGAATTCAGTTGTTTAATAAATATTTAACTAAAATAAACTTACAATTTTTCAGATTTTTAGATCGAATATTTAAAAGATTCATTTTTATTTTCTGTTTCAAAAATTTGCAATTTTCCACAAATTCTCTGTCCGAATAAGGGTAAAATAACATTTAAAATTTTTTTCAAAGCCCTATCTTTCAAAAAATATCAAAATTTGTATTGGCTTTTCAACAAAGTTCCAAGAAAATTGTAATGGATTATAAATACTTTTTTGGCCAAAAATTAAAATTTTTTATACGTTTTTTAAATTTTGAACTTTAAGGATTTTTCACGACTAAACTATTAAAGCTAATTTAAAAATTTTGCTTTCTCTTTTTTCGGGAAGTACCATTAACACGCATACGTTTTTGTTATTAAATCCATTAAATACACTAAGAATATTATGTAGTTTACTGTTTGTAGTTTAATAAAAAAAGTTTTCAGTTGAGTTGAAAATAAAAGAACATGCATTTATTTTTCAAATTAATATTATTATCAAATTTTTCATGCATTTGTTCAAAATAATTTAGTACCATTTAAAGATTTGTTTAGTTTCATTTATTTAAAGTTTCATACAAATTTAGCCACAAAAACGGAATATTGAAGTTTATTTGTTTCCGTTACAATAATTTTATTTTTTTTAAAAAAATAATCAAAAAATGCGTGTTTGTTTTTTTATTAAAACTGTTTGTTTATATACCAAATTATTTTAATTCAAATTACAAGGAATTGAAAAAATGTACACATGTAGTGTGTGTGGGATACAATTTGTAGAAAAGAAAAACAAAAAAACTAAACTAACTAATTTCAAATAACTGAATATAACTTACTATTCGTTTGTTCTTACGGATTTGTTAGTTTATTTAAAAATAAATAACAAGAAACATTTGATTTAAATGAAAAGTAAGTAGAGCGGATTTTAAGTAATTTAGCATTTATGTTAAATTACATTTTAATTTAATTTAAACTACAAACTATTTTAAGTGTAACAAAGATTTTTTGGTGGATAAACCAAAAAAAAAGTCATGGCAAAAACCCAAAATTTTTATTTTTAAATATAAATAACGTTTAAAGTATAGGAGATAACCTGTCACTATACTCAAATAAAAAAGTTAGTAAAGTCAGCAAAAAATTTTGCTGAGTCAGCAAAATTTTAGTCAGGAGGGTGCTTGCAAAAAAATTGCTAATGTCAGCAAAATCTTTTGTTGAAAATCAGAGAGCTGATTTTTAGCAACAAAATTAGTAGATTCAGCAAAAGTTTTGCTAACACTTAGTAGATTAGAAATTAAAAACCCCTTGCTAAAAATTAATAAAATCTTTGCTGAATATTAGTAGACTGAAAAAAACTCAAAAAATTTGTAGAAAAATTATACTTTAGTTAATTTATTTGCTGAAAATCACAAAACATATTTCTGTGATTCTTTTTAAAATAATTTACAATACGTTACAAAATATAAAAATGTTCATACTCCCAAATTGACGATATGAATTAATGTAATATCTAAAAACAATTATACATAACATAAACGAAATTAGCTTTGAACTACTCATATCAATTATAGTCTAAATTATGCTATCTTTTAAAGGAACGCAAATGCTGCAGAGAATTATAGAAACGAAACGAAAAAATAACAAAATATAACATATACAACCCTTTTTTGAAATAAGAAAAAGAAACAGAAAAATCTACCTAAGATGTATGTCTTCGCTTTAGTCTATCTACCTATTGCATATTTGTTTGCAATTTGACCACACAAGATTATTAATATATATAAACATTTAGTTTACAAATACACATTTAATCTTTATTAAATTTAAATATTTTATTTTGTCTTTTATTTAATTAATAGACAATTATTTTCACAAGCCGGCGACGACGCAAAATTTAAGTTGTTTTAATCCACTATTTTGTTTTGTGTATGAAAAACAGATACAAAAAGCTTCCTTGGTTGATTTTTTATATTATGTCTTACTAGGGTTGTACTTTTTAGTATAATTTCCCTCGTCACTACTACAACGTGACATGCTGCGACATCTAATTCTTTCAGTCTGGTTGTCGTTCACACTATTGATGTGCTAACCAACACAATTTTTTTTAGCAAAATAAGTTAGTAAAACATTAGTAAATATTAGTAAAACATTAGTTCAAAACAGTTAAGTGCTAAATAAGTATAACTAAAATTTTAGTTTAAAACATAATTTTAGCAAAAAATTTGATGAAAAATAGTATACCTGATTTACAAGATGTTTTATTAACTTTTCCACTAACTTATTTTTTTGAGTGTATGTTTTTCTTTATCTTACAAGGTACATTACTCCAGAAATTTAAAAAATTGGTGCACATTTACAAAAGTTACACACCTCAAAAGATTTTTTATACACGAGGTAGTCAACTTTGACAACCTGTAAGTTAACACTGCATTAAAACAAGGTGACCCAATAACAATATTACAAGAGACTAACACCTCTTTTACAATTTCCAATTTGATTCGTACCAATCGTATCACTAGTTTAGAAGTTCTATATTTATTACGATTATTTGTTTCAAATACTCCACTGAGTGCCGGTACGCCTAACTTTTACTGTAATATATAAATAAGCACTTTTTGATATCATTGCGTAGCTTTGGTAATCTAGATATAACATATATAAATTAATTAAAAATCGTACGATTTATTTAAAAATTCATCAAAAATAGCATAATCTACTTTCTGTTCCAAATGTCGCTTAAACAACATAACATTTCGAAATGCTTTAAATTCAGTTTTGACCTCTAGACCTCTAGATTTAAACGTAAATGATCGGATGCAAAATGTATTTTTGACGAATTTTTAAAAAATACCAGTCATTTTGACTGGTTTTGGGCAGAGTGGGTAAGGTAAAACCATTTCGGTTATTCTATGTAGTGTTAAACCACCTAACGTATACGTAATAATAATTAGTTAAAACTAAATTGTTGCTCATACGTGCAGTTACATTTATACACTGATGCGTATGAGTGATTATAATATAAAATTCAGTCTTATTCATACTGATAATAAAAATGTATGTATGTATGCTTTAAATGTATGTGTTTAAACAAATTTGACCTATTTAGTAATATGTAGGTACATAATTGTTTTTAGCAATATAATGTTAATACTCAAATTACAAGCATTGCATAAATTATAAAATAATTACAATTTGAAATATTTATAATTTTCAAACTAACTCACGCGCGCATTTGTGTACAATTTTCAACTCCCACTTTTATGGATATTTTTATGGATGTGATAAAAATAGAGCAAATACATGCATTTATGCACAATTATATAAATTTATAATATCCATTGCGGTTTTGTCTACTTTTTATATTGTAACTCTTCAGTTCATTGAACTTAAGAATAAAATATAAATGGCGTTTTTCATGTTAGCCATTAAAAAGTAGTTGTTGTAATAAATATGTCAACATGACAAGTTATTAAATTTTATGTATTATTTACAAATATTTAATAAAATATATCAAACGTATTGAAATATTGATATATTGTTGAAATTAAACAGAGACTAAAATACTTAAGAACCCAATTTCAACTGGATATCAAATTTCACATGAAACGACCTTAACGACCTTTAATTAATTGCCTATTTATTAATTTCTATTTAACTTGTTATCAAATGTGTCAGTTAAAGTCCTAGTTAGTACCTACCCGAGTAAAAACGTTCTTAGACAATCATTTCTTATTTAATAAAATATTGTATAAAAACATATAGCTTTTATAGCGTAATAGGGATACATCATATATAATTTTATCTTGGATTTTGATTTTCCAAATTTTTTGACATGATCCCATACATATTAATATCTACAAATATACTGATTGATATTACCGTGGATGTGTCATATACTATATATGGTATATATAAATTAGAATGATTTCATATATATTTTTATTTGACTTAACACAATGTTACGTTAAATAATATAGTAGTAGTAGTAGTAGTAGTAGTAATAGTAGTAGTACTATTATTTTTTATTTAAAAATTATTTAAGCAATATACATAAAAATTTAAGCATAAATTTAAAAAATATAATAAAAAATAAAAAATAAAAATTAAATAAGTACGACATTGACATATGGTCGTCAGTCGACATATACAAATTTACACGTGCAAGATATACATGATATTTAATTAAAGATTAAATTCATCTAATAAAAATTTTCTGTATCGAATACAAGTTTTTACATAATTAGCTATGAACTTCCAATCTACACTAAACCCGTTTAAAATATTCACTATTTCATTTTCCTGAAGTAAAACCTTTTTTAAAAACATTAGTCTGAATTCTCGTAACGCTTGACATCTACCTAGAAAATGTTGTATATTTTCCGTTTCATTCATATTACAAAGAGAACATACAGTTGATGCATTAGCTTGAAATCTATTTCCATTTAGCTCTATCAAACCACTTCTAGCCTTTAATATCCAAGTTATTGTTTCTTGAGTATTGCCTTCTGTTATATACCGTTGGCCAGCGTTTGTGTCCAAGTTTTTATAAAATCTGCTAGTCTGACTTACTTGAGTTTCTATATTGTTAAGGTATTTTGCTTTTAATGACTGTAGTAGATTAACTTTATTGTGATAATATTGTCTTTTATTTAAATTATTATTAAATAATATATGTACTATCAAATTAAAATTTTGTATCGAATATGAAGTGTTTAATGTCAATTTTAAATTGAAACTTTAATTTTGCTTTAGACATGTTAAATATTGAAAGTTAATTGTGGTTTGCAATAAAAAATCTAGACAATTTTAAATGTAATTGAGTTAAACAAAATTTTAAAATTATATTTTCATATGTACACTTAGGAAATTATGTTGGTAAAGACGACAGCAATTGTAGTCAAAAACAAATGAAATTTCATTTAAAAAAGGACGACTTACATTTCATTAAATTCAACTAACATTGTCATTTGTTTTTTAATGTTCAAAAAATTACTAACAATTGTAGTAAAAATGAACCACATGGTAGTAAAAAATAAACAAACATTTAATTATTTTTATTTTTTTAAATAACAAAAAAACAACTGTAAAAAATGAATGTAAAATCATAAAACAGTCATTTGACGTGAGTTGTTTTTTTAAATGTACTACAAGGTTAGTTAAAAATTTTATTTGTACTACAAATGACTTACATTTACATTAAAAATAATGAAACTGTATTACAACCCAAACAACTACATATTTTTAAAGCAGAAGTTCCCTGAGTGTAGTCTCTCTATTCAAAATCTCAGCAGAAAGTTTAGTGTATTGTTGCAAAAGCTATAAAATTACAAACGTAATTGGAATTTTGCATTACAACTTGCAAGGACTATAAACTAATAATTTTAATTTAAATTTTAATATTCACACTATCATTTAAAAATTAAAAGAAAAATTTAAATTAACTTTTAACTTCTTTAATTGCAGATGAAACTTTTCAATATCAATTGCAATCTGAAATGGAAATAGCACACTTCAGTTTAAAATTATTTTCTTTATTTCATCTAAAATGTTAAATAAATATAACAAAATCGTTTGTAGCTTGAAAATTATGAAAAAATTTATGCTTAAAATAGTTTTACCATATTTACAAGTTATATGCGAGTTTATATGAGAAGATATTATATTAATGTTTCGGAAATGCGAAACAACCATATGATATTCATATTTAAAAGAATATAAAGACCATCTTATATTCTATTATATTAAATTAGATATAATCTTATAGTATAGCGTATAATTTCATAAAATTGGATGAGTACAAAATTCTTACAAAACTTATATACAATTATAAATTAGTCTAATGTGATACAATTATATGTAATTTGATACAATTTATTAGGTCCATTTTTGGGATGAAATTTTATATGATTATTGACCATTAATATCAAATTTGATAAAACTATATAAAGCTCCATAACAGATTTTTTTATTGGGTAGTGAAAATGAGGCTTAAACTATTATAGGAGGATAGTTTGATATTTTTAAATGTTCTAAAATGGAGCTATAAATCATATTTGGGACTAATTCATTGAATTAACTAATTAATTGACAATTTAATTGGCATTGCTTGACAATTTAATTGATGTCAATGGTAATTAAATTTTTTGGCATTACAATTACTTGAAAACAATGCTAATGAAATTTAGTTTCAATTGGCATTGCTAAATGCTAAAGCCTTTAACAGACAATTATAATTGATTGTTTTAATTGTAACAATTGTCTACAAACAATTTTATTTGCAAATTTATATAAAAATACTATATTTGCGCAATTATTTTATAAATATTCAGTATTTTATCAATTAGATAGCATTTAAAGCTGATGTATCATGACTAATCAGTAACTAAACGAGACCGAATAGTGTATACGTGAAAAAACTTGAAAAAATAGCGAATTCATTTAAAGTTACACTTCATATAAGTAACTATTTTTTCGTCAATTACAATTGGTATTTTTAGGCATTGGTGCCATATCCATTGTTCTCATCAGTGACAATTATGAAAAATTTCAGTGACATTGGAAATTTTTTGGCATTACCATTGACCATAAGTAATGTAAATTAAATTTAAATGCTAATGAAAAATTCCCAAGTATGTTGCAAACATTTAAGAGTCATTCCAAAAATTTTCCATACGGACACAATGATATTCGAAGCTAATATGATCTGTCATTATGATTTTTAAAATTCGATGCAGTTTCCCGAGTAAAAAAAGTTAACATATAATCTTTCATAATTTTATATAAATATATATAATATGTAAATACATATGTTAATATATAAAAATGTTTTTCTCAAATTAATATATAGTGTAATATATAATATATAGTGTAATATTATTTAATTTTTGGATAAAACGATATCTTGAACTACACTCAGGGAAAAATGTTTGATTATATTGATGATACTGTTTCATAAAACGTTTGTCATCAATTATTCATCATACTTATGAAGTTTTCATAAATATAATGAAAACATTAAGAGTTTCATAAAAACTTATGACAAATGTTTCATACCCCTTCAACAAAAAAAGTTTCATTAACTTTGTCAAAAAATTTTTTTCTATTTAGGGAAAAATAGTGAAACTTAGAAATAAAAAATTAAAATTTTTATTTTGCATTTGAAGTATAGAAAATATCATTTGTTTGAGCAAATATACGACTAAACCACAATCAAAGTTAAAACAAAAGGGTAACAATTTTTTCATAAGCCGGGCACCTTAAAAATAATGTATGCAAAATAAATGTTCGTCATTGGTTGTAGCCTTTGTAGTGTTTACATTCTAAGCACGTTTAATGTTTTACTCACTCTAACACAAAATTTAAACCAGTTTTGAAGCAAAGCAAGAACATTTTAGTTTTGCTTGTTTTATAAAACGAAGAAGTTTTTTAAAAGTCATGGCTCGTGAAAAAATAATTAATTTATTTATTGCTTTTGTACAAGCTGTTCCGGGAGTTACGTTTCGCCGCACATATCCCCATGTATCCTGTACAATCCTAGTCTCGAATGATAATAGTCCCAGTATACTGATCTTTTTTTCTTTCTTAAAAATCAAAAATATTTTTTTTTATGACAATATATTTAATATACATTCCGAAAATGAATTCTACTTTTCAGTAGCTCATACAATATACTTTCTAATGCATTTGATTTAGAATTGTTTGAAATTGTTTCGAAAAAGACAATAAATGCGTGTCTACCAAATATCTATGATTTCTTTGTATTCGACCACGCCTATCTCGCCTTCTATGTGTTGAAATGTATGGAAAAAATACATTTTTCAACATTGAGTTCAATGAAAGTGCATTAAGTACACACAATTATATTCCAACTAATATATTTATATTTTATTTTGATTCCCGCTCATAGTGAAAAAATGGTCAAAAAAGAAAAGAGGCCATAAAAAAGAAATTCGAACTAACTTTGCACAACCCTTTGGCGAGTTTGTTTATTCAATGGTCTGATTTTATTTCCTATTAGAACCATTGAAGCTGATTTTTCTTGTTGCATAGTGCACTTTTCTAGCAAATATCTTAAAATAGACGGTCTGATCTTTCATAACTATGAGGTACGATTCGTAGAAATCGGATAATTACTCGAAAAGTTAGAGCTGTTTTAACAATATGTATTAAGTATTCTTAGTTTTGCTAAAAATGCCGAACTATGAGCCGCGATACAACGCGAACTACACCGAATTTTTAAAAACTTAATACAGCGCATATATCATAGGAACATTGAAATTCGATGTTCTAACTTTTAATGACATCAAAAAACATCCATTCCAAAAACGGCTAAAATCGAATCAAAATATTTTGGAATGACTCTTAAAATAAAAATTAACATTTATCAATAATATAAATTATTTTTTGTTAAATCATTATATTTATCAAATAATCCTTGTTTAACTTATTTAGGTTCGTCTACAATACATAAATTATTTACTACCACTTTCTACATATTTTATAAAAATAACCTGTTATTCTCTCTAAACAATTAAGCTTGATTTAATTTTTTTTAAAACGATTTATTTTCATGCACATGTTCAAAATAAAAAGTCATTAAAATTTAATGTTGCTAATTTTTATTACAACAATTTAGAGTCAGTTAATTTCAATTGCAAATAACAATTTTATTTTAGCTCGAACCCAGAGTAGAAAATCATTACCATATAAATGGTTATATAAGTACATATTTGGTAATAGCAAGTACTTACAAATGTCATTACTTTTATGTGGGGATGTCACTCAAAATAATGGCATATCATTACAAAACACCTCACAAAAAATCAAAAAATATGTGGTTACCTATATTGTTACTAGTATGTACAAAAATAATGATTCTAAAATAAATTTTATAAAAAAAACTAAATTTATTAAAAAAATATTTTTTTTAATTGAAATTTTTTAATAAAATGTGCCCACACGGCATTGAATATGGCACTAATGGTTGTCAGTCAACCGCTCTACCATCTGCGCTATCTCGACATGTTATACTTGATATATAAAAACATGAATGACTTGGTTGCACAAAATGTAATTACTTGCCAGCTTACAAAAAGTCAAAAATAAGTACTTACATACGATATGCAGTTACTTTACACAGAGAAATAAAGTGCGTTTGTGTTCTTCATAACCGAATTTGAGAAGTAGTAACCGACTTTCTGTTGGCAAATAGAAAATTGTTCTCTGTGTGTAGTTAGCACACACCGGAAAATGTTCTATTTTTGGTTTTTTAAAAAAATAAATATATTTGCAATTTAAAATATTTTTTTCGCAATACGCAATTATTTAGCAGATTCAAAAATGCAGTTTTAAAAATTACGGGTTTGCCGCAATGCACATCGTGTAAGAATTTACCGCTTTGTGTATTAATGTTTTTGTGTAAGTTTCTTCTTTAACACTCCCGAAAATCTTTCTGACTTCATTTGTAGAAATATTGTAAATTTTTTTAGCTTAATACAAAAGTTGAAAAAAGAAAGGACTTTTATTTTGTACTGTTTTATTTTTATTTATTTTTTTATTTTCAATTTTGTTATTTATTTTTTTCAAAAACAATGACATGTGATTACATTTTCTACACTGGGAACATTTGAATAAATTACCAAAAACCCCCAACTGTCTCCATATGTGATCACTTTTATATATTTGGGTCATACTCGTATTAACGTTTTATTTTTTTTACATCCGTCTGTATAATAAAGCTATTTGTTAAAACATATTTCAAGTCAGCTCTTAATTTCCGCTTCCAGTCATATTTTAAGTACCTTTTTTCCGTTTTAGTTTTCTTAAATGTTAATATAGTACATTATGAATAAGTTTCTAAAAATACTTGCCATTTATTGCAAGTAGGAGAATAAAAAGCTATAAAAATTACTCATAAAAAGTATTAAAAGGATTTTACATTACACTGACTAAAGCCTACCAGCTGTTTTAGCATTTGTATGACCAATGAAATAATTTTATTTTTTATTGTAAATTTTTATTTTAATTATAAAAATGTAAATTTTTATAATAATTATATTTTGTACCCTACATTTTATCAAAACCATACGTCTTAGAAATATATGACAAATTTATAACTTCTTGTGAAAACATATATGTGCTAATAAAAAAATTAGTAAACATTTTTGGTAAAATTACTAAAAGTTAGTTAAAAATGACGTTGCAGAAAAAACTGCTGAAATTGTCAATTTTTTTTGCTTAATATTAGTAAGATGAGAATAGCAAAAATAAATCTGTTGAATCTATAAATATTTATTTATATTTGAGCTAAGTTGTGTTTAATTGAAAGTAACAAATTAATCTGCTAATATCAGCCGAAAATTTGATAAATATAGTCGACATAGAAACCATAAAAACATTTGACATTTTCAAAGTATAATTTATTAGATTTTTTGAATTCGAATAAAATTCTGTATGGAATTCGCATTAGTTTGGTCATAACATCAAAGTACTCAAGAAAATTTACGCCATGATTTAAATCCAGGGTCAGCCATTTTTAATAAGTTAAAAAATTGTTAATTACCCGATGAAATAAGTTCCGAAACATATATAGTCACATACATATATAATTTCATATAACATTTTATCTGAATTAATCCGAAAAATGGCATACGTAAACTTATCTCATGTGATCCCATCTGAACTGATCTGATATAATTTGATCCGAAAAATAGGTCTATCTAATTTGATCAAGTTATATTTAATTTGATACACTTTGATATAACTTCATAAAATCCCTTAACATTTTTGGAAATCCGCATTAATATTTTGTTTCACATTTAAAATAATAAAGCAAAATTTAAATATAAATTAAAGTTTTTTAAAATTAGATGTGATTTAAATTTGACTAATATGTGCTGCTATATACAATATGTAAAAGTAATAGATTTTTTTTCTTGTTTCTAGCATGTATGTTTATATTTAATTATCAGAGAAGGCAAATTAACTTTTTTTCTTTGTATGTTTTTCCACTTTTGCTTTTTTACGATTTTATGGCTTACCCTCATTTTTACTGTGTCCCGATAACTACTAACATTGACTTTAACTGTTTTCAATTTAACTGTTTGTTAAATTTAATTTCACATTCTGTAATCGGGTCTTAAAATGATTTTTTCACTCATAAATATTATTTAATCTATTAACTTTGACCTTTTTTTCAAGTGCAGTTTTTACTTTTGCTTTTTTTACAATACATTTTTACAATACATTTAAATACATTGATTTTTTTTTGTTTTTCTCATAATTATATCGTCACCTAAAATCCAAAAGGCCGTAACTAACAAAAAATTCAAAATTGATTTTTTGCTTGATTACCATGTAATTAACCATAATACACTTTCCCACAAAATTTTACACGTTTACGTCCAAAATAACCAATTTCATTAATGAAAATCAAAAGGCCATAACTACAATTTCAATATATTCATTTATCAAAGGTCGTGTAGTGCAATAATTTGCCTCTTATATAATGATTTACACTGTTTTTTGTTTAAAGTAATTAATTTTATAAAATTATCTCGAAAATTTTTAAATAGTTAAAATGCGTCAAACAGATAGAAATACATAAGTTGACTAAAAACTTTTTTAATTACTTCTTTCATACATTTTTGTATTGTAGTTAAGGCTTTTTGATTTCAGAAAAATCCTTAACTACATTACTTAAAAACAAATACTTTTCAATGCGTTTATTTCAGAAGCAAATCCGTCATAGTAGTCTAAATCTGAAATATTGATTGTTTTGATGAAATATTTTCAGAATTACGGGGTTGAAAAGTTTTGTATTTCTAATAAATTCTAATTTATTTCAAAAAGTATTTTTCTCGGGCTTTATAATGGCGATTAAAATATTTTATTTTGACCTTTATATGATCTCCAAGTTCTTAAATTTGATATAGCTCAATTCACCCCTCTTTAAATTTTTTTAAAATTGTTTTTATTCGAAAGCTTGGCTTTTTTGCTGTAATATGTGCAAAATTCAGAGTGGATGCAACAATTGTTTCTAAGTTATCGAATTTGAAAAATAAACTCCCGACAAAAAGTAGCTATTTTAAATAGAGTGACCATTTTTTTTGGCATAAAATCAGTACAAAATATAAAAAAATGCAAGTCTTGGGATGAATTCTAAAAAACACAGCATATTTACTTTTCCTATGTAAAAGTTCAGACTAAGCGGAAATTTGCATACAAAATTTGATGAAAATTAATAAAAAAAAAATTTAAGACTCAGCTAGGGTTTTGGTATTAAATTATACACTAAGAAAATTATACTCATGATATTAATGAATTTGCAAACACCAATATTTAGTTAGTATCAACTGCTCTCAATCGCAGTAACTGTATGTCAGCTGGAAATTGTTAAAATTATACTCTGTGTATGATGACCAGTGTTGCCAGAACTTGGTTCCTAAAAACGGCTAAACTTGTGTAAAAAATGGCTAAATCTGGCTAAAAAGTAGCTAAAACAATGGCTAAGCAATTTTATGAGAAAAAACACTAAATTTATTCAAACAATTAATATAATTTAATATATTTTAGAGTTAAATCATAAAATTAGAAAGAAATTGTTTTTATTCCCAAATATTTTGAAAAATGTTTTTTACAAAGGGAATTAAATAAAAAGGAATTGAATGAAAATGGAATAAAATCCTAAGGAATTCTCTCCATAGGGAATGAATTCCCTGATCAAAAGTTGAATTAACTAGCTTTGAATAAATTCCCTATTGAATAATTTCCATAATTTTCATGAAGGAATTTTAAAAATGGGAATGAATTCCTTCAAGACAAATCGAATGAAACAAGTGAATTCATTTAATTCCTTAAAGTTGGTCAGAAAATTCATTCCTAAAATATAAATGAATTCTTCAAAGCTCTGATCGCCATTATAAAGCCCGTGAAAAATAACTTTAGAACCACTTTTACTTGTTTATTCTTAAAAAGTTAATATAAAAAAAAAATTAATAAAAAGGGCATTTTTTAGAAACACAAAATTTCCAACCCTGTAATTCAGAAAATATTTCACCAAATTAATTAATATTATAGATTTAGACTACTATGCATCACTACAGCATTTCACCAGAATTTTATCTTAATCGAACATCGACTTTTTTTGAGACCTTTCAGGAATTTTCCCCAAGATAAAAAATAATAACTTATATGTAACATAAGATATAATTTAATATGATGATATAAAGTGATATATTAGAAATTTTCGTAAAAATAAGTATGAGATGTAAATATATATCGTTACATATGGCCACATATATAATTAAATATACTCATATCAATCTATATATACTCATATCAAGCTAATATTTTACTATATAAAAACTTTTTTCGTCGGGTAGTACAAAATTAAATTTAAACTAACAGAAGTTATTAACAATTAGGAATATTTGTGACAACTTTGATACTAATAAAAAGTTGGACTGCTTAAATTCGGAGTGTACTGCCGTGTTCTATAAGCTGTTCACTTTCTTTTTTTTAAATATGAGTAATTTCAATAATTTTGGATACCTATTGAAACTGATTTTAGTTGCCTCTTATTTCTACATGTTTTCAGACTTGGGAGAATTTACGTAGACTGTAGTTAAAAACTAAATATGACATGGAAGTTTTCACGTTCAAAAGTCGTTACCTAAAGAATTGATGGCCATTTAAAAGTCGAAAAATGTACTTACAACAGTTTTTTCATTTAATTTAAAATTTTCGAAATTTCATTATTTATTTTCGAATCTTCACGCCGAACAAAATTAGTATAGTGCAAAAACATTTTTTTTCCATTCCTAGCGAGTACAGCGCCAGTTTTTTCCAAACAGATTTCGTTTTCGTCCTTAAAATTTTATAGAGCAAAAAAAACTTTCATAACATCAAAAAGCATTATTTATTATATAAAATGTTTAGTTTTGCATTATATATGATTTCGCGCAAATAGGTAATCCCAAACCCAATTAAATATCATAAAACTGACAAAAAATCAGTGTTTTAAAAAATAATAATCTTTTTAAGTTTTTATACATGCCAAATATTTTTTTTTTGAGTGTATTTTTATGTTTTTTGTAGTGTATATTTTGTCGTATAAAAAAGACTATGAGGTCGATCATAAGCTCATGAAACTTTAATAAAATTCAAACAAAAAACTGTAATTTATATATTTTTAATTTGATTTTATTTTAAAACCAGCCTCATTTTTGAGCCGTTAAAGATAAATGATTACCACGGATGAACTTAGCATGCTTAAACATCGCCTAATACATAAACAAAAGATTATTCATGTCATACAAAAAACATTTTAGAAACTATTTTGCCTCAATGTATCAAACATTTTTGAAATTCCTCATATACAAACAAAAATGTCAAGGACAAAAATCCTTTCTATTATTTTAACAAATCCTTAAAAAATCATGTGGTTGTTTAATGACGAATATAACTTTTACTATGTGCAACAAAATATAGTGTGAAAATTATTAATGACATAGAAAGGTAAACAATAAAATCTACACAATCCAACCAATTTAATACTATATTTGTTTATACTACAACCAAAAACCAGTAGTTTTTGAAAACTACAAATATTTACTTGTCAACTTCCATACAAATTTGGTTAGCATATTGCGTGAACTGAGTTTGTTTGTAAAAATCACCTCGAAGTCAAAAAAGGAATTTTAAAAGTTTAAACGCAAAACGTTAGGAATTTTTGAAAAATTTGACGAACTTTAATTAATATTTTTTGTAAAAAAATGGTTTGAGAACATAATTAAGTATCTAAGTGATTTTTTTCGATTTTTTATTTTAATTATGTATATTTTTTTTGTAACCTGGGGAAACTTATAAAAATGTGTGCACACTGGCGTTACAGCTTTTTTTTTTTTGCTAAATTTTGACCTATCATTACCCTATGGGGAATTGGACCGGCCCTGCGTGTGCCACAGGATCGGTCCCTTCGTGCCAGAGACCGGTCCTCTGCTAAACCCTACCCTATGTAAACAACTGGAAACTTTAACATGGGCTTGTCATAGGAGGGGGTCAATTGTCCTGCTTTAAACCACATAGTGGCATGCCACAGGACTAACCAAAGATGTTCACAAAGATGGGCAAAAAAATAAACGAAAACTAAACAGCTTCCAATGGGTAAAATTCTGGACAACTGGCTTTTCTTATTAATAAGCATTCTGGTTAAGTGGTATGTCCTCCCTTTACCAGTCACAGGATTGGTAATTTTAGGATAGTTGACACTGCTTAACCCACTTCAGTATTAAATAATACCAGTCCTGGGATAAGTCCTTCTTTAACCAGTCACTTTTAGGTCATTTGACTCCTCATTCCCCATAGGGTACGTAATGGGCAATAATGTATTAATAATAGAAACCGCTTTTCAGGTCATTTTGAGACAAAAACCTCCCGCATATAGTGAATTTTATTAAAATGTTTTTTCAAGATCAATATAAAAGTTGTACTAGTTGACCAATAATACTGCACAACATATTTTAAGTAACGTTGTACTTATTGTGTTCGTTATCTTGCGAATTTTGATGTATATATCGCGAATCAACGCTTTCATCTGTTTTATCAAACAGAAAAAAACGTTTGTGTCCTTTAAGTTAAGTTTAATTAATTTTAATTAACTAAAAAAAGATTATTATGCAGAAACCTCTTTGAAAACCGCGAAAAAAACAAAATTTCGTTACTTTATATTTTTATGGACAGGGTATCTAAAATTTGATAATTGCAAAAAAAGTCAAAAGTTATAACCCTAGTGCATACATAAACTGTAGACTTCTAATAACCCGATTTAAAAAAAAGTAATATGATGCTTTACATAATCATACGAAATTTAATATGAGTCTTTATACTGTTTATCCGAGAAATGTTCCCATACAATTATATAAGTTTGCATTAGTTAAGTTTTAAATTTGATAATATCGGATTAAGTTACATCCGAATAAAGTCGCGATACAATTTATAGAGTGGTATAAATTTATATCTGAACTGATACTAATATATACAAAATAGGCTATAGTTGTATCCGGTCAACTTGCCTCTTGCCAACTTGCCTGGTCCGACAGAATTGCGTTTTATTATATCAGATTTGTATCTAACTGTATCAGTTTATATCTAAAATGATACAAATATATATAATTATGTAAAAACCAGGTATTATTGTATCCGGATTTTGACCTGATATAATTGTATATGATTTTATGTAAACTGATACATCTAAATATAATTAGATCTGAGTCTGGCAAAATTTCACAAAATGTTACATTTTTGTATATGATTGTATAAAAATATACACAATTTTATACAAATATATGACCGTTCTATCATATCCGTTAATTTCATAACAAATTTTCAAAAAGTTACGGCATAAATCTTTTTTAAGTTTTAATGCACATTAGGGTGTCCCGGAAGTGTACAATTTTACGTAGTAGTGTTCAATCGATGAGTATTATCCAGTTGATTATGGGGAAATTAAAAAAAAAAAAACGAGAATACCAACAGTTCGCTACTCGTAGTTTTTAGATTTTTGTACAAAATTAGGCTCAAGTTTGGCAATTCAGAGCATATTTTTGGAAATATATTAATAAAATTTCCAGAGTAATTTTGGTCCATTACATTTTTCAATTTAAAACAAGTAATAAATAAAATTAGTTGTTTCAAACTTAATAATGCTGTGGTGGTCAAAAATTAATTTATGAAAATTATATAAATGTTTTTCCCGTAATATGCTCAGCATTACCAATTTTTTAAACTCTTCTTTGTCCAAAAAGTTTAAAAATACACTACGAAGGCAGCGGGTAGCAACAGTTTTCCAAAAAATATATTCAAAAAATTCGTGTCTGAGTTTTTATTAAATAGGTTTGTTTATATACAAAATTATTTCAATTCCAATTACAAGAAATTGAAAAGTTTACACAAATGGGGGTGTATACATTTTGTAGCAAAGAGAAACAGAAATAATTTCAAATAACTGAATATAACTTTTATTTTTACTGATCTGTAGTTAAAACTTGAACATTTGTTTTTTACTTTCTACTCTTTTGTTCTTACGGATTTGTTAATTATTTAAACGATATTTAAAAATAATTAATGACAAGAAACATTTGATTTAAATGAAAAGCAAGTAGACCGGCTTTTAAGTGATTTTTCATTTATGTTATATTACTTAATTGTAACTACAAACTATTTTGAGCGTACACTAAAAAAAAAAGACAGCCAAGTCAGCAACATTTTTGCTGGGAAGATCCTTGCAGAAAAATTTGTTAATATCAGCAAAAATGTTGCTGACTTTGCTGACTTTTTTTTTATTGTACAGAGGAGTTTTGAAGAAGCGCTGCATGATAAAAATCGAGCGATTTTTGTTAAATTTGTTCATACAGAAAAAACTACATAAACATTATTTAAAAAATTTGTTTAGTAAAAAAGTGATTTAACAGCGTTTTCAACACTTCCGTGCTTCTTTTTTTATTAAAATTTATTAAATAAAATCTCAATTTTTCGTTAATAAAGAGCTCTCTTTGTAACGAAAAATTATGATTTCACAAAGTTTTCCATAAAATTTTGTAAAAAAGCTATACCCAATTATTTTGTAAAGGGTCCGCCAAATAACTTTTTTTTTTTGAAAATGCTATAAAAACAAACTACTGAATATTTTCTCAAATTTCTGTTTAATTTGAAAGTACAATGCTTCCGGTTAATAATGGAAAATAATTTCATTCAAATGGCTGCCTCGGCTGGCCATGCAGTATGAGCTTCACCTGAAAAGATGATTTTTTTTTTGGCAAAATCGGCATCGAAAAAAAACCTTATATGGCGGACTCTTTATAAATTATAAAAACTGGCGAACATATAGCACCTTTTTATTTGAAAAAGAAAAAACTTCATAAATTTTTAAAAGTTGGCAAACATAAACTCTGTTCCACATTCGTTGCAGCGGGCCAATTTTACCATAAAGCGTTTCTGTTATAAAGTTTGTGTAAATTGTTGATGTTTGAGACTAATTGGGTTACCTCGAATGCCCGCGACAGCGAACAAACCTAATTTTTGTGTCGGGGTGTTGGAAGTTACTTAATTTTTCTGGGATTTTATTTCATTGGGAATTATTTCACGTATTTCTTGGAAGTTATTTCATGTCTTTAGGGAGTAATTTAATTTTTTCGGTTAGGAAATTATTAAATTTTTCTTGGCATTAATTCATTGGGAGGTATTTCAATGCGCCAGGAATAATACTTTAAATAATATATCAAACAATATTCTTTATTAAAATTATGATAAATGTGAAATCATGATGAATTAATGTTATAAAATTAAATTTATATTAAATTTTACTAAATTATTTAACCTAGTTTGACTGCAAGAAAATGTAAATTTTTAACCTCTTTAAACTTACATTTCATTAATAATTTCTAAGGATAATATTGGTGTATTAACAGGCTCGTTCTCTTCTAATTTCTTTTCCACGTCGTTACAATTATTAACAATATGTTTTTCATTAATTGTTTCTACTTCATCAATCGATTTTTTACGTTTATAATAATGACAGCACAAACAACAATAGAATTGAAAAAATCTTGTCAAACTATTCATAAATGCCGGTCGTGTATTAAAAAATTGTTCCCATAGATAGTCTTTACATGATTTAAAACTATTGCCAGCTGATTGTAAAATATGAGCACAATCAAAAGACATTATTTCAAAATTGTTTGCATGCCAGTACAATGAGAATGATGTTAATACGAATCAAAATTCACACTTTTTCCTTAAGTATCGATAAGTTTTTGAAAAGTGCTATGTTTTCTAGTGGTTATTGTCCTCATTAAAGGCCAAAGACATTTTATACACACTTTAAACTTTAAAACACACATATTAGTAATATATTTAAAATTTTACTCAACGAGTATTTTCTTGCTTTTAAACAATGAAAAATCCTTTCGTTTCATTTTCGTTTTGTTTATTTTTTCGAAAATACAATTTTTTTTTAATTGTGACCACGTTAGTTAACTTTTATTTAACGACTAAACTCTGTGTTGTCCACAACATGGTCTAAAGTCCTTTACTAATACATACTTGAACGTACAATGAAATTCAAGAAAAACAAACAAAAAACATATCATTTTGAATACAATCGAGTTAAACCTAGAAAGTGAATCTTATTTTTAGCACATTTTTTGAGCTTAAAAAATTACACAAAAGCTTGACGAAAAACGAAAATTCTAAGCATTTACTAGGAAACTACACAGTGGTGAATCCCCAGATTTTAATAAAACTTGGGTATGTTGTTAAGGACAATAAAGTATTTGGCACGTATTTTACTTTAGGTGCGCAATTGCACGTTTAGGTGTTAAAAAGGTGGTAAAAACTAGGAAATTTTTGTATGAAAACATCTTTTTAAATTTGAGAAATTTAGATTTTTTTGTACTCAGTATTAAAGTAATCTAGAAAATGGAAATTTTGATATCCATGTTGCATATGCTGTGGGTCCAGGGTAGCCACTTTTTTGAAATATTGAAAATATGGGTTACAAAAGCTCTTCGGAGAAAGTCGTGTTAAAGCCGAAAGATTACGAAAATCGACAAAAGTCTAGACACCGCCTCGATTTAATTAAATAAGCTTTATTGTATGTTAAATTTAAGTCAAACCAACAACAACTTCCCATACAAATGTCATATTCAAAAAAATGGGTTTTTAATGGCAAAAATTTTCGGATATGCATGGATATGTTTTACATACCAGTGGATGCGTCTTTAAATTTCCTTTCATACCCAATTTGCCTATAGTTGAATATCTTATATAAGAAATATGTTAAAAAACGTCAAACTGGGTAATTTATGACTTCACTTTTCAAACCCCTAAATTTGAGATTGCACACCTGAAAAAAAAATACGTGTCAAATATTTTTTTGTCTTTTACAACATATCCTACTTTCATTCAAATCTGAGGATTCGCCACTGTGTAGTTTGTTTTGCAAATTTAAAAATTTGTAAAACAATTGAAATTTTAAATAACGTGTATTGGTCTAAAAGACCTAGATTAACTTTCTAGGGTTAAGGTATAAAAAAGACGCGCAAAAGCAGAACTACAGTTTAGTGGTCATTGGTAAATTGTTGTTCAGCCACTTGAATGTGGTGGTAATGCAAGGAAATGGTGGAAAACAACATGACTTTTAGTTTGTTTGTTTATTTTCTTAAGAATGTTATTCTTTCTTGTGAATTTTTTTTTTCCAAGAGTTTTAATGGTGTTTTTTTAACTTCTAGAAGTATCCCATTTAACCTTCTCTAAACAGGACCAACAACACGCGTCCTTAGAATTTAATCAAAATATTTCATAATTATTAAAATCGTCTAAAATTTATTTAAAAATGGGCCTCCTGTTATTAAATTAGCATACAAATTGGCTAAACTACACTCACAAAAAACTTTGTTGAAAATTTTGTTAAATTTTATGATTAACTGGCTTTCAGCAATTTTTTGCTGACGTCGCGTTTTTAGCAAAAATTTAGTTAAACGTTTTTAGCAAAAAACTAATTTTGAACTAATTTTGAAAATGTAACTTAAGTTAGTTACGTTGCTAGCAAAATTGTGCTGATAAACACATTAATAGTATGTACGTAAAAAGAGTAGAGAAAAAAAGATACAAACACAACCATTATAAGACTTACACAAATTGTAACCGCTTTCAATTTTTTAATTCTTGGGTACTTTATATGATAGTATCACGACCAGTATCACGAACAAATTTAGATATGTAAATTCTTATTAGTTTATGTGGACACGTACTTCGGCTTTTTTTCGCGTTTTTTAAATTTTCCTTATTCTTTCCTATTTGCATTATTATATTACAAACTAGCACAGAATCCATCAAAACACATGTATTTATAATACAAATATTAGAAAAAGAAAATATTTATCCGTATATATGATCACATATTGTCATATATGGTTTCATGTATGAGAATATATGGTTCCATGTATGGGCATATATGAACATATATGTAATGTATGGAAGCATATATTGGTAAATAAATTCAAAGAATAAGTTCATATATGGATCTGTATGAAATCATATATGATAATATATTGCATATATTAGTTCATATATGCCATATATCTCCATATATGAGTTCATATATTATGCCATATATGGGCAATATGTTTTAATTTTTTATCAGATATGACCATATATGAGAACGAAATAGTTTTTATTTTTAACCCCTTCTCTCTGCTGTACGAGTTCCTGACAAAAATATATAAAAGACAATCAATTTTAAAGTTTGTTGAATTTATAAAGACGATAGTAGAGAATGAGTTATGAGATATCTCACCTTAATCTGAAGAAATATCAGTCGCATTTTATGTGCTTAATTCTGAATCGGTAGTACCTAACCTGACAAACCATCCCGCTTTTGGCGGGATTATCCTGCTTTTAATATATTTTTTTTAATTTTTATAACAAATAAAATGATTTAATAATATTTAATATTATAAATTTTGAAGCTTTTTGATAGCAATAACGTTGCAGCACCAGATATAGGATTTTAAAATTAGAATCGAAGTCTAAAATGTATTCATTTGTTGTCCCAAAACTGTTTTTTTTTAGAAACTATCAATTTTTGAAGTAAAATTGGAACGATTCAAACTAAGCAATTACGAATTTTTTAAAATCCGTATTTCAAGTCAATAAATCCCGCTTTTTCATAATATATGAACATTTTCACCTGGGCTTCCAAAAAAAGTTGGAATTTGCGAGCTCTGCAACAATTAAAATATGCCATTATGAAAATAAATATGGTCTGAAAAAAAATCTTAGAGGGTCGCAGATCGAAATTGAGGTTTCAACCTAGTAGGTACTCCTATTATTTTATTTGAATCAAAAAATAAAAAATAATGAGAAAAAACAAAAATATTGATTAATATCGCGACACATAAAATCTAATATATTTTGGGCGTACATTACGAATATGATATCCAAATTTAAAACGCAGTCCCGAAATTCACGAAAATGGAAAAGTGTTCAACTTTGATCAAGTGGTTTTTGAATGAATATATTTTTGTGAAATGTCCTCTATGTGAGATTAGATTTTTGTTAACAAATTTTAATAAGTTGAATATTATCGAAAAAGCAAAAAATAAAAAAAAAAAAGAATTAAGTTCTACTTTAATGATATCTGCTATCCGTTCTAAACTTAAAAGCAAAACCATATATGACGAAAGTCCTTGGTAAGTAGAGTGCAAAACTATAACAAGTTGGTTTTTTTTAATGACATCGTTTTCAAATAATTAGAAAAATACCACAAAACAACAGATTTTTCTGGAATCTTTGAAAAGCGCGAATAATTTAAAATCCACTAACTTTTTTCATTCAAATTAAGCTCAGGTTTGAGAAATTTGTGCATATAAGACATAAACAAGTTAGATGTTAAATTACATCTTTTTAGAAAAATTTACAATTTTAACAAAAATTTTTATTTTTACGTATAATTTCTTTAAACGCCGCTAATAACATAAAAGCTTTTGCATTTTTTTGAATTTTGATTTCATATTCCTTTTCAGCACATAAATTTAGACTAGATTGGAAAATTTGGTTGATTTTAGTTTTGGTCCACTCTAACATATATGATTGGTCATAAATTAAATGACATGCAGACATAAAAGAAATGACTTCAAGTAAATGTACATTTGCCCAAAAGATAGCCCTTTCTATTTACTTAACGCCCTCAGAAATACTCATACTACACACGCAATATTAAAGTTTTTAAACCAAAAAAAAAAAAAAAATTAACCCTCCTCAACAACTTTAAGACTCCTTTTAAGTAGTAATAAAAATACTAATGATAAATATAACTCCTTAAATTCTCAATATTTTATGACGTGCGTATTTTATTCTTTTCATGTTAGTTGTCTAACTTTATTAGTCAGAAACTTCATGTGGGGTTTTTTCGTATTGTAGTTACTTCAGATTGAGGTCAATTTTCACATTTATAATCATTCAACTTTTTTCCATTTATTTGCTGTTTCTTAGCATTTTGTGGTCATTGTGGTCAAGAATTTTCTTATTATGAATTAACTAAAATTTTAGTTTTTACATGTCGTGAAATTTCCTTTACCCCTGTACTGCATTTAAACACTTACCATTTACTTCTCAAGTTAAGCTTTACTTTAAATGTAGGTCAAATTGGTTTGAAAAAGTTTATGTAGTAGTTTTGTTGTCAATTTATTCATTAATGTTTTATGATAAAAATGAGTATGAGGCTTTCTAAGCCAACTAACCACTGCTGGAAAAAGTATGTCGCATCAATGCCAAACTTACAGAATTTATTCTTCTTTCTATATGATACAAACGAAACATAGACGACTTTTTTAATTTTTGTAAAAACTGGTCAAAGAAGGTGTGGTTAAAAATGGTCAAATTAAGTATTATTTTTTAAATTGTTAAATTTGTCAAATACATTTTGATTAAAAATTAATTGCGACTGTGTATATGACGTTAAAATAACACTGTACTAAAATACATTATAAAATTTGCCCTGTGGCGATGTCTCAACATAAACGCAAAGTTGTCTACACTGAACATAAAAACCATACGTCAACCTGGTAACGTTGTGATACGGAGAAGTAGCTACGGAGGAAATTAGAAAAATAAAAAAAAAATCTAAAAATAGAATATTTGTGTTTGTTAGTGTTGGTCACTTCTGAATATTATACAATAACAGAAAATCCAATAGAAAAGAAAACTGCAATTTAGCTGCATTACATTCGATGGCTTAACGGCAACTTGGTATTGTTACGTTTGTAATGTGAGAAGAAGCGCAAGATTGTTTCTTACAGCCGCAGGTTGTTGAACATTGGATACAAATATTAATAAATGGAAAATCACTGATGACGCCTGTCCATAAAATGGCAGAAACTAGTCTAGTCTGATTTAAAAATTAATAGTGTTTATAATTTTTAGAGAAAAAAACGTTTATTCTACTTCTTAACCTCAACCTTTCTGTTATTTATTTTGATTTATGAAATTTTAGAAATGTTACAAATTTCATAATGTAATAGTTATAACTTCTATTGAAAAAATTTTTTAGTCGGTAGAATATTTCTTGTTTAAATAAGTTTAAATTTTTTGATCTATATGTTGAAATCAAACAAAAACAATTCCAAACCTGACTTTTATTTTTTCAATACCACTATTCTACAAATTAAAATTTTGGAAGAACATCTTGCAATACATTGTTTTAGAGTACTTTTATCACGCTGATCATTTTAAAATTTCTTGCACACAAAGAGAAATTTATCTATTTGCCAACTGAAATTCGGATACTTCGACTCAAATTCGGTTATATGGAATTTCAAACTTTTGGAACAACTTAACAGTCGTGTTTACACCAATGTTCGGTTAGTTCAACTAAATTTTGGTTTGTAATACCCAAAATATTCAGAAATCTAATGTAAATATCGTTGTACTAACTAAATTTATAAGTTGTTACCATTAATATACACTTTTTAATTCGGTTGGCACTGTATTTCTCTGTGTGTGGATTACCACAGCTACACAGAGAGCATTTTCTTGGACGCTTTTTTAAAATCTTTTAAGTTAAATTATATGAAAAACTGCACTCATTTAATAAAAAGTTTCATTAGACGAATTTCAGTGGAACTTCATGGATCTAATGCAAAACTTAATTGATATCATTCAGATAATTCTCTCAGTGTAGCGAATTTAGTTTATTTTAAATAACACATAAACTTGATTAGCTGGACAGTTGGCTTGGAAAGCCTCATATACAAAAGTATTTAAAAGTGAATTGATATCTATGTTTAGTTTTAAGTGGAATAGGTTTTGTAAAAGTATATGTAATAAATTTAATTAATTTTTAATAATATTAATTTTTAATTAATATTAAACAAAAAGGCATTAAAAATAGACAAATACGTAGTGATGTTAATTGTAATGCTGATTTGTTTTGTGGAAGAAGGAATAACCCGGTCTACCCTGGTGGTCTAGACAAAAGTTTAATTGTCGCGCACCCCTTAAAATAAAGTTATTTTTATTATAAAATTGTTACAAATTAATTATGAATTGATAAAAAAAAATTGCTTTATTTTTTAATTGTTTGTAATTACGCAAAAGCGATTTGATTACTTAAATTATGTTAAACCTAAGTTTATTTAAATATGTGAATTATTAAATAAATATACTATTAAAAAACATGCATATCTTTTTAATACAGCTTCAAAAGAATGCTGGGAGAATTCTGTAAGGCAAATATTATGATAAATCATAAAAATTTCCAGAACCATAATATGATAATATTGTGATCTATTTGGAACCATAATATGGTAATCTAATTATCATATTATGATACTGAAGCAGATAAGAGTATGGTTGCCACAATCATAGTAACATGGTTGTCGCAATTATAAATCCAAAAATGCATAACGCTCTTCGAATATCGTTCCCTCAACCATGTCCTTTCTTTGCGTGCATGGATTTCAGAATTATATAAAATTGATCGTGATGCAAAAATTTGCTCTCTATGTCGCTGTAAAACACGTAAGCAACAACAAAGCTTGAGAAAAGATAATTTGTATCAAAATTACGATAAAGATTTTATAGATAAGGATCAAGCAGTTAAGTATTTAAACCTATTTTTAGTATTTTTAAGTGCAGAGGTAATAGACGTAAGAAAAGGGGTTCCGAGGATTATATACGTGAGACTTTAGATCGCATAAAATAAGTAGTGTTAAATAAGATTTTTGGATTTAAAAATTAATAAAGGGTCCGCCATCTAACGTTTTTTTTTCAACTAGTGCTTATTTCGTGAATGGTAACACTTAGCTCATGTCTGATTTGACAGATAATTAGTTTTATCCTTCCGCGGAACGAATATGGTTGGGTATACGCTTGAACAACGCTGGGATATATTGCGACATTACTTTGAAAATCATGGTAATGTTGCAGAATGTGTGCGAAAATGAGCAAGGAGTGGCCGTTACAGTCAATGACGATCGTCATCGGGCCATGTTGAACGAATTTTTGTTCACAAAAATTGAAGAGGAGGATATTGGCAACATTTGGTTTCAACAGGACGGCGCTACGTGCCACACAGCCGAAGCTACACTCGATGTTTTGCGCCCTGTTTTGAAGATCGCATTATCAGCCGCAGAGCTGATGTCGTTTGGCCACCTCGGAGCTGCGTTTTGACAATGTTGGACTATTATTTGTGGGGTGCCGTCAAAGATAAGTGTTACGCCAACAAGCCAGAGACAATTGACGCTTTAAAGGACAATATTCGTGAAGCCATTGGTGAAATACAGCTGCACACAATCGATTATGTGCTTACAAATTGGACCGATCGTGTAGGCTACTGCATGGCCAGCCGAGGCAGCCATTTGAATGAAATTATTTTCCATTATTAACCGGAAGGATTGTACTTTCAAATAAAAAAAGAAATTTGAGAAAATATTCAGTAGTTTTTTTTTTATAGCATTTTCAAAAAAAAAAGTTATTTAACTTACGACAAAATTTTGGAATTGCTTAGAAAGCTGAACGAAAAATCTGATGATAAGGAAATCAAAAATAATTTATTAGAAATGTGTCCTAATGGTCTAAGTGGTCAATTAAAAAGAGTCAAAAAACAAATACCTATAGCTAACGTTTACTTAATAAAAAATATCAAAAGTCCAAAACAATTATCCAAGGTTTCCAATACAACGAGAGATGCTATTTTCTAAACATTTAAATTTATAAAACGTTGGAAATAAAAGATTACAGATTCAAAAAAGATTGACACTCTGCAATACCAGGAATATAACAAAAGTCTTCAGAAAACATAGTCGGATTTGCAACATTTGCCAATCTAAGGCCAAAAGAGTGCATACTCACTGGCAGTAGAGGGAAGCACTCGGTTTAGGTTTGCGTTACCCATCAAAACGTCAAGCTTGTGCTAGAAGGTGCATTTAGAATTGATAATGATGACACTATGAATTTCCGTGATCACCATACTTGGCTTGATATGGGAATTTTGTGTAGATCGCACACCTCAATGCTATTTTGGTGATTGTGAAAATTGTCCAGGTATTGATAGGCTACGACCAATATTAGAAGAACATTACGACAAAAAAATATACACATTAGTTTTTGAAAAAATCAAATTTCACTTGAAGAAAGGACGGCTAACATTTCATTAAATTCAACTAACAATTGTCATTTGTTTTTAATGTTCAAAGAAATACTAACAATTGTAGTAAAAAAGTACCACATATATGTTAACAAAAACAACTGTACAAAATTAATGTAAAATCATAAAACAATCATTGATGTGGTTTGTTTTTTTAATGAGCTACAAGGTAAGAAAATATTAAATTTGTTCTACATATGACGGACATTTACATTAAAATAAAGAAACTGTATTACAATCCAAACAACATATTTTTAAAGCAGAAGTTCCCTGAGTGCAGAAGAATTTATAGATAGTTTTATTACACGATTACCTAAACTTTAAAGAAGAGTAGTTAACTTTTAAAACAATGCCAAATTTGTAATTTTCTGTTGAAGCGTTCAAAAGTTATGATTATTTAAACATTATGCATTTCTTGCAGAATTATGACAAACTATAACGAATTTTGGAAAAATAAAAAATATATAAACTTAATATTAACTAGGAGCATATATATACCAAGTTTCATGACATTTGAAAGACCTTCATTCGACAAATCTGTCGAAATTTTATTAATGATCCTAAAACAATCATAAAAAAAATTAGATTTAAATTTTCAGCAAAATAAATTAACTAAATCAAAAATTTCATGCAAAACATTTTAGTTTTTTTCAATATACTAAGCTGCAGCAAACATTTTTGTTGATTTCAACAAGTCGATTTTCATTTGCATTTTCTGCAAGGAATTCTCCCATCAAAAATTTGGCTGACTCAGCTAAATTTTTTGCTAACTTTACGGACTTGTTTTTGAGTGTACGTATTAATGCTTGATAAACCATATTTCGCAAAAAACGCATTTTTAAAAAAATGTCGCTTATACCCCTATTCGAGCAAGGCATTTATTATAACTTTTATTTAAAAAATCTTTAACCTTAGAATCCTGGGACAAAAAAGACCCATCAAATTATGACTACAGAATTGTAAGGCTTTGAAATTGATAAAAAAAAAATTCACTCGATAAAAATTATTATTTATTAAAAAGTAATTAGTTCATATTTGAGTTATTTTTACATTTGTTCCAAAGAAACTATACAAAAATATGTATAATTAAAATATTTTAAAGATCTATCTTATGATTTACTAAATATATTTATAGGGGTATATGTTTATGTGGCTTCCCAAGCCAACTGCCAACATCAATAATTATTTCGTATCAATGTCAAACTTACAGAATTTGTTGTACTATATAATGCTAATAAAAACAATTTTATGGATAAATCGGAAAAACTTTTCCATTTAGCCAAAAAGCGGAAAATTCTAGACAATTTACTATATCTATAGATTTTTTTATGAAAATTAAAAAAAAATTTTAAAATTCAGAACTTTTCCGAATTTTTAATGTAATGCAAAATTTAATTTATTTTAAAATCGTCCAAAATATTTGTAAAATCGTCCAAATTAATGTACAAAAAAGATCGTATTAGTTTTGGAAAAAATATTCGTTGAATAGTGTTCTTCATATATATTTCAATGTTTCAATGCGGACGTATAAGCGATTTTATTATGTTATTTATTGCTCATACGCCTACGTACCAGCTAAGTTAAATTATTATAAATAATATTCTAAAATTAGTGCAAAATTTAACGCAACCCACTTTTGGGAAAAATTGGTAAAGTTGTTTCATTTTTGATAAGTATCACACAAAAGAATAAATACTGTTAGTTTGACATTGCTGCTCTACACCTTTTTTGCAGAACAGTTGGTTTGGAAAACAACCTTCCTACAACTAAAAGTTTATATTGTTATAACCAATGACTTCATTGAGATATTTTAGAGTTGTGTACACGTTGTAGGCGGAAAACAAATTAATATATATATTAAAGCGGCATTTTTTAGTATGAGAAAAAACTTTTTTGAAAAATTTATTGTTCAGATTATTGTAGTATTAGGTCTAAAAGCTATTTGGTTTAAATTTGAGAAAAGTCGGATAGCTTTAACACGCCACTGGTTAAAGATTCCAGTTTAAAAAAAGCACAACCAAATTTTTAAATTATTGAAAATTTTTCTTAAAAGGTCTTTATTGAAACTAATTTTTGCGACATATAATTTTTTATTCATTTTGGCATGCTGAACATGAATATTTAGAAATTTTTTAAATTGGACTAATGAGATGCGAGATATTGGTATTTCATTTTCACTAAAAATCGTATATTTTCCCTCTATTCAAGAAATCTTTTAAAAATCAAAGCGCGATCATAATAGAGTATCTTCCTATACAAATCAGTTGTACGGCATGTCTCTTGAGAATCTAATGAACGTCAGAATACTCACCCTGCTTCACAAAATAATATATACTAAGGAGCCACGGAATTTGTATGACCGCCTTGCATTTTTTCAATCAGGAAGGGGTAAAAGATACTTTCCATCCGGTACAGAAGCCTTATTACGGAATGGCAATTTTATTTTAACGCCATCCATCTTTGGAACTTTCTTCCAAACAAAATTCAAACCAACAATAACGCAACAATTAAGTTTTTCAACTTAAAGTTTTTCATGTCAGTAACTAAATATTATTAATTTTTATTTTATTTTTCATTTTATTGTCATTATTGTTTTAATGTTTAAATTTTTTATTTTTATTTATTTTTTTCTATTTTTCTATTTTTATTAATTATTATTAATTTAATTATTTAAAACTACAAATATAACCGAATTATGTAATTACAATTTCTTACATCCCATACTTTAAATTAAAAGATATATATCTTGTTGTATGGGATTGTCAAATAAATTCAAATTCAAATTCAAATTCAAATTCAAAAATTAGCGTATAATTTTTATTTTTAGCACTCAAATACAACACAAAACATGCTTTCATTTGATCAATATTATGTCTGAAATTAGCGATGATGTAGCACAAAATATGTTTTTAAAAATAAATGTTAATTTTTTTTTCCATACATCAGAAGCTTTATGAGCAGGTCGCCAAGGGTTAAGTAGTCCAATTTTTTTTTTAATTTCGCACCACAAAAATATTGTCAATAATGATACACTCACAATATATTTTCTGTTACCGATTCAAATTTATTATACGTATTTTGTTTTTAAATGAAAAATCAACTAAAATTTCAAGTTTCAACTTTTTCTATCGGTAGTTTAACAAACAAACTATAGAAATTTATATACTTTCGGTTGTCGTTAAATACTGGCAGTTAAATTTGAAATTATTGTTTTGTTCTTTCAAAGAGAAGTTTAATAATTGCCATAATTTTTTTTACGGTCATAAGTTAAATTTGGTAAATGAATAAAGAATGTACTTTCTTTTCTGTTACCTTAATTTGGGTGCAATTAATACAGGGGTTGGCCAAGTTAGTAATGAAATGACATATGATTATAAAATGCATTGAAGATGGACTTAAATATTTTACAATTTGTCTGGTATTTGGGCAAAGCATTTATAAATATTGTCTTTAGCCCGATATCAAAAATTGTAAAATTTGGCCCACGCATTCATAAGTTATGTGTTAAAGTATGAACTTTTTTCATCTTCTCTTACATTTATTAACAATTAGTGTTGTAATAGTAACATTACAATTTACTATTAACCCTTAACTATAGGTAAAATATTTATAAACTAATTATGTATTGTTTACATGTAATTTATTGAACTATAAGAGAATTTTATTCTTATTGTTCATGCATTTTCTATAAAACTTTTATTATTTAACCTTGTTTGGTATAAATTGTCGGCCGTTTTGGGGGTGCATGATACACGCTGAGTCCGAAAAGGGAATGTTGTAACATTGCCAACTTTTTTTTTAGAGTTGCAACTTTTTTTTGCTGCAACCGTACATAAAAGTAAGTTACAATTTTGATCTAATCGAACGATTTTCACCTTAGAAAGGATTTTTAATGTGATAATTTTTATACCATGGCCTTAAAAAAGTAAACGATTTCCAGAAAGTGTATTAAATCCAAATAAGTTTTCACATTTCAACATATATTGTCTTAGTACACACACAAAAAAATTATTGCCAAGTAATTAATAGTTTCAACTAAGTTTTTTGTACAAAAGTTAAGCGAAAACTCGTAACATTTTACCAAATTTTACTTGTTTCTACTTAATTATTGAATAATTTATGTTAAAAAACTTATTAGTTAAAATGCTCCTGCTAGAACCCATTTTGATGAAATTTTATTTCAAATATCTGCTGATGCTAAAAATGTTTTCCCTTAACTCACAATGTATGTATATAGTACATTCCATGTACATTTTTTGGTACTTTTGTGATCTCTGTACCAATAATTAATTTGCAATACATGAAGACACAAAATGCTTTAAGTTAAAAACATGGCAGAAAAGGCAGCTAAAATGTATAGTACTCACTAATGCCATTAAGTTTCATGAAATAGTGTTAAGCCTCAACCTCCATGAAGTTCCAACAACTTTGTAGAGCTTATTAAAATTTGGTAGTTTTACTTTTTTTTTCTATCTTAAAAAGAAAATTTTTAGGATTCAATAAATCATGGAAATACGTATTTGAAATACTTAAAATCGCCATACGATTATTAAAAACAATACTTATTTTGATATAGAGATAATTTTATAAAAAAACTAAAACTCAAAACGTTTGCCATATTTACTTTGTTTTCATAGTTTGAAACTGAATCTTTTTAATTAGGAAATCGATATAAAAACGTTGCAACTTTGATGTATCATAAAATTAATATAGCCCACTTACAATAACAAAGGTGCTTAATTCTTTTATTTGGATAAAAATTAAAGTGTTTTTTTAGTTTTGGCTACATTTTATCATCGTGCAATGTTTAAATTTAAAATAAATATAAAAATGGTTGGAATATAATGCAAAATCAGTAGCCCTTTTTTTAACTAATTGTGTTTTCAATTAATTTAAATGGTATTTTAAGCAATTTTTAACGTAAAATTTTCTTTTTTCCGAGATATTTGTAGGTAAATTTATAAGTTATCCTTTAACCAATATTGACATAATTATACTCAAATCAAAAGTAGTTTTGTAATTTACTTTGCTAGTGCAAAACTAAAAAAATTTAAGATAATTTTTAAAAAAGTTATAGAATGGAGGAATAAAAACCGTTTCAAAATTTATTTAATATTCTTGCTTAGCATACTAAAATTAATTTAAAATAATGTGTCGCAAATTAAGAAAAATCGAAAATTTTGTTCGCGGGCGCCTCGGGTTAATGCTATCCGATATTTCTCAAATTCGTGCCACCAAACTTTTAGACCTGGTTTTACAATAATCTCAACAATAATTGATAAAAATCGACAGTTGAAAAAAAAAAAAAATCCACTCTATTATATATGTATATAAAATTTTTAATAAATAGTTGTATTTATCTTTATAATACTATTAGTTTAATACCCATATTTGTATGTTTCTTTGGAATATATGTAAAAAAAACACAAAAAAGAAAACTGGTGTCATTTTTGACCCCACTTTTATAACCCTCATGCATAGACTACTGCAGCTACACGACTACAGCCTGTCAAAAATAAATACACACGTTTATATGAAAACGATCATTTTAGCACCAACACAGCTACACGGCTACCCGACTACTTTTGCCGCTGTAGTCAACTTAGGGACGTTATTACAACTTGCCTTTTAAGTAAATGTTAGTAAAAAGTAACTTTAGCTAAAGTGAGGAATAAAGTGAGCATAATGTTTTTCGTTATTACAACTTCCCAATAAAATAAAATTAATATTTTTGATAATGTGGCAGCACCAAACTAAAAACCGATTATTGGTTTTTTTTTTCTTTTTTTTTTATAAAAAGAGAGGCAACACTCAGGAAATACTTCCTATATATTTAGTGTGTTGCTTTCTTTGGAAAGGGATAGTATAGAGATGAAAGGTGGGGAAAGATGAAGGGCTTCAGACATGGCAACACTGTAATTGCGCGAGATGATAAGTCTTAGAACAGTTGTTGCTCGCCACCTGATGGAGAGTTGGCGAACTTATTGAAGCTTTTTGGTTCATAGCCCTGATTCATTATTTTACTTCGGTGGGGTTAATTGCTATGGGAACACCGAAGGTGGACATTGCGATACGTATGAGGGATAGAAAACACTCATACATATTATTTATGATGTTGCCGGCACCGGGGATCGAACCCGGGACCTTCTGTGTAAAAGTCCAACGCGCTAACCATTACACCACAACGTATTTATAAAAATACATAGTGGCAACGTTCTTTTATTTATTTGTTTACAAACAAACAATAATTTGTGAAATTCGGTTGTGAAATTCGGTATTTTCTTCTTCTTCTTTATAGAGCAGAAAATGTGTCAACTTTAAACACATAAACCTTACGTTTAAAGTTAAAGGCAACAATATCTTCCCTTTAGCTTATCGGTCACTTTTAGCTTAAAGTATACTTATAATAACGAAAAACTAATAATCTGTCAGATAACATCCGAACTTTAGCTATTGGCAAGTTGTAATAATGGCCCTTAGGATAATTTCTATTTTTGTTGGCTACAAAACAAAAATAGTGTTTATAATAAAACAAAATATGTAACAAATTAGTGCTTAAAAATATTTTATGTTGTTAAACACAAAAAAAAAACGTCGCAACATTAAATGCTATAATTGCATTAATATTCAAGAGGGGTTAGATAAATTTATTTTTACGTTATAAATATTATAAATAAGTAATTGTATTTTTAAGTCATATATACGTGTCTACAACCCAGCATGTTGTTCTATTTTAATAAAGCAAAAAAAAGATGTAATTGGCACTACTGAAATAAAAATTAATTTGTATAAAAAACAGCTGATTACTATGTTTTCTGTCGTTTCCAAATAATAAGTAGCTAACCACAACGGCGACGATTGCAGTGAACTGCATTTGTAGTCGTATAGCTCTGTAGCCTGCTGTGGTCTATGTGTTTATAGCATCATAATTTTCTGTTTGTTTTTATATACATTGAGATTATTATTTTCTTTTTATTTTTATACTTTATAACGAGCTAATTCGTTAGCTTAGTACCCTTTATCAAACATCCAAATTTAATAAATCTGAAAAAGTTATTCTGTAAATTTCCTAGTTTGGTTTTCTAGTAAAAATTGGAAACATTAATGACCTGTTCTCGATCTCGAACAAAAACCTAAGCGAACGCAAGCTAGTCACTCGAATTCGAATCAATTTGGGTTTCTCTATTTCGAAAGTTATCGTTCGCCTATACTTACGTGTGTCAATTTTTGTGTTTTACGTATTTACAAATCATAGTGGTGCCAGACCGGATATTTTAAACTTCTATTACAATTTCCTTTAAAAATATCAAAAATACTACTAAATTGTTTGAAGATAAATACAACACTACTTAACAGTTATCAGCTGTATATGACAAATAAATAATTAAAACAAATAAATAAAACAAAAGCAAATTAATAAATCAAAAGAATAAAATCAAAAAATACACTAGCGTTTTAAGCTGTTTCATTGTGGATTTCATTAAGCTGAAATTTAAAGTTCTTAAAAAACTACAAATATTCGTGTTATTTTGTTATCCATTCTTTTTTTTTAAATATTTATAATTTTTTATTATATCATTCATTCCAGCAAAGAACATTGAAAAATGAGGATTTTTTTTAGGTTCTCCGATTTTTTTATATTTTATACATGAATACTCTATAGTCCCACTTGCACATAGCCTTTTTCAGATCTCGAAATTTGTAAAAATCGTACGTACGTTTTTAATTTTCATAAATTTGATAAAATGCTAAAAGTGTTTTATAAAAATATTTTCATTTTATAGAATAAAAAAAATATTTTTTTTTTAAATCATTAAAAATAAAAGACATGTTTGTTCCATAAAAATCAGTATTATTATAATTAGCTAATATTTCATATTTTAGTTTTTTTTTTGAAAATCGTAGGGGGAAAGTTTTGAAAAACGCATTAGAAAACTGCATTTGCATTAAGTATGCATTTTTTTTAGCAATCATTTTGTTGATAATCCAGTTATAAGTAGACAAGTGCATCTTCCAAATATCGTTTAAATTAATAACATGCGATATACAATTAAAAAGTTATGGCACTTCAAAGTAAAGTGCTTTTAGCATTTTTGTGATATTTATGAGAACTAAAAACGTGCATAAAATCACGAGTTTTTACAAATTTGGAGATCTGAAAAAGGAAATGTACAAATGGGACCATAGAGTATTCATGTAAAAAAATAAACAAATTCAGAGGACCCGTGTTCAGATTTTTTGAGTTTTCTAATGGAATGAATGATATATTTTTTTGAAAATATTTTGTTACCTCGAAAACAAAAAAGCAAGTGACTGATTTTGACATTTACGTTCGCACTGTTGACAACTCGTTCGAAATAGAGAAACCAAATTTTGTATGAAAACTGTTACGTTTTCATTCGACTTGTACTTCAAGTCATCGTTCGCATAGAAATTTAGTTAGAGAAACCCAAATCAATTTTCTTTCGCTTAGAAAGCGAAAGAAAGCTTTCTTTCGAAATAGAGAAACAGACCATAAGATAAAATAAAAAAAAATAATTTTCTTCAAGTGTAACATTTTTTTTTATCAGTTTCTACAAACTGTTAGTCATATTTTAAATTACGTTTCTTGGGGATTTTTTGTTCCCAGGCCACTAAAGGATAAAGCTATTTTAAATAAAAGTATCGTATTGTTAATTAAAGTATAATCAAATGTAAGTGATATTTTTAGAAAATTATGCAAACGTTGATGAAAACATTACATTTTTTTTTCAATTATTGACAAAATAATCAATATTCATAAAATAAAAATTTTCATATCATCATACATTATATACGTTATTAAATATATAAATATATGTATGCACAGCGCATAGTCCAGAGACATTTATTCGTTCCCCCGCATAGTTTAGGGACATTTCCTTACTTTGGGGACTGTCCCCAAAATTTTCGCGCCTTTTCATGCATCTAGCGTTTAAGATGAGGACAATTTTTTCTATACACCGCATATTCCGGCGACAATTTTGGCCATGTCCCTAAAGTATGCGCTACGCATACATATATATACATGTGAATATATATGTTTATGTATGTTTATTAGGGTGATCGGGTCGGGTTTTTAAAACCGGTTTAAAACTTGTGCGTTGTCGGTTTTTCCAAAAAGTTGAATTTTTGAATATCGAATAAACCGAGTTTTCGTTGTCGACTAGTTTTGAATAATAAACAGTTTTTGATAAACTGTTTCAATATAACATTCAAAAGGTGTTATTCAGACAACAACTTCAGAATTAAAGAAACCGATACCGGTTTTTTAAATTTAAACTATTCGGAAAATCCGGTTTTCGAAAAATATCGAATAATCATTCACCCTAATGTTTATATATACAAATTTTTCTTCAAAAATTGTCAATATAATGCTACATAACTATAATTGAGCAATTCCATATGAAAACGATCAAAATTGGCAAATTTTTGGACGACCCCTCTCCGATTTTAAAATAAATAGTCTCAATCGATTGCCCAGCAAAAAAATAATGTACCTACATATTTTTTTTTTTTTATAGTGACTGGTTTAGTGGTGGTGTGCACCACTGTCATGTGACAAAATTGAAGAATTATTCATAAGGGACCTCATTGAAAGTTGTTTTTTAAAAAAAAGCGATCGCAACGAGTGATAGCTCGTTGGAAAGGTATTGAATCAGGCTTTAATTGAAAAATAAAATTTTCCTAATTTTTCTTGTTAAATAATTAAAAATAATTCAATTATAAAAAATATAAAAACAATGAGAACAAGGTGGTCTCTTAAATGCTCTTCTCCTGTCCAAACAAGGAGTCGGGGCCCATTTTTTTATTGCTGATTCTTAAAGCAAAAATTATGAGGAATCCAAAAAAAATAAAATTAGCCGGAAAATTTAGGAGCTTCTAGGAAAATCGGAAAATTTAATTTGCATGTGAAAATTTAATTTTCATGGGAAAAAAGGTAAATTTCTGAGAAAAATTAGGAAAATTTTATTTTTCAATTAAAGCCTGATTCAAAACCTTTCCAACGAGCTATCACTCGTTGCGATCGCTTTAGTAGTAAAACAACTTTTAATGAGGTCCCTTATGAAGAATTCTTCAATTTTGTCACATGACAGTGGTGCACACCACCACTAAACCAGTCACTATAAAAAAAAAAAATATTTAGGTACATTATTTTTTGCTGGGCAATCGATTGAGACTATTTATTTTAAAATCGGAGAGGGGTCGTCCAAAAAGTGATCGCTTTCATATGGAATTGCTCAATTACATCTTATTACATATCGACCAATATATAATCGTATATGACATATACAATTGCATATGGTTAATCTTATTATGTACGAATACATGTATAATTAGATATAACTCAAATCAAAATTATATATTATAACATATAGTGTAATACTCAAAACAAATTTTTTCATTTTGGATAAAACGATATCATGACCTATTCATAGTTATATATCGTTCCATACCAGAAACATGTAGATCTTCTTTTGAATAGAACGAAGTATTGCCGCATTTAATGTCTGATGACTGTATAAAAGCCTGTCCCGAATCTAAAAAATTTGCGAATTTTATGACTAGTTATTATTCAGCTGTTTATGGATAAAAACCAACATTTTTTTTTAGGGTACATACTTATAGTTGCTACCCGCGGCCTACGTAGTGTAATTTAAAATTTTTAGACAAAAGTTTGGCAATGCTGAGCATATTATGGGAAATATATTTATAAAGTTGTCATAGATTAGTTTTGGTCCACCACAGCACCACTTAGTTTCAACCAAGTAATTTTATTTATTAAATAATTACACTATGGACATTTTATATAAATATTTTCCCAAAAATATGCTCAGCATTATGAAAGTATAATATGAATCAAATGATATCATTACAAATAGGATATTTCCCCTAACCGAGGACCAGCTACTATGGCTTTCGGCTCGTTGAAGCGAAAACATACCAGTGCCTCTAGTGGGAATCGATTCCACGACACCCGCACCGATAAGCTAGCACGCCACCAACTAGCCTTTCTTGAGTTTTTGAAAAATTTAAAAACTTAATATGGGGATGTTTTATACGTTCCATAGAGAATTTATGTTATTAATATAAAAAAAATCGGAAGAAATGAGGTCAAAAAATGGCATTTTTTTTCTTCTCTCAGGAACGAATGATATACTAAAGAGAATCTTTCCTACAAATCTTAGAGTTTGCATCGAGATATATTCCTTTTCAGAAAAATACCTGTAATCTCATACTGTCCATTTATTGTGCTGGATACACTAAGAGAGTTATCTGTATGATATCAATAAATTTGTGCATTATATCTATGAAGTGTAACTGGAAACTTTTCATTAAATGAATGTACACCTAGAAAACATACTCGGTCGTGGCTACCGTATATTTTGCCAATCAAATGTTTCGGATGCTATGGCCAAATCTTCCGTTTGTAATAACAATCATTCGAACTAAAACAAAATAAATTCTGCAACGACAATAGAATTTCGGTTGCATTAACAGAAATTTGGATACAAGCGAACCATTCGATTGTCTACAAATACTGTTGCTACGACCGAGTCAGTTTCATGGTTGTAGTTTTAATTTTTATTTTTATTAGTGAAGTTTATTGTTATCTATAAATTATATGCGAGCGGACGAATAGAATATCTTAATTTTTGAATTATTTTTCAAAACTTCCATGCACCTATTAAAAAATTTGCATTAAAAATAGTTTCATAGCAACAATGAAGATTTTTCATTATGTTTAGATAATTTTTCATTCACTGTATGAAGAAAATTTCAGTAGTCCAAACTCGTCCAAGAAAATTCTCTCAGTGTAGTTTTTATAATAAAATAATTCAACTAACAATATAGTGATATTAACGTACAATTTAAAAAATCAACAAGTTTCAGTTTAACAAACTCCGCCCAACTATTAGAGTAATAAACAATTTAAATTTAAAAACTTTGAACATTCCAAACAAGAAGAAAAGCTCTTTCCCTGAACTTCACTAAATGCAAGACAAACTTTTTAATTATCCTGCATAAAATCAAGCCGACAGACAAACAAAACAAACTTTTGCCAACAGAAGGATAAGTAAAGTTGATGTTACCGTATTGACTACATTACATACCTTTGCATTAGAAATTTATCAACATTAACAAAACGGCGACCATTAGTTGCTGCTGTTGTCTGTTGTTGCTGTTGTTGTTGAGAATGATGTTTAGAACCACCTCCAGTAGAAATTGTATAAGTACCATCTAAGTTATCACCACAATTGTTTAAATCCTTATATTCAAGATTTTCTGACATTTTAAAATTCTCTATAATTGTTTTGGAAAAAAAAACAGAAATTAATTATTTTTCAAAATAATATAAATTGTTTATTTAAAACAACCTTGATTTCCACAATTGCTTTTTTGCGTAGTATTCATATTATGATGATTAAAATGTTGGGCACGATTTGTATTATTATTGATGTAGTAATAAGGTGGTGATTGTTGTTGTTGTTGCTGTTGCTGTTGATGATGATTTTGTATGGAGTATTGATGTTGGGATTTTCTCCTAGTGGCCAATTGCGAAGGATGACCATGATGTTGTTGCGTGGTCAGAGAATAGTTTACTTTTGGATAAGTGGAATTCATATTATATTGTTGTTGCTGTAAGTGTGCATAAGCTCCCATACCAGGATAATATGTTGGCGGTTTGTGTACACGGTATGTTGAATTCATATCCATTGTTGGAAATCTATTAAAATGTTAAAATAAATAAATTTCGTTAATTACAAAATTATCTTATAAATGCTTTCAATGTTCAAGTAATTGAATGGTTTATCTATGAATAATACAAATTTCAATCAATCCATTTCATTTCAACAAATTATTTTGTGTTTTGTAAATATTTATTGCTCATACCTTGAATTAACTGCTTGACGAGTGAATCTACCACTTATGCCATCACCACCAGCACCTCCTTCACCACCACCACCTTTGCCCAGTACATCGTTACTAACAATACTACCACCGCTACTTGTGTAATTGCTATCAGAACTTCTTCCATCCATGGAAGAATCTGAGCATGAGTTGGCAACTAAACGACGTGTAGTATGAAATGGGTACTCAGCTGTGAAGAAGACAAAAAAGGAATACATTAAATTAAAAGCAATGACATATGAAAATAACACTAGTTAACAAATTTTAAAAACTTCGAGCCTCTTAAGCCCGAAAATTGCATTAAAATAAAGTAAAATAATAAGTAAAACACGTTGCTTACATGCAAGCAGGTTTGTTAGGGAGTAAAGAATCCCTTACAAACCTGCTTACATATGCTATGATTTGTATATGGCGAATTCCCATTTGGAAACATTACTTTTGGACAAAATAAGCGCGGATTTCAGCGCTCATAAAAACCAGTGATTTCATGTCTTTCAGTAAAATCATATTTCATGTCTACATTATTACGATTAAAAGTAATAATAATATTAATATACATAATTTATTTTACAAATATTAGTTTTTTGTTGTTAAAATTTTTGGCATATATGTAATTATTTTTTATTTTGTAGCGCTCCACGTGCTAGCTCTTCAGAAACAGTTAAATGACTAATTATTTTTTTTTAATACTCAAAAACACCAAACACAATCTGAAATCACTCGGGAGAATTTTTACAGATCGTGTTTATAACCCACACTATGAAACTTTCTGCATTACAACCTGCATCCTTATAAGGGAGTAGGGTAAGCTGCTGACAACCTGCAGCCTTGTTATGGAAAACAGTAAGCTCAAAATTTCTGATTGTTTATTTTTATACGAAAATCATTCGTTTCTTTTGTTGCTTCTCAATATTTTGTAATAGTAAGCACTTACATCAGCGCATGTGTTTTATCCTGCTTCTAAAAACACGAAACATTTTTACTGGGTGTATATTGATTTTGGTCAATCAAATTGAAGAACAAATTTTTTTTAATGCGCAACATACCTTCTGAATTGAAAATGGAAAATTTCGAAAAAAATATGTGAGATAACATATATAAAATATTTTTTTCTTAAACGTTTACTTCAACAAAGAAAAAAGTATTTTTTAAAGAAAAACTATTTACACTAGTTTAAAATTTTAGAACAATTTTAGTTATGCGGCTTTTTTTTTATTAAATATTTATGCCTCCTAAAATCGCATTTAAAAATATTTTTCTAGCGAGTTGTTTTTGAGATATGTTTTATTTAGTAAATTTGTAATTTGACTTAGGATCAAGCAACTTTGGTCGGGCAAAAGGGCAAAATAATTATTATTTAATGCGCAATATATCTTCACACAGAAAAAAATGAAGCTATTTGCCAACTGAAATTCGGTTACTACGACTCAAATTCAGTTATTATAAATTTCAAACAGTTGGCACAACTTTTTATTACTTTTCACAACAAAGATCGGTTAATTCAACAGAATTTTAGTTGCAACATCCAACATTTTCAGAAATCGAATGTAAATATCGGTTGTATTGTATTAACTGAATTAAAGTTGTTACCATTAATATACCCTTTTCAATTCGGTTGGCACTTTATTTCTCTGTGTGTTCTGATTACTGTATTTAAATGGGTTTAATAGCCTTATTTTTGCCCAAAAAAAAGATATTTCCGTGTACATTTAACTCGAATGTAACTAAAATTTTGTAAAGTTAACAGTTGTATTTTTTGCTGTTCTTATTTAGCAAACAAATCTTCTACTTTAGCAGTTTTTTCTGCAACTGAATTTTTAACTAATTGTTAGGAGCTGTTCAGCTTTTTTTTTACAGTTTTATTGCTATGAGTGTAGCAGACACATACGCAACTCGAATGTAACTAAAATTTTGTAAAGTTAACAGTTGTATTTTTGCTGTTCTTATTTAGCAAACAAATCTTCTACTTTAGCAGTTTTTTTCTGCAACTGAATTTTTAACTAATTTTTAGGAGCTGTTCAGCTTTTTTTTACAGGTTTATTGCTATGAGTGTAGCAGACACATACGCAACAAAGATAACATTTTGTAAGCAAATAACACTGTGCAACAAGAAATTTTATCCTTACCAACGGGAACTAAAATAAGAATATCCTTAGACCAAAACCCCTAAAGGGCTTGGAAAACTAGCTGGAAATTAATATTTATTGCAGTTTGAAGTATGGCTATTTTTGAAAGCTTTTTCCATTATGGATGAAAATTTAAAATTTAAAGGATTATTTAATGCGTACAAAAATATGTTTCTACATAAATATGATCATATTTTTACGGATCGAAAAATCTGCCTGAAAAAGCCCAACTTCAAAAGACAATAACAATGAAATCCGATCTAAGTTTTCAAAACCCATTGGGTGTTTTGATCTACTTATAGTCTATTTTCATTTCCCGTTGGTTTTATTCAGGATGTAATCAGTGCTTTCGTTTACTAGAAATTCTTACAAATTTTACCACAATTACTATTGTGTGGAATTTTTCTAGCTCCAGTTTCTACTTTAAGAAAGCTGGCAGTAAGTACAAGTACATACCAATTATTTATAAAACAAATTAGCAGTTAAAAAAACATATCTTTAGTAGTAAAATACTTTAATATAAAATTGCGAACGACAAATGAAAATCATCGACCCATTATTAGTGATTGTTTGGTGTCTGCAATAATATTGACAAAATAGTTAAAATTTAGAGAAAAATGTAACAAAAAGTTTTAAAGGGTTTAAAATCAAAATTTTTGAATTAAATAAAAATTAAAAAGATGATAGGGACACGCCTACATCAGATTGTTTTCACAATTTGTTAAATAAGTTTTGGGATTTTAGCACATTTAATTACTATAAATGCAATTACTGTTTATCCCGATGAAAATAAATTTAAATGATTAAAATTATTGTTAATCGCTTTAGGTATATTAAAAATATCGATTTACATATTTTTATTTTTTTTTTTATTTTTGTTTTTTAAGAAACTATTTCAATATATATGTAAAGCATACATGGGATTTTTTCATTAGCATTGAATTTTCATTAGCATTAGTTCACTAATGCTAATCAAATCATACTAATGCCTAAGAAACAAATTACAATTAAGCAAAAAAAGAATTTGCTTACAAAAAAAGTTGAGTGTAAATTGCTTTACATAGGAATGGAACGGAGATCGATAGAAATTGTATATTTATTTGTATTATCCCGCAAATAAGTAAAAATAAATCACCCTATGGCTGTTCTAAAAAATTGATCCATCGGACCTAGCCCATTTATATTATAAGTGTGTATTAATACTCCTGGGGAGCAAACTCTTTGTCCGTTTCACCCTATCTTGCTTAGTTTCGGAGATACTGAGCTTTTTAAAAATAGCCATTTTATAAAATGGCTAGTATCTCGAAAAATAAGCGAAATATCACAAAACGGACAAAATTTTTGCAAAACTTAACCGAAGTAACACATTCCGATAATTGAAAAATGTTTCATTTTATTATCAGAGTGATTAAATTGGTATTGTAATGTACGTATTTGGGTAAACAAATAATTTGTTTACCCAAATACGTAAAAAATAAAAAGTTAATCTCTCGGGATCTTTAACGGACATATCCTATTTGTATTATGAGCGTTACTTAAAGCTCCTGTGAAGCCCAGATTTCAACGATATTCAACATTAGTTTTTCGAAACTCTTTTCTGTGAATTGTAGTTTGTTTCCTTTAATTGATGCATTACTAATGGTAATGAAATTTAAAATTATTGCCATTAATCAATGAAATGAAATCAATGAAATTCATTATCATTAATTAAACAATTGCTAATGAAAATAAATTCATTACAATTGATATCAATAAAATTGTAATGAAATCATCAATTAATTACTCCATGCAATTAATTAGTCCCATGTATGATGTAAAGCATACTATTTTAAAATTTTTTTTCTATCACTTTTGATTTTGTTTGTGCCAGTTTGTTAGCCAAATTTAACCATTTTGTGCCATTTTAAACTTGTCCTGCTCATAATTTGGTTGTACGAGTTGAAAAATAGACTGGAAAATAAATATAGTGACCGACATATTTATTAATAAACATTTTTTTAGCGATTTACCAAAATTATTAAACTTAGTGTATAATTTTTTTTTAATCGGTCAGAATTAAATGTTTTTGTGACTACATAATACTGGTAAAACATGTACAAAACATGTTTTGTTTCAAACCACGTTCAGTGGAAACGTAGCATAATGTTATAATATCAAAAAAACAATAACGTTGTTCACAAGAGTTGTACTAAATATTGTATGTGTTGTACGAGTATAGTCGAATCGAAAATAGAGATGGTAACATTTTATTTTAAAATATACAACAATTGATACGATACAATCAAAAGTAACTTTTAAAAGTAGTCACATTACTGTTTTGATTACTTTTGATTATTTTATCATAATGTCAAGTAATCTTGATTACTTTTAGATTTAATTTTTATATTATTTTATTATTATTTTAGATTTTATTTTTGTTTAAATTTGTAATCGTTATCAATTATTAATCAGAAATAGTTGACTACAGAATTATATAATGATTTCAATCCTTTTTAAAATGTAGTCTAATTGATTACTAATCCTAAACGAAATTTAAGAGCTATGGTTTAGCATTGGGAACATCCATCTTATTTTTCACCTTATCCCATGATTTTTAAATACTTCCTGTATAACACAGTGGTACAAAATTGGATGAAATAGAAAAACCTGGTGAATGATATTATTTTTCTTGTACAAAGTTACAGGCTTATAAGTGCGCAAAGGTAAAAAACCGGGTTTTTTAACCGTAAATCCGGATTTTGGAGGTGTCCGGCATATTTCACTATTGAAATCTTGTTTTACTCGATAAGCCCTAAAAGAAAAATAATATCCGGTCCCAGGTTTTTTGGACTGTCACACCGTGTAATCTATTCAATATTAAAAAAGATTCAATAAAAATTTTTTTCTAACCGACTTTGAAAATGAAATATGTCAAAACAAAGATTTACGTATGTTTTGTTGCTTTTATTTTGCGCAACACTGTATATACACATGACGAAAAAAAATTAAAAATTTATAGTAAAAACAATTAATTATCGTTGGTGGTGAAATTGTTTAAAGTGTCATGAACAACATTTTGATTTAAAGCAATTGTTTTTAAAATCAATATTTTCCGTAGCACTGAGCAAAACAGAAATTAAATTTTTAAGGAATGCTAAGGAATGTTTTATACCCTTTAGTTGAAGGAATTGGCTCGGTTGTTAGGTCAACAAAATAAATAAACAAACCGAAACACTAGAAACAACAATAATAACATTTTAACTTACAAAAACTAAAATTTAATATTTACCATTTGATTTTTTCGTCGATAAACCATAATTATATGGATTTGAAGCAAAAACATGATGAAAATTATAATTTTGTTGATTGTCTTCCTGTAAGAATAGAAAAAACTACATTAATATTATACTAATTTGAAAATTTAATTAAAATTATTGCAGTTACAAAAAATTAATGCAGTTTACCCATTTTATATAATTTGCTGGTACTAAATTATACAATGAATAATTATTATAAATTTCTAACATTTTACGTTTATTGGTAAAATATTGATCTGATACAAATGGTAAAATCATTTGTTAAATTAATGGCTTAAAATATTTAAAGTAATTTCTTTTTAAACTTTTTTAAACTTCGTTTTAATATTTTAGTTTTTTTCTTGTCAGCAATAGTCCTTTGCTAACGAATGTCGAGTTTATACTGTCTTTGGAAATTTAATGCATTTAAATGTTGGTATTGTTAAATTTTATGGCAGACATACGGTAGTGTTATAGGTTTTCAATCAAATGCATATTGTTATTTTCCCAACAACCCCCTTTAATACAACTTAATATATGTATGTACATTTGGGTGTCACTTATTTGTTTAGAATATTATTTTTTTAGGGACCCCTTGCCTTATATAATTTTCGCATAATTTCGGCATACTGATTACAAATATTGCAAACATTTTAAAATCGGGCGGTTAGTTTCGAGATATTTGTATATTATTTTTGTTGATCTCATTGTTTTTATCAATTATATCTCAATACCAGAGAAATGAACTTAAAATGTTAAAAACAGCTTACAGTTTTAAAATCTATGGAAGTTACAACCAGATTTCATTTAAATATAATAATTTGTTTTACTGTTCAGTTGTGTTTTCAGGATTCTGTAAGGAATTGGAAATTTTTAATTTTTTAGTTTAAGCCCTTTTACCGCAGCTGGCGGATTTGGCTTTTTTAAATCACACCTGAACTAGACAAATCAATTAAAAATATTTTGCATTAAGTTGCAAAACCATTGAACATTTCTTAAAATATTTTCAAAAAAATTTCAAAATTTTGGCAGTTAAAAAATTTGGTGTTTAAAACAAACAAGAAATTCATGCAGTTAAGGGTTAAATAAAAAAAAATTTTGAAAGGGACAACAATTGGCAATCTGTAAATCTAAGTTAAAAAGCAAATAAATAAAATAAATTAATTTCTTGTTTAAAATTTAATTACCCAGCCAGAAATTGCCATGGTTTGCAAAATCAAGCACTGAACAGCACTGTTTGCCAATGGTCCAACAAATAAAGTGCTTTCAAAGCACTGATTTACAACGCTAAGCCAATGTTAGTAAAGAGTGCTTTACCAGTACTGATTTACAAAATTGACAACCGTAAAAATAATGAAAGCACTGGCACAGCAATAGCTTAGAACGCTCTGCCAACGTTAGTAAAAAGTGCTTTGCCGGTACTTTATTTAAAAAATTTACAACAGTTAACATAATAAAAGCACTAGCATAGTTCAAAACGCTTTCATAACATTGGAGAAAAGTGCTTTGCCAGTGCTCGATTTACTAAATTTATAACCTTTAGAAAATTTAAAATTACAAGCTTGGCGAAGCTCAAAACTAAATTGTAATTTATGATTTAAATTCGAGATAATTTTTGTACTAAAATTTTAATTGATTAAGATTTTCTTTCTTTGGTAAAATTGTAATAAAAAAAGCCTATTTAGTGCCAACTTGTGACAAAAATAATTTTATAAAAAAAATATTCAGTTATATTGTAATTGACTTCGGTGAAGGCTTGCATTATTTCTGCGCAAATTACCAAAACTATTCACATATAAATAATACAACGCTTTACTAAAGTGAATTACAAATTAAATAGGACAATACATTTCAGAAATGAATCACGTTTTCATACCTAATATTCTTAATTGAATTTCAAATGGATAATCGATTTGATTTATAATTATTATTATTTCAAATATACTGGGGGTGTCAGTGAAAATAAAAGGTACAAAAAAATTTCGTATCGTTTTCTGTATAGTTGTTGTTGAAAAACTTAAAAATAATTTAAATGGTTTTCCAACGAAATAATTTTTTTTTTTCGAAAATTTTCCAATTTTTGAATCCATATACCCATTTTTAAATGGAATCTATTTTACTTTTTTATAAATTTCAAACTTCTCTAGGCAAAATTATAAATTTATAGTCGGAATAGAAATGTTTTGAATTATATTTTAATGTACATTGTAGAAATTGAATTTGTTTGTTTATTTTTTCACATAATTTTATTATTTTAAATAATAAAAACAAAATTTTATAAAAAATTATAATTAGTAGATTTTTTTTTGTATTAATTTATTTATTACTTTTTAGGTTGTTTAACCAATGCTTTGACAATGTCTTAAAATTATGATTTTGGTAGAGGCAAAGCACTCTTTACCAGTGTTTTAAAAACATTTTAAAAAAATAAACGGCCAATCTCTGCCCTGTGTTATCATTTGGGGCTGGCAAAGCACTTAAATCTTAAGAAATCCAACGCTCTGTCAACGCTCATACCACCTTTGAAAGAACTGGACCAACGCTTTGCCTTTCGCATTTTTCTGGCTGTGTAGATAGATACACACTGACCGACATTTATTTCTTTCTTTGGTAAAATTGTAATAAAAATAGCCTATTTAGTGCCAACTTGTGACAAAAATAATTTCATAAAAAAATATTCAGTTATATGTATATTATGTATATTAGTTCTCATGTAGTGAGTAAACTAGTTCATATGAATGTTTGATGTTTGGCATGGGATTGTTACCGCTTTCAAAACGTGTTCTGATGATGGGAACCTAGAAAATTCCCGAAATAGATCTATCAGCACATTCCTGAAAGGGTCAAATAATAAATTTTGGAAACAAAAAACTCTATAGATTATCTCTTAGGACAATATCCTAATGAAGAAATATAGAGTATGGCCTCGAACTTGAATAATTTTCATTTTCATTGAACAATTAAAGGTCGGAAAAAAACATAATTTTTTTTTTTAATAAAAATTATAACAAACTTGTTAATATATATATTTATTTGTATAATCCAAAAAAAAAACGTAAACAAAACAAAACAAAAACTTACAAAATGAGTTAATTTAAAAACAAAACTTAGTTATAAAATTCATAAAACGAAAAAATAAATTATAAAGCCTGGAATAACATAAAAAATCCATTAAACCAGGTATAATTATAAATTAAGCAAAAAACCAATAAATAAGTCTACTATTTATTAATAAAAAATAACAATTCAGTACATTTAAAGAGATCAGAGCATTTTAAACAATATTGTGCAAAAAAAAAATAATAAATTTAAATAAAATTTACTGCCAATCATTTTCGCTGTCTAATAATTCGTCATCAGTTTTCTCGAAAACTAAACTTATCTTTCTGGTTAGTGATGAATCACTTTCATCATTCGATAGTATTTTAAAAGTTTCTATTTGGAAAACTTCTGTCCGCGAAGATTTGGAAATATATTTTGTTATAAGAATAATTTTAGGTATCAATGTCATTATTATCATCATCATCGTTTTCGGTAACCATATTAACTAAATCATCGTCATCCAATTATTTGTCTGTAATTATCTCCAAAATTACTTCCTCAGAAAAGTCATCAAAACCTTACCCTTCAAGTGTACCCGGTAATTCAATTATTTAAGAATATTCCTGCTCCAAAGGTTGACAAAAAATATTTTCCATGCATACTCCTGATCACAATCTTTTCCAGCAAAATCCCCTGAGTGTTGATTTTCTAATTTCAGTATATGACAGTGCAACATGCTTTATACAATCTAAGATTTATTACTCCCAAAGATTCAACATTGTCAATTTGATTCTAAAATATGTGTAAAATCACGCTTAATGTACAATGCTTTGAACGTTGAAATAATTCACTGATCTAAGGGCTGTATTAAAGAAGTGGTATTCTTTGGCAGAAATATAACTTGGACATTTTCGTGTTCTAAATCGATAAAAATCGAAAAGAATCGTGTAAATCGAGGAATATGGAAATTACCTCGAATTACACGAGAAATAAAAAAAACGTAATACAGCGAAATCGTATAAAAAAGTGTCGTGTAAATCGAGGGAAAGGTGTATATCATTGTTCGCTGAAGTGTGCAGTTTATATGAAAAAAATAAAATTCATTGGCTACAGTAAAACATAAAAAATTTGATTACTTCAGTTCCTGTTATTAATTAATAATCATATAATTACAAATTATATACTATTACCCTAATCGAGCGCTAGCTACTATGGCCTTCGGCGCGTTCTAGCGAAAACAGACCAATGCCTCTGGTGGGAATCGAACCCACGACCCCCGCACTGATAAGCCAGCACGCTACCAACTAGCCTACCGGGCGCACATATATAAATTATCCTTGAATATTAAAAAACATTATTGTATTGAAATTAAAGCTTAACTGCCGTAAATTTGAAAACCAATAACAATTTTTAATGTTTTAAATTCAATTCCATGAATTCAATGAAAATCTAAAAGTTGAAATATCTGAAACTAACAGTGCGTTTTATATATTTTTGCCTGAATTGTGTTCAACGTGTCAAAAATAAATATAAATATTATGTGTTGCAAGTGGTCGAGTGTCATGATGCTTTTCTTTTTATTTTTTTTTAAGATCCAGAATTGGAAAATAAGTGTAACCCTAAAGTATATTTGGTAAATAATTATACTCCTTTGTCATATATTATTTCTCATTTAGTATAGGCTATATATAAAAGATATATATATATATATTTCTCATTCTCTCTCTCTCTCTCTCTAATTTGTCTACCTTTAAAAATATGCACTTATTAGATAGTGTTGCTTTAAACCCGAATTAAATTTGTTCAAATACAAGCATGGTCATTACATGAAAATAGCTCGAAAACTTTATGTAAAAAAATATATATTCGGAAGAACTAAAAACCAGTTTGTAGTTGCAACCGAATTTTTTTGCCAACTGAATTTTTGTGGTACCACGTACCACGTACTATCACTAATATTAAATTTTAATACTATTGTAACAACCGACATTTATTTACAAATTTCGAATTTTTATTGTAACAATTGAATATTTTATGTTTATGGACTATAATATTCTATAAATAGATTCACATGCATTCAACAAAATTTATTTTATTAAAAAAAATTGTATGCCATGAACTAGGCTCGAACCCATGATCTTCCGTTTGTCAGGCAAGAACTACAGGCAAGGCTAGAGGTAGCCAACATCCAATTTAAATATGTTATTTTAAATATCAACCTTGAATATTTTCTATTTTCAAATTTAAATATTTGTCTAAAAATAGATTTGTACACACAAAAAAAAAACTGCAGTGTATATTGCCTTTGCTGGCATAGGCACCCCATTTTTGTATGAAATAAAAAAAAAAGGTTTTATTGCCTATGCCAATAGACAACTTTTTTACCTATTGGGATGGTTATTTTTACTACCAAAATAGGCAACTCTTCGAAAATAATTTTAGTTTTTTTTCAATTCGAAAATGCCATTTTAAAAATATTTATTGTTAAAAAGGTATGTATCACATGAAAATAAAATTTTCTGAAAAAATTTATAAATTATTTTGTTTATTTAATAAATTATATCTTCTTATTTCAGTTACAAAATAACATAATACTGAGAATCCGCTAAAAAAAATAAACAAACAAGGTATGGATTGTTTTGTTTGTAAAAAAAACTTTACATCTCCAAATGTGCTCTGTGGTCATTTGAAATGTGTCCATGGATTTACATAGCACTCAACTTTTAAATGTACATATAACAATTGTAAACATGTCTTTACCAATTCATCTTCATTCAAAAGACACATAATTAAACATTTTAACAAAACAGATCAAACTCATCAAGATGCTGAAAAAACACAAAATATCCAAACTGAAAACCAACACATCACAAAGTACAACCTTATTTTTCCAGAGACTTCTGAAGACAATATAACACAGCCACAAGTCACATTTTCTTTAAATACAGATCCACCAAAACCACACAAAAGTCACGTTAACGTTCAAGATTTTAAAAAAATATTGGCAAATAACGTTTGCGATTTCGTACTTACTCTACAAAATCATAACAATTTTTGTAGAAAAGATGTGTTGTTTATCTTGGAGCAAATTAAAAATTTAGTTTTAGAGCCCTTTTATTCAATATTAACACACTACTGAAAACTCTGAACTTGGTCCAATTTTAATTCAAAAACCCATTTGTAGATTATAACACTGAATACAAATATATAAAAAAATTTAAGAAACTTGATTTATATTCGCCACCCGAAAAGTTTAATTTCTTCTAAATTATGGAAAAAAAAGAAGGATTTTTATAAAAACGATTTTATAATACCATATTTTTTTATACGTAGATGACTTTGAAGTCAATAATCAAATAGGGCCGCATAATAGAATTCACGCAGTCACAGCATTTTATTACTCATTTCCATTTATTGAAAATTCAAAATTAAAAAATGTATATTTGGCAGCATTGATTGGAAGTAAAGATATGAAGAAGTATGGAAATGATAACTCTTTATATAAATTAATCGATATAATTAAAAAATTAGAAGAAGAAGGAATAGAAATGAACATTAAAGGAGAAACTGTAAAAATTCGATTTATCTTAGGCTTAGTGTTAGGTGATAACTTAGGTCTAAATCAAATACTAGAGTTTGCTAAATCGTTTTCAAGTACATTTTTTTGTAGGTTCTGTGTTGATCCAAAACAATTGACAGCACATTTGTCGGTAGAAAATCCACAAACTTTAAGAAACATTAATAATAATGACGTAAATGTTTCAAAATGCAGCATTTTCAACTCAATACCTTCATTTCACGTAACGGACAATTTCAGTGTAGATATTATGCACGACGTCTTTGAAGGTATTGCCCATTACAATTTTGGAAAGCAGATTCAGAATCGGAACAACCCTCTTGATTGCAGTTTAATTGATTACTTTTCGTATTTTTCCAGGTGGACATGGACTTTCAATATGTTTTTCCAACAAAGAAGCTTTTATACAATAAGTGGGAAAAATTGGCTAAATGTTGTGAAATTTTGTTCAAAGCTAGAATAAAGGACAATAAAAACCTTCATACTTTAACAAAATTCATTGAAAATCGAAAAACTTTAAACAATGGTAAGAACTGTAAAACGAAATAAAATTTATATAAATTTTTATTTAAACTTCTCTTTTTAGATAATTGCAACATTTATGTAATGAAGTTGCTGTCCGCTATTTTACTTCCAAATTCAAAGGTTATAAATGCTCAATTTATTAAATATACAATTACTAACTCTCAAGATGCTTTTTGTGCGGAGATAACAGAGATAAGTGATGAAAAGAATTATTTAAATTCACCTAAATCCGAAACTTTTTTAATGGTATGTGGGGACGAGTTTGATTTTAAACAGTTTTATGTTGTTTTTATTAAAACCAAATTTGAATTTGCATCTTTCTTAGAAGCAATTGAGTATTGTTTTAAACTATATAAATTGTTTAACATTCCTTTTATGACTGAATGTGATTTGATTTGGGCATTTGTCAGCCAATATCTGTTTGATCTAGAAACAGAAATTAAATCTCCTGTTTTAAACACTTTTATTAAAGATATTAATGTACAATTTAACAAGTAGGATTAGTATTTAAAACAACCGTCTTTTATAATTCCTTTATTTTTTTATTTGTTACACTTCAGTGTGTTTGTTTCCTTAAAATTCTTACTATTTTAATAAGAAATGGAAATTTTTCTCTCCTTAAAATTTAACAGCTTTCGTTAAAATAGTAAATTGTACATAGTAAGTAAACGAGCACACTTATTATAACATTCATAATGATTTGAATGTAAATAAATAGCTTAATTAATTTATAGTTCAATTGAAACTCTTAATTTTAGATTCTAAATAACGAAATCTTAAAACTTGTTCTGAATTTATTCAGCCATTTCACATCCATTAATGTATATTAAATCTCAATTCAAAATATTGTTTTATATCAGTCGTCTTAATTTTGTTATTGTATTTGTTTATTAAATATTGTTATTAATTTTTAATATAGTTTTATAACCCTTACTTTAATTTGTGTTTATTACCATTTAAATTATGTTAGTTTCTATAGTATTTAATTGTAAATAATACAAAACAATACTTTACTAACCACGAACATCAGTTTTGTATTTCTCAGTTTTTATTATTTGCAAATTAGACATAAAAACCATTTGATTGTATCTAACGCACGAAAATATGTATATATGAATTTGCACAAAAAGTACTTAAGATATGAAGGAACACTAAATTGTATATATTATTTAAAACATAGCTTTAATTAATTTTATTCAAAACTAAATATTTTGAATAATAAAATAATAAACATAATATAACTGTTTTTTTAATTAAATTTAATAAGCAAATTCCACTAGTAAAGTGCCTTAAAATATTTGTAATTTAGCTTAAACAAAAAGGTAATTTTACCTATATTAAATAATATATAAAAAGGCATTTTAGCTTTACAAAAGGGTAAAACACCTTTTTAAAAGGGTATTTAAAAAAAAATCCAACTGTACACTTAGTTTCTGGACAATATCACCCAGAGAACAGTCTCAGTTGTGGCCAACGAACTTGTTGCCAATCGAATTCTGGCCGTTGTCACAACTATATTTAAATTTAATGTAGGATCGATCGGCATAACTGAAAGTTTCGGTAGTGATAATTTATATATTAAGTTGTGAATACCAAATTTTATCAAAATTATTGCAGTACCTGGAATCAAACTTCAAAATATGCAACAACATTTCAAAAAAAAAAAAAAAAAACAAACTCATGTTTTTTTAAATATTTTTAAAAATACAATAATATAAAAAATATATCTTTTAAATATCGGTTTTAACATATATTCTTTAGAATCTGTGAATTGTTTAAAAAATCTGTGAATTGTATCGAAATATCAAATATTATTTTGCTTTTTGTAAATCTATATAAAATCAGAAGCACTTTTTGATCTAAAAGCAATCCAAGTTCTCAGAATTTTTTCAGAGCTTATTTCTTAACAAAAAATTGCTATAAAAAAGACTTTAATTTTGCAAACCTTCAGTATGAAATATATTGTCGCAAAAAGATTGTGACTCTGGCTGAAAGTTGAATTTCTTAATTCCAATAATATACAATCTTGATAAGAACAAAAGGTCAGCATTATTGATAATGATTGGAAGTTTTCTATATATTTGATGCAACTTACATAATGAATTTGAATACACAGCTTTAATTTTTTATTTTACTCTTTTTATGTAATTTATTTTATTTTTTCCTCAAAAAAATTTAATTTTAACATCTTTTAATTTTTAAAATTTATGTTTGAACAATCAAAAACAATCAACTTAGAATATGTTGTGTTTAAATATTAGTATACATGCCGGATTCCCAATTCGTTCCCAGTAATGGTAACATTAGCTGTTGAACTGGCAACCCTGCCAAATAAAAAAGCTTTAAGATTTAAAGCTGTTGGCTAAACTTGTAAGAAAATAACTCATGTTGTTCGGGTAATCAATTAACATCACCGATTTTCGTTGGTTGGTTGATATATATACCTGATCAAACTTTGAGTTTCTTGTGGGTGGTGGATTATAATGAGGCTGAATATGACCTAGTTGCTCAGGTCTATTTGCACTAGTAACATTGTATTATGATCTCAAACCTGACAATTCAAAATTAAATTTATATTTTATTTTAAAGAGAATGCAAAAAATTAAGAATTAAATTTTCGCTTTCGTGAGTGATTTTTAATTATTTCGACCGATTTCTGGGTGAGAAGTCAATATATACATACATTTTGCTACATAAAATATATATGAACCAAAGTGGCTGCATCAGCAGTCCACCTCCGCCCATTTTTAGTATGAACATTAAATACTTTGTGGACTTACCTACATACCGAATTTCAATTCAATGTATTTAAAATTGTATTTTTGTCGTTCTGAATCGGCCAAATGTGACACTGTGTATTGGCTACAAATACGGTTGCCACCATTGAGTATGTTTTCTGGTTGAATATTTAAACAAAAATATATAGCTTTTCTGCATAATCCTATTCTATATACATTTTTTAAAATGTGTACACTGGGGTTATAACTTTTGACTTTTTCGCGATTATTCAAATTTTACCTATCCTAGTCGTATAGTCCATAAAAATTATAAATAAAAGCAATTTAATTTTTTGCGGTTTTCCAGCATAAACATTTTTGAATTTCGATACAATTTTTTGTTTAATTAAACTTAATTAATATTTCGCTAAAATTTTCAAGTAATTAAGATTGATGAATAACGATCTTAAAGGACACACACGTTTTCAAATTTAATGTGTTCCGCGGACTTTGATAATAAATTATTAAAATGTTATCTCGCGTTATGGGCATCAAAATTTGCAAAACAACGAGATCATTACGTAACAAATAATTCAAAATATATTGTGCAGTCATTTTGAACTACTTATGCAACTTTAATGGTAAAAAGGTGAAAAATATACATTTTTAAAAACTCACTTGATTGTGGGAGGACTTGTTTCAAAATGACCCGAAGATTCGATACTCATTACTAGTACAGTATTGCCCATCACGTGGTGATAGGTAAAAAATTTGCAAAAAAAGTTATAATCCTAGTGTATATTGTAGAGTACAAGAGTTGTGAAAGGGTTACGGGCAAGAGTTTCCCTTTTCGTTTATCGCCGCAAAAATTGTCAAAACTCCAATCCCATGGATGGCTATATTCCAATTTTAATCTTTCTAGTTCCAGCGGTTTGGGCTGGGAGTTTAATTTTTTTCAAGTGGGACATCGCAAAAAAAATCATGCCTTTTGTATTTGCTCTGGAAGCGCTCGGTAATTAAATAATGCCTTCCAAAACTGCTTCTGGGTAGGCATTATTTTTTCTGCGCTATTTAAATCTGAAACTAAAAAATATTCAATGTGGAAATTGGAAAAATCAAATTTATATATTGGTTAGGCAAGAGATAAATTAATTGTCTGACAAACGGGAGGTCGCCGGTTTGAGCCCAGATCACTACATAACAATTTTTTATTAATAAACGAATTTTGTGGAATGCATGTGAGTCTATTTATACAATATTACAAATCATAAACAAAAAAATATTATTTTTTAAAATAAAAATACGAAATTTTTAAATAATTGTGGGTTGCTATAATAGCATTGAAGTTTAATAGGGATAGTACGTGGAACTACATAAACTCGGTTGTTTTCTGGGTGCAATTCATAATTTTTTATAAAAAAGTTCATATTTTTAAAGGTTCATACTATTTATGAAATTTACTTACTATTTATGAAGTGTTCATAGTTTAACTAGCATTTATGAAAACGAACATAAAATTCCCAGTATTAGTGCAATTTATGGAAGTTTTCTTAAATATTACTATTTTGTTCATTGGCAAATTTTTTAAGTACTTTTTCATAAATATTAAGTGTTTCTACATATATTTTAAGAGCCTTGTCATAATTTACGAGACACAAACTTTCCTAGTAGTTTTAAGAACTGTTCAAAAATGTGATGAAAAAGTTCATAAATAGTATTTTCAATTTATAACGAGCTTTCAACCTCCGTATATTTACAAAAATAAAGCAAATCAAACATATTAGCTAGATCTCATCAGAACCCGAAGTTTTAGAAAAGTTAGAGCCTCCATAATAGGCAGAACTTTAACAAAAAACCTATTAATAATCAATTTTGCTCCATTCTTGTCTTCTTAGTAATCAAGCACGTGGTTAGGTCTTTTCCTAACAAGCATCATGACGTTACTAAACTTTGAAGACCAAAATGTTCTATTTATATAAAAAAATTTTAGTTTGTACTCTGGCTCAAGTAATATTTTTTTACAGTTATATTAGTTTTTTGTTTTTATATACATCGAGATTATTTTGATGTTATTTTCAATTTATAACGAGCTTTCAACCTCCTATTATGGAGGCTCTAACTTTTCTAAAACTTCGGGTTCTGATGAGATCTTTAGCCAGATCGAAATACTAGTATCAACCTAGCTAATATGTTTGATTTGCTTTATTTTTGTAAATATACGGAGGTGTTCATAAATAGTATTTATTTTTTTTGTGTGTACATAATTTTTGTAATAGCAAATTCAAATATGCCAATTTATTTTTAATACCGATTACTTATTCGTAGTCGCTCCACACTAGGTTTTTAAATAATTCATTTAAAATAACAAATAGTCTTTACGATCTACTCGCGTAAATCAATGTCTAAAAAATATTCAAGGTCATCATCACTGTAAATAGAAATTGTTAATGGTTATAATTTACTAATGAACCTACATTATCGTAAATTTTAGTATGATGTGATAAATCCACAGGATTGCGAAATGATGGCCGAAATCCAGGATCATCTGACGTAGAACTGGAAGAAAAAATATAAATTTTAATTGTTTTTAAGAATTTAAAAAACTTTATTTATACTAACCTTCCTTGAGTTTTTAAACATGTAAAACTTTGTTGAGCATTAAGACGATTCCTATGGGCCCTTCGTTTTAGAGAATTAGGTGAAACGGAACCAATGCCTGCAGTAATCCAATCTATATCCGGTCCTTGTTGACCATTGCCTTCTGTGGTTGTACTAAAGTCCTCATTAGTATTATTGCTGAGGTCGTGGTTGTTCTTGTTGTTGTTGCTGCTGTTACTCTCTTTTAGTTTCGCCTCGTTATCGTGCATATTAACGGTTAATTGTGGTGGTGGAACATGCAAAGAATATTGTACAGCACCCTCACTAGTTACAAGTGGTAGTTGTTTGCGTGACAAACGTGTTTTAACTGCTGCCACCAATGCTGCACTATCGTCACGGGTATTTGATATTTGTTGCACTACATTCAATACTTCTCTGGCGCTGGTAATTTGACCCAATACAGCTAAAACATCTAAAGCCGCTTGACGTACACGACGTTTACGATTTAATGCTGCATAAGTTGCATTTGTGACACATGTCTCCGTATCAAAACATGTACTGGGAAAGGTCATGAGTGCGTATATAACCATTTGTAATGCATGTTCACGAAACTGTAAATATGAGAAACAAAAATGTTTTTAAAAAATTTTATATTTTGCAAATAAATTAGAGTAATGAAAAGGATAAAATATGAAAATATTGTGCATAAATCATATTCTTTATTTAACTTCGTTACATTTAAATGTGAAAGGATAATGACATGATTTTTGGTAGCAATAATTTGTCTGTAAAAATTGACCAGTAATATACATACTTCCCTGATAACTAGAATATCAGGGAAGTATGCCATTGATAAGATATATTTATTTAATACAGTTTAAAAATTGAAAAACTTTTATAAACACACGGCTATTTTTATATTATTATGCATTTAGGCCTCTTAAAATAGAAAAAATAATTTTCGAAATATTTTTTAATGAAAATGAAAATTATTCAACTTCGAGGCCATACTCTATATTTCTTTATTAGGATATTGTCCTAACAAATAATATATAGAGTTTCTGTTTTCAAATATCATCAGAACACGGTTTTAAAGAAGTGACAATTCCATGCAAAACATCAAACATTCATGTAAACTAGTTTTCTCACTAAATCAGAACTAATATATGAGCACGAAGTTAAAGATTATAAAAGACAAAGTACGGTCTTCTTTACTCCCCTTTTACATCTTGTTTTTAAACAAAACAAAACAAAACAAGTGTGAAAATAAAAAGAAAAAAAAAACGTGTATTATATATCTACCAAAGGTAGAGGGTGCACATAACAAACAAGTTTCAAGTGAGAAAACTAGTTTATATGAATGTTTGATATTTTGCATTTGATTGTCACTTCTTTCAAAACGTGTTCTGATGATGGGAACCTAGAATATTCCCGAAATAGATCTATCAACACATTCCTGAAAGTGGTCAATTAAGAAATTTGAAAACAAAAATTCTATAGATTATTTGTAAGGCCAATATTCTAATAAAGAAATATAGAGTATGGCCTCGAACTTGAATAATTTTCATTTTCATTGCACAATTAAAGGTCGAAAAAACAAAATTTTTATTTTTAATAAAAATTATATCAAACTAATATTTTTTTAATTTTAATATTTTAGTAATTTGACTCTTTTGATTATATCTTGATTTACCATTTATCTACTTTGGTCAGTCAAATTGCAAAACAAATATCATTTAATGCGCAACATATCTTTCAAATTTTAATTCGGTTCAGTAGTTTAGAAACTATGAGTCGAAATTGCATGGATAAATCTCCTTTTTTCTATATAAATTAAATATTTTAAATTTTGAATAAATATGCAGTGGTCAACATTAATGGATACATGTTTGTGAAAATTTGGGTAATAGAACTGTAAATCATGAGTCGTTGAACTTATTTTAAATAAAACTATGGTGTCAGAAACTTTTTAAGGTCTGCATTATTTATTGTTAAAGAACCAAAACCATTACGTTCGTATAATGGCTAAAAAAATGAAATTGAAGTTTAGAAAAATATGTATCCATTTTTGTATCAGTTCGATATTTTTTTTAAATAAACAGCGTTATTTACGATTGATGAAATCAAATTGTGTTAAATGTGATTAGTTTTTGTTATGGGGTTCTGCTTGACTGATTTGTACCAATTTTGAATCTAATGTGATGCCGATCTTTCCTTATTCAGCGACAGATCTGGTTTAAATCACGTTAATGAACGTTTTTGTACCAGTTAGTTATTTTTTAAAATATAACAGCGTTATTTGCGATTGGGGAAATTAATTTGTTTTAAATGTGATTATTTTTTATTATAAAGTACTGCTAGACTGATTTGTACCAATTTTGAACCTAACGTGATCCCGCTCTCTCCTTGTTCAGCGACAGAAATGGTGGAAATTATTTTTTAACTATTACAGCACTCCATGAATTAAAAAAAAAAACTGCAAAAGAACCTAATGAGTACGGAGTGTGAAATGCAATTATTAAAATATTTGCAGTTTTCAGATTTTATCGCCGATTTTTGTTGCATTTTTCTGATTTTTTATAAGCCGAAATATTCAGTTTTTTTAAATTGTTACTTAGTTTTTGGTAATAAATTCGCATAATTGGTGTTGTAACAAATCAGGCACTTCTACTCGTATTAATGTTAAACATTTCAGAGCAATGTTTAAAATCATACTTAACTAACTAAATTTCAGTATTGGTGAAATTTAGTTTATGTAGTAATTACTCGTTATTTTCGTGGTTATTTCGGATAAATGAAATACAAATTCTCAAAATTAACATTATCAATGAGTTATTCTAATGCAAAATGTTATAACTTGGAAAAACTTTGGAAATTTTTTTTCTTTACAGATATTAAATTTTTACATAACCGCGAATTTCGCGCCATATAATTAAGTTTGACATAGCAAACAAATATAAAAATCGTAAATTTTTTTACATAAATATGCGAAATTTCGATAACTCTCACGGTTGAAAATATATGAACCCAATTTATATAAACAAAAAAAAAAAAATTTAAAGATAATTCATAGTTAACTAGAGAGATGAAAGTTTTTCTTCTCAATAAGTGGAACAGGACACAGAGAGATTGAGATAAATTTAGACTTAAAATTGGGACAAAATCTATATATCCCATAAAAATAAATTAATCATTTTTGACCCACATTATTTTAACCACCAGCAAATAACGCCGTTTTATTTAAATAATGATCGAGCTGGTACATACATTTATACATGTTTTCCTAATTTAAATTGCATTTCTCGGCAGTTATATACACTCAGAATAGTATGTAGTTTACTGTTTGTAGTTTAATAAAAAAAGTTTTCAGTTGTGTTAAAAATAAAGGAACCTGAATTTATTTTTCAAATAAACAAACTTTTTTATACATTTTAAACTTTTTTATACATTTCTTCAAAATAATTTACTACCATTCACCGATTTTTTTAGTTTCATAAACATTTAACCACAAAAACGGAATATTGTAGTTTATTTGTTTGCGTTACAGTTATTAAAATTTTTTTTCAAAAACATATTCAAAGAATTCGTGTTTGTCTTTTTGTTAAAATGGTTTGTTTATATAAAAAATCATTTCAATTCAATTTTAAAAGAATTGAAAAGGTTTATACAAATGTGTGTGTGCGTATACATTTTGTAGAAAATAAAAAAAAAAAAAAAAAAAAAACTGAAAACAGAAAACAGAAAACAGAAATAATTGCAAATAACTGAATAAAAACTTTTATTTTTTACTGATCTGTAGTTAGAATTCGAAAATTTATTTTTAACTAACTATTCTTTTGTTCCTACGGATTTGTTTGTTATTTAAACGATATTTAAAAATAAATAACAAGAAACATTTGATTTAAATGAAAAGGAAGTAGACCGGATTTTAGGTGATTTGTCATTTGTGATAAATTACATTTTCAGTTAATTTAAACTACGAACTATTTTCAATATAAGAAAAATTTGTTTGGATTTTTAGCAATAAATAATGTGCACATTATAAAGTTTCCAACACCATAGTTTCCTGTAAGCTCAATGGCTCATAACGTGCAGCGTTTTTAGCCAAATTTTCACAAACATATATTCATTAAAGTTGACCACTGCTAATTTACATTTGAATGCTTAACTCGAACAAGGGCACAAAATCCAAAAACTAAATTTCCAGGAAAGGTAACAAAAGTGGGAAACAGTCAAAAAAATTGTTTTGATACACTTTTTTTTGCTAAATATTCTACAAACATGGCCACAAGTACCCTGTGCACAAAATTTAATTTAAAAATATTAAGCAGACATACCAAAAAATTGTACCAAGTTAAAAATTTTCTCTATACAAGTTTGATATAATTTTTATTAAAAATAAAAATTATGTTTTCTTCGACCTTTAATTGGATAATATCCTAACAAAGAAATATATAGTATGGCCTCGAACTTGAATAATTTTCATTTTCATTGCACAATTGAGGCGCTCAGCGCCAAAACGGCCTAACCCACATTGTAAAAAAAATCAAACTGGCTGTGCTGGTCTGGCCGGAACCTTTTGAAATAAATTCCAAAAAAACTCCATATTGCATAATATAACACTAGGTTATACTACCTGCTGAAAACTGTTTTTGAGTTTTTTTTGGTATTTGTTTCAGGGGGTTCCGGTTAGATCGGCATGGTCGGTTTGATTTTTTTTGACAATGTGGGTTAGGCCGTTTTGGCGCTGAGCGCCTCAATTAAAAGTCGACAAAAACATAATTTATATTTTTAATAATGATTATAAGTGAAGTGGACCTTGCACATAACAAACAAGTTTTCAATTTATTTTTTGATCAATAGTGATAATCTTTTAATTCGAGCTCATATATGTATATATTAGTTCTCATGTAGTGAGTAAACTAGTTTATATGAATGTTTGATGTTTGGCATGGGATTGTTACCTCTTTCAAAACGTGTTCTGATGATGGGAACCTAGAAAATTCCCGAAATAGATCAATCAACAGTGTTGATTCAACACATTCCTGTAAGGGTCAAATAATAAATTTGAAAACAAAAAACTCTATAGATTATCCTAATAAAGAAATATAGATTATGGCCTCGAACTTGAATAATTTTCATTTTAATTGATTTTCTCTACATTTATCCCATGCATTATCGCACACTACATGTTGCAAATATTAAGATATTTTTCTGAAATTTGGAGCTCTGACTTAGATTACCCAAAAGTACAAAACATGTTGAATTTTATTAAAACTTGTCCATGCTTAATTCTACAAAACTCACAAGAACTATTCCATAAAAGTTCAATAGTTAATTAAAAATTTTATCGGTAAAGTTGTTTCAATGTTAAATTACCAAAGAAATATATTTTTAACTTTCTGTCTGTCATGTAATATACAAAATAAACAATAAACAAAATAAACAAAATAAACAAAAAACAAAAAAAAAAAAAAAAAACGGACTTTCGGTAATAGTTAAAATATTCAATTAAAATTTCTTATTATATTATAGCGAGTATTGAAATAAACGAAAATAATCTATTGTTTTCATCGATTTTGTCAATTAATTTTTCAACAATTGAAAATAAACTAAAAATACAATTGCTTTAAACGAAAAGTAAATAATACTTTTTTTAACTGATTTTCAGTTAATTTAATGTGTATATTCAGTAGTCTTTACCGAAAAAATATTGTGAGGTCACTATTAAAATCACTATTTAAAATCAAGGTCATTCCAAAACGATATAATCCTTAATGCAAAAACTTAAGACATATTAAAAATAAAAACTTTGTATTAAAATAATATTAATTATTTAAAATAAAAAATATTTTATAAACTAAATGTTTACAAAAATTAAGATTTCCAAGGAAAATGTTTTGAACATATTCTGAAATTTTTATATAATGTAGATACCATGTCAAGTTAACTCTGAACAAAAAACAGAAAAAAAAATCAGGCTACGCATTTTCAGATATTTGCAAGTCAAATACATTTTTAATTTGTTTTAATCCTTTTTTTGAAAAGATTTATTTTTCCTCAATAGGAGGTTATAAAGCTTTATTATGAGACTTAGTTCATATCAGTAGGATGATGCGTTCAAGAGATATGATGGTTTGAACATCATGTATTTTACTGGAAAGTCATATATATATAAACTGCGATAAAACACGAAGTACAACAAATTTGTTAAAAACTAGAAATTGAAAACCAATAAAATACATTCACCAAATTTTGTGAAAATGGGGAGAAATGATTCCGAAAAATCCATTTTTTGTGTCTATGATTTTTATTTTCAGCCATACTCTTTAAAATAAAATGCATAATAGTTTTTTCCTGGAAGAATCAATTTTTTATTCTTAAAAGAATGAATGGAATGAATGAATGAATAATGATTTATTATAAAAATATGTAATTACAATTCATATAAATATCACAAAGAAGTTGCTATGATTAATTCATTTGAAGACATAACATTGAATGTTGTGTGTCTAAAATGAATGGTGGCACAGCTCGTTAAGAGGTGAGATTACGATGCATAGCTTGATGCTAAGGCAGTGAGTTTGAATCCCAGTACGACACCAAAAAAGTAAAAAGTTTTTCATATAGAGCAAATTAACAATATAAAAATACTTTGTTCAATTGACACATAAATTAACCACTGACGAGTCCCAGGAGGCGGACGAAACTGCTCCCTTGTGTCCGTATAATTTTTCAATAAAAATGTTTTCTTCTTCTTTCTTCCTGTAAAGACACTAACTAAAACAAAATTCTACAGTAATTAATTAAAAATAATTTACGATTGTCATTATCTGACGGTTGCAAAACACTTTCTAACATGAATGCTTATAATTGAACACTCCTGTACATTTGTGTGAAAAATTCAGGGAGTTATCTAGATTGGTCGCTGACTTATAGCCAATAAAATTAAAAAGATATGAGAATCGCCCTAGTATGTACATTAGGGTTATAACGTTTTTGCAATAAAACTACAAAGCACCACCCTGTGGACAGTATTATACCAATAATAAATATTGTTTTTTGGGTCGTTTCGGCATTTCTAAACTAAATATTTATTTTCAATAATGTAATACAATGAGTATGTGTATCTTGGACTGGTTGGAAAATATTTTTTATTGATGATAGTATAAGTATGTAACACAAAAGTATGTAATTTAGAGTACATACTTTTTTCCATTTTTTTTTACCAAAACTTCGTTGCGTTTGGTGCGGGAACTTTTTAAAAATAAAAATCATGGTTCTTTATATTTGTTCAAGGCAAACACGGATATGCCATGTAATTTTTAATATTTGCAAAAAATGCAAAAAGTTATAACCCTAATGTACACATAAAAATACATACGCATAGAAAAAAAAATGTATTAAATAGGAAAAGAAAAATCCTCATGATAATGTTTTGGCTATAATTTAACGACCAATCTAGATACCACTATGAATTTTTCTACAAATGTAGATGAGGGTTCAAAAATAAGCATATATTTTTTTAGGAATTTAAAAAAATTCGCATTTTGACATATGGTTATTTAAACTCAATACCGCAAAATATTACCTTTGACCTTTCCAAGAAAAAAAAATTGTGCGCATATCATTTTAAAGGGTACATTTTAAGTTCAAAATTAAATCCAATACGAATTTTGTATCTTTGTATAGTTTAAAAGTTATACTTCATGTTGTAAATTTACTTTAGTCAATTTTACACGTTTTTGCAATTTTCATGATGTCATATTGTGGAAACCGAAAGAGTTCGGAATTTAAAATGTTCTGTAAATTTCTTGTCGATTATGACAGTTATGGTGAATTTCATTGAAATCGAAGAAGGAAGATCCGAAAATGTCGTTTTTGTTTAATTGAGCTGGCATGTTTTCACTAAGGACTTTAAAGTTTAAATTTTTCAAGAAAATATTAAAAAACGTGTACTCATGATATGATTTAAATATTGGTATCAAATGAAAGGAGAAAACCTCAGATTTAAATTAATCTGATTATAATTTTGCAGAATCGAAAATGTCATTTAAAAAATTTAAGCCTTTAATATTCCTTGTGATTTTTAATAAATTTGTCAGAAATAGAAATTTTTCTATAGGCAATCAATCTGAGGTTTTTGGTTAATTTTACGAAAAAACATTTTAAGTTTTTTTTTTATAGAAACAAAAACCGAATATTTTCCATAGGAACTTTTGATCCAACTCTACAAAAGCTAAATTTTAGATGTAATTAGTATGCAAACATAATTTTTTAAAATAAAACAATTTTTGCTGTGAAAAAAAATGTGAAAGTTTTGCGGTGAAAATTAAATATTCACCTCTAGCGTATGCTAAACAAATATTTTATTTACTAGACGTCTGGAGATAAATTTGTTCTGAAATTCACCAATTTCCATGCAACATTTTTCATTACCTTCACAATTTTACTCATAACTTTTTAACCGATGAACCGATTTTGCCTATTTTTTTATTAATGTTGTCCATAAATATTAAATTTCGTTCTGAATTTAAAATCTTTAACGATATTAAATAATTAAATATTTGAAAGGACATTTGTGAAAATTTTATTCGCGAAAACTTCTAACACATATTTTTGAAAAATATATATTTTAACACTTTTTGAAAAAAATTCAATCAAAAAAAAAAAAATCATTCCGACAGTGAAGCGTTTATAGAACTTATGAAACTGTTTCATCAAATTTTTTTAATTTAATAAGTTTTTTTGAAGTAACACAACTCTTCACGAATGTCTTAAAAATGCATTGGAACTAAGCGATATGATTTTTAAAACAATTTCATTGAGGCTACATTGAAATAATTTCTAAAATATAAATGAGAATTAAATTTTAAAACTAAAGTTTAAAATTAATGAAAATTTATGAAATTATGAAATTTTATGAAAAAGTAAAAAATTAAGTCTTTGAAATAATTGCATAGCTCTATACAAAATTTTCATTAAATTTATGAAGAGATAATTTATAAAATCGAATGAACTTTTTTTTATACAACTATGAAATTTTATAAAAAATAGTTTATGAAAAATGTCATAATATTAATAAAATTTCTTGGATATAATGAAATTCTTCATTGAATCTACGAAAAAAACTTGATGAAATTGTTTCATTAATATTATGAAGTATAATTCATTCAGTGTATAATTGCCACCAGAGGCTCTGTTCTGGTTTTTTTTTAAGATAATTTAAGATAATATTCTTCTATTAATATGTTGCTTTCTTTGAAAAGGGGTTAGAGTAGAGATGAAAGGTGGCGAAATATGTAGGGGTTGAAATATTGCAACAAGGCAATTCCGCGAAATAATACTTCTTAGCACAATTGTTGTGTTGCTTTACTTGGGTGGTGGTAAGTGTTACGGGAACACAGAGGAAATTTAAATTTTGTATTCAGCAACAATTATGGGATTTCCAAGTTTAAGTTCCAAATATTAGAACTAGTTCCGATGTTTCATTGTCTCTTGTTGAAGAACAAATTCTGTTAGTAAGGGCATTGTTGGAATATACTTTTTTATTAGCTGGACAGTTGTATTGGAAAGCAACATATGTATTTGATGTTACTCTACTAACATCAGAATCTTCTTTTCCTTTTGTCGTTTAGAATTTGTATAAATTACATTAAATACATATATGTATATATAAATTACATAAAATATATTTAAATTTCATGACTTTTAAACACATTTCACACCTTAGTTTCCTTCCCTTTTTGCCAGTTATATTATACCTAGTTAGCTTGCTCTCACTCTCAATTATTAATATTCAATTGCAATTTTTACAGTGACGACGACGACGGAAGTTCACCGACATGCAAATGAAATGCATTGAGCACAAGGTGCAGTTCATTTCAAACCATCATGCAAATCAAAAATTTCATACCAAATAAAAGAAAATAAAGAAAAACCCTAGAAAAAACAGGAAATTAATGTTGGTACTAAATGAAATCAAACCATAAAATATCGAATAACAAATGGCTTTGATTGTTTAACTTTGAAAATTTTATGGCAACTCTAGTATTGTCTCCGAAAAGGAAATATTCATTCATTTCCCTTAACTCCCTTTGCATTAGTAAATGACAACAATAACTAGTAGTAAGGAAAGACAAATTACTTACCCTTGAGCTTTTGGCATGTAAAAATTCTTGTGATATTAACTTCAAAATAATTGTAGCTGGTGGTAATCTTTGCATTAAAGCTTTACACACTCGATTTGCACCGGCGCCTCCCTGACGACAAAGACCACTCATAATTTGCATAGTACGGTCTTCTAGATTATCCAAAGGCAGGCGTGTTATCAAATTAATTAATAGTTTGCGTTTTTCTTCAGCTACTTCCATTTTACATTCCGATGATAGTAGGGTACGCAATAGGGAGTCTAAACAAGGTTGTACACGTGCTAGGTTTTCAGAAGATCTTAGAGCTTGCTCTAATTTCAAAACACCCTGTAAACGATGACGCCAATTCTAAAAAATAATAAATTTAAAATCTGTTTAAAAAAATGCTGTTTATTGTTGTTTATTTATTATAAATAATTCGATTATTTGGAAATCATTAGTTTTAAATTATATTTTATTAGCTTTTAATATTTTCATTTTAAAAAGCCATAAATAAAATTATCTATTTTACGAGGATAGCTTTTATACAATCACGCGAATTCTCCATAATCTGTTTTCGAAACCTTGAGAATTGTTGGCAATAAAAACAATTCAACTAAAACGTTTCCTTATAGTTGTTATATAAAAAATATATTTTAATGACCTTTATATATGTAAGAGCATTCCTTATAGCTAAATTTGTATATTTGTTTTAACAATTAAAGTTGCTGCACCCCAGTGTAGAAACGGTAATAATGTTTCATTATTTTGCCTATTACCAGTAATGACACCAGCTCACTCTCTGCATTACTTTAACACACATAATAAGGACATACTAATAACTAGTTACTTTTCCCATTATTTTAAAACAAAAAATAATACCTTGCCCAAAAGAACTTATTTGTATCGTTATTTTCAAAATAAAGTGATGATCTTAAAATTTTTTGAAAATCTATTCATTACTTTTTTAACTCTAGTAAGTACATAGGGCCTGTTGGAAGGGCGAGGAGACCTTGGAACACTATCTCTGTGAATGTCCGGCATTTGCCGGGATCCGGGTCGAAATACTATCCAGTGATCCAATATCCACATTGGGGGATCTTAGGGGCATAGGATGGAAGAAGTTGAGGAAATTCGTCAGTGCGACGGAGTTCCTGGGGTAGGAATGTGACATAGGACCGATTGTTTAGAGCGCACAACAAGCCGACATTCTGACATCCCTTCTCCGAATCCTCTTTTCGACCTAACCTAACCTAAGAGTACATGTATAATTACTTAGTTTTGGTTTTTTGTAAGCTGAAAAGTAACGACATTTTGTTTAAGCAAGTCATTTATGTTTCTATCCATCAAGTATAACATGTCGAGATAGTTCAGTTGGTAGAACGGTAGACTAACAACGTGGAGGCCCGTGCTCGAAATCCGTGTGGCCACTTATTTAAAATTAATGAGATTTGTAATGACAATTGTAATTGCTTATATATCAACTTATATGGTAATGCTTTTCAACACTGGGACTCTATTATTAAAAACAGTGTATTTAATTAGCTAATAATGTACAAATATTATCAAATATACACAGAAAAAACTAAAAGTGAGCTTGAATCATTAAAGTTATTGAATTAATTAATATTTTAATTGATTTTGCACCTATCACTGCAATGATACTATCAATTAAAACGTTTAAAAAATTAAAAAGACGAAAAAGATTGACTTACTGAATCCTAATCTGCTGAATTTCCCTATCGTGTTTTCGAGATATTCTAACCTCAAAACGCAAAAAATACGTTTTTTTGGTACATTTAAGGTTCTGTAACTTCCAGATTTTTTTTCAGAACCTCCACTACAAAATCCATTTTAAAATTTTCAAAAATTCTGTTGTGCTTCCCTTAATGCTTTCTTTAAAGCAGTGAATAATGCTTACAATGAAGCAGTAAAGAATGCATGTTATGAAGCATTAATGTTGTCAAAGCACAAAAAAGCGCTTTTTTATTGCATACGAAAGCATGACTTGTTTGCTTCTTAGATCACATGAAAACAGCGCTTTTCATCTTCTTAAAAGAGACATACCAAGTGGGACATCGCGAACAAACGTCATACGTTCTAGAATTGCTTCGGAAGCTCTTGCTTCTGGGTATGCACTATTTTTTGCTGGGGTATGAAATCAATCAATCAGCTCAATCGAAGACTAGATAAACAATCGTTTATCTATGAGAAAATATTTGATAAATTGAGAACTATAGAATCTCTTTTATAATACTAACACCATGTCTAAATGACTTAAAATATTCACATGGCCTTTAAAAACCACCTTCATGAATTACGACATTTTCTTTATATTGAAAACATAGATTAGATTAGATCAGAAGGCACTATGCACCGCGACCAATGTAGGTATTTTGTGCTGCCTAAAGTTACCTACAGATTCAAGCTACCTATAAAGCCAATTATCCTATTAGGCAAAATGTTCGCGATGTCGAAAGGCGAAATGAAGCGATCACCTAGAAACCTAAGTCTCCTATCACAAAGCCTGGGACATTCGCAGAGAACATGCTCCGAGGTCTCAGACACCATCTCACAAAACCTACACATATCCGTGTCAGATTGACCCATTTTGTGCAGATGGTATCTGAGATTACAGTGTCCAGTATTGAAAACATAGAATTATGTCTCATATCAGAAAGCCATAATACAAAAGAAACATTTATAAATTTGGACGCTATCAAAAATACAAGGCGTAGCCGTGTAGACCTTGAAATAATATCAAGAATCATGATCTTACTTTTTCGCGGTTGATCTAACATCAAACGCAGTGAAGTTCTGATTAAAAGTTTTTAAATTTTTTTAAAAATGTTTTATTTTATTTAGAATTACTTAATTTTTTTGTTATGTACTTATACTATGATCAATTAAAAAATAATCTTCCGCCATTCCAATACACACATACATGTTGCATTGTAATATTTAAAATAAATTTTTAAATAAAAACGGCTTTTAGAAATTTGTTTCGGTGCGGAAGTTTTTTGTTCCTAATTCACTTAAAAACACCGATACTTATTATCAGTACAATATTGTCCATAAGATGGTGCCTTATAATTTTTTTCGTAACAAACAAATTATAACCCTACTAAGAGGGAATTAAAAATTTGTGAAAGCCAATACCCTATGAGTGTTCAACAGATCCCTCAAAAATTCCAGATATAATCGATTTTTTCGTTACTTAAGGCATAAATAAAAATCATGTAGAAATATATATAACAGTGATGACCTAACTTCGGATCATTCACCGGTTATAATGGCAGTTGTTGATACTATTTCAGTTAATTATTCTCCATGGAAAAAAACAAAAGAGATTTGCAAATTATCAGTTACGATCTACATCTACACTCACATAGCAAATTCGGTTGTGTGAACCAATTTTTATTCAACCGATTTGATTCGGTTGCTGCAACCTCCTAAATTCAGTTGTCACAACCGAATTCCATTGCCATAGCCTCCAATTCGGTTGCACCAACCGAATTAAGTTGGAGCAACCGAATTTACGATGTTGCAGAAACGGAATCAATTCGGTTGGATGAAATCTTTCGATTTTTGTGAGAGAGTATTAACAAGGATAATGAAACATGTACAACAATTTAAGCAATATAAGCAGTGTGACCAGATCTAGAAAAATTTTGCAGCTAAATCAAAGTCAAAAAAATGCTAGAAAATGCTAAAAAAAAAATTAAAATGCTAAAAAATAATGCTAACATTTTAAACATGTTTTTTTACTTAATATGTTTTAATAATGTGTTAATTTTTCAAAATTTTCAACTTTCGTTAACAATTGATTAAAAACAACAAAAAATATTTTTTTACTAGAAAACTAGGAACATAAAGTCTTAAATTAAATTCAGTCTTTATATATATATATCCATACATACATAAAACGATTTAAAATAAAATAAAATAACCGTTAAATTCAATATATCACTTATGTACATACATATATGTATGTATATTTTTATGTATTATTATATTACAAAAAATCAACAAAAATTAAAATAAATTCAATCATAAATGACTATTCAATAGTATTTACGTTTATAAATTTTTTTTTTTTTTAAAGTATTAGATTTAATTATAAATTAAACACATCATCAAATGAGTATTCTTCCTCAACTTCCAAAGAATCGGTCGAAATATCATTGTAATATATGTTTTTATTACATTTTTTTTATAAGATTATTCGTTACTTTAAAATTTTGACAACGTGTATTTAACCTTTTTAAACCGCATCTAATATAAAGAAGCGAATTCATAGTGTTCAATATCATTCTTTTTCTTATTTTCGTTTTTATAAGGTTCATTCCACTAAAAAATCGTTCAACTTCCGCGTTACTATATAGGTAAACCAAAAACTTCATTATAGGGGAAACTAATTCACTGAAAGGATTTTTATTTGATGCGTTTTTATACTCGTATACATTTATCCATAACTCAATAGTTGAGCTCTTGTTTATCCATTCATATAAACTTAGATTTTGCCATTGTTGTTCCAAAACCGTAATTTCTTCTACAGAGAAATCTAGCATTTCTTTTTTAAATGTTCACGTAATTTACATTTATTAGGTTTTAAACTGTTTTCTACAGAAAAAAAACTGGTATTCTTTAAATTTAGAATATTCTTTGGTAATCGTTGCCGAAGTTGATGTATTAATTGTGCTATAAAATTTCGGCATGTAAGTCTTATTTCCTTTTCTAGTTCAGGATTGATTATATCTTTTTTCGATTTTAAAAATTCTTCAAAATTGTAATTGAAATACGGCGTTGGAACAAAAAAGCCTTCTAAACATGAATTTAAGGGATCAAAATGGTCAGATTTTAAAACTATTTGTTGGGTCTTTTAAAAGAATGTATAGTTCTGATAGCAACAGAGTAGGGTCAGCATCATTACATTCAAACATATTATTTACTTTTGTACATCTGACAACAAAGGTTTTAAAAACTTTAAATATAACAAGTTCTTGTCATTGTAAAAATTTTTTAAAATTTTAGCTTGATGGCATGATTCTACCGTTGCGGCAATTTCAAAATGAGTTTTTAACTCAAGCCATTGATTTTCTATACGCTTTACGGCTGGTTCAATTCACAACCATCTGCTGTCACAAGCTCTAACCAATTTTAATGGTTGAATGTCATCACTAATCGCAGCATAAATATGTTTATAATTTTTTTGTCGTAAGGTAGATTTAGAAAACCAATTGTAAGTTTCTGACACCAAATAGTTAATTTCGTCAGGTAGTGTTTTTGATGCTGAAGACACTGATAACTGAATTGAGTGACAGACACACGGAATAAGAATTATGTTTTATTTTTTTCACGCAATTTCGCTATTACTCCACCGTTAATTCCCGTCATTACTCTGGCGTTACCTGTGCTTAAACCCACCATGTTTGCAATTTTTAAATTAAAATCATTAAGACTTTAAAATGGCTTTAGAAATTCCATTTGCGGATGCATCTTCTAATGCACTTAGGTTTAAAAATGTACTTACAAATTTTTGCAAGACTTACTATAGTATCGAATTACTATACGCAAATATTTCTCAAGAGTAATATCTGTAGACTCGTATATAATCAGACTGAAACTACTATCACTGATATCTTCAACCAATATTGGTTGAAAATGCGGAGCTAATACTGATTTAATGATGGCAGTGCACTATGTTATGTAAAATTATAGAATTTTTAGATTTAAAATAAAATAAATATATTTGAAATTTATTAAATAAAAAAGCTAAAAATGCTAAATGATTAATACAAAAAATGCTAAAAAAAAATGCTAAATGCTAAATTGAAAATTTGCGGACTAAATCAAAAAAAATAAAGCTAAATCTAGCTGCAAAAATGCTAAAATGGTCACACTGAATATAAGGCAATATTATTTACAGACTAATTGGAAGATAACTTTACACCACTACCCGCTCTTACAATAGATGAAATCATTGACATAACCAATAAATAATTAATCCTAGCAAGGTACCAAGTGATTACCTTATTACTGGTAAAATCCCTAAGGAATAACCTGAAGAAGCAATGAGAAAACTGATGTATACAAAAAACGCATCATTCAGAATCCAATACGTTCCAAGCCAATAGAAAGTAGCTCAGGTTATTATGATACCAAAACCAGGAAAGCAGCCGATCGTAAAGAAATCTTACATACCAATTTCACTGAGAAACTGCTTTTAAAAAGACTTAATGTAATAGTTGAAGACAGAAGTCTGATACCAAATCACCACTTTGGACTTCGATTTAAAATGCATGAATATTCCGTATACCACTGAATGCGTCTTCAAAAGCTCATTCAATTGTTACCCAATTTGTCTTAAATTTCTCTGAAACCATTCAAAACAAGCCGAAAAACGAAAAATGGGCTAATTTCTTATAATATCTTTTAAGCCCTAATCATTACATCGGGCAGGTAAAAGAAATTCGTGTTCCTTATTTTTTTCTCTTTGTCACATATCGCAATTTCACTAAGATCGAAAAGAATCCACCGGGTGACTACCATTATTAGTTTGTTGTTCGCATTGCTCGCATAAATTTTGCGTTAACAATCTTCATTTAGCTTTTTTATTTAGTATTCTGCTGGTCAGTAATAATATATTGTTTTTTTTTTAAATAAGTTTAATTTAAATTTAGAGGTGATGTGGATGATAATAAACATATTCTGTTTTTAATGCAGCCAACGTATTTATATTTTAATAAAATTTATTGTAGCTTTGTACATGTATTTGGAATTATATTTTAAATTAGGTTGGTAACATTTTTCCACATAACTATCATAAAATAATTATAAGTTAGCACTCTACGATAAAATATTAAGAATGAATTATTTTATTTTAGTGTTTAACTTTGGCTGTATTCTAAATAAGTTATTCGCCCTCTAAAAATAAATTTAACTTCTATTACAAAGTTTAAAATTATACTACATTTATAATAGAATCAAGAACGTGTAGTTTAAAAAAACTACTTTTATTTACTTGTCAAATTCCATGCAACTAAAAAACTAAAAGTTTTTAAAAACTACTAGTTTTTGTTCTAGTATAAAATCTCTGAAGTGTTAACTTGTCTTTTGAAAGTAAAATCAAATGCTATAGGTAACGACAATATGGATCCAAGGTTTATTAAATTAATACTACCACAACTGCTTGCCATTATCACCCACTTCTTTAACTACGAGTGTTTTTCCAACTAAATGGAAACATGCGAAGGTCATACCAGTACCAAAATCAAACTCAGAGTTTCGTCCAATAGCAATTTTACCTTTCCTATCCAAAGTTCTTGAAAAACTTATGCACATTAAAATAAGTGAACACTTAAATCACTTTAAATTATTAACTGATCAACAATCAGGCTTTCGGCCAAAAATAGCTGTATTACAGCTCTGATCGATGTCAGTGAGGATATACGTAGAGTCGTCGACATTGGCAAAGTCAATTTCTTAGTGTTGCTTGACCATTCGAAGGCTTTCGATACCATTGATCATACTATTCTCGGCCTCAAACTAAGTCAACTTTTGAATTTTTCATACAAGTCAACATTATTGCTTAGTTTGTACTTGTCAAATCGCTGTCAATCAGAATTCTTAAATAATAACTACTCACAACCTTTACCTGTGGAAAGGGGTGTACCTTAAGGTTCGATTTTGGGACCTCTTCTTTTTTCACTCTATGTAAATGACTTACCTAATCGCTTGTTTCACTCTAAACTTCAAATGTCCAGCTTTACTTGGGGAGTTCAATAGATCGTGTTCATGAAAATCTTAGTAAATTTAACTATGATCTCAACCAAATTTACCTCTGGGCATCGGAAAATAGGCTTTGCTTAAACCCTCAAAAACCAGAATGCCTCATAATACGCAAAAAATCGTCACAAATAAACATTAACTTTGATATTGTTCTCAACAACAAGAAAATTGAAATAGTTTCGTCTGTGAAAAACCTCGAGATTATTTTTAATAACACGCTTAGTTGGTCGAATCATGTCAACTCTATAGTCTTCAAGATGAATTATATGCTTCGTACACTATGGCCTATACAGTAGTGAACACCTTTTAAAATCAGAATGCTTATTGCTAAAGTTTATTTAATGCCCAGTTTTACTCTATGGCTGTGAGTTTTTCGCTCATTGTGATTCCACGAGTAAGAGTAAATTAAAGGTGGTCTACAATAAAATAATAAGATATGTTTTTGGGCTCTCAAAGCGCGATCATAATAGAGTATCTTCCTATACAAATCAGTTGTACGACATGTCTCTGGAGAATCTAATGAACGTCAGAATACTCACCCTGCTTCACGAAATAATATATATTAAGGAGCCACGAAATTTGTATGACCGCCTTGCATTTTTTTCAATCAGGAAGGGATAAAAGATAGTTTTCCTCCGGTACAGAAGTCTTATTACGGAATTGCAATTTTATTTTAACGCCATCCATCTTTGGAACTTTCTTCCAAACAAAATTCAAACCAACAATAACGCAACAAGTTTTAAAAAGGAAATAACAAAACATTTCTCAACTTAAAGTTTTTGATGTCAGTAAATAAATATTATTAATTTTTATTTTATATTTCATTTTATTGTCATTATTGTCATTATTGTTTTAATTTTTTTTTTTTATATTTTTATTAATTATTATTAATTTAATTATTTAAAACTACAAATGTAACCCAATTATGTAATTACAATTTCTTACATCCCATACTTTAAATTAAAAGATATATTTCTTGTTGTATGGGATTGTCAAATAAATTCAAATTCAAATGTAGTGTTAAGTGGACATGTATGCATGTTGTATACACTTACATTAATAAGATTAGCTAAACGTATGATTTATATTAATACATATTACATTTATTACTCATACGCCACAGGCTAGTGAGTTTATAATACGTATGATTAATATTTTAACATCAAATACATAACAGTTTGGGTTCTTCTAACTGATAAGTGAATCCATAATATTGAAAAAACTAACTGCCCTATGTATGCATAGAAAATTCGTTGATTCGAATTTGAATGTGAAACAACAAACAATTTTGCTTATAAGAATCAACAAAAAGATTTTGCATATACCCATTAATATACATCTAATGCAGTAAAAAAAAATATTTTGTATAGCAAAAACAAAAGGCTTTTTAAAAAAAAGTTTTCCCATTAAAAGTCTTTAAAAAACCGGTGAAGTTTTGACCTCAAAATTTGGTATAGAGGTTTCTTAATCATGCGAGGCCATCCACTAAGACGATATTTTCAGAAATTCCTATAGAGAAAGTTATATTTAAAGTATGTCTTCTCTGGATCATAAGCTAATTAAAATATTAACATGATAATTATCGCAATATTAACTAGAAACGTGGTATTCATAGGGTGATGTCTTTCCTGACGATCTGCTTAAACCGATTCAGTAAGAAATCTAAAAGTTTAAATATATGTTCCATAAAATGCAATCTTATTCCCTGATAATTTATTTTGGAATTATCGTCCAGATGTTGGTTCGAAAGCGAAAAAATGTCCCCTTAAAGGCCTGGCCAACCTCTGAAGTTAGTCCTAAAAAAAGTTTAGTAATAGCACCCAAACCATGCATATTAATGTGCTGAATGTGGTGAAATAAGCAATAAGCCATTTCTGATACCCTATCAGCGTTTAAAGTTGGTTAAACATTTTTGAAAAAAAAATTGGTATCAAAATTGGCCTGAATGAATTACAAAAAATATTTTTACATTTTTGTCTCGTTAAATTGGTGCAAATATGCTTCTTTTATGATAAAAACATGCACGACATTGTTTTTTATGACATTTTTAAATATTAAATAAAACTGTTCACCAGAGCATTTAAAACTAACATGCTCGTCAACGCTCAGCTTTTAAGACACATTTTTTCAAAAAGTTCAAAATTTTTTTCGCCAAAATTCACGAACATCGGAATCTTCAATCGCTGGTATAGAACTGAAGATCCAATCCAAAAATGTTGACTTATTTTTCACATATGCAGCACAATAATATAAATCGTTTGAGTGCTTAAACTTCATCGAAATCGGAAAAAGCTATTTATCGGGACACTTATTTCGAAAGTGGTATGAGTCCATTTTTAAAAGAATAAAAATAATAATGGAGTTTCGTCATATTCAATGACTTCTATTCACTGTAAAAATATTTGTAAGATTCTAAAAAATCGATGAAATTTTAACAGAATTCTTGTATTGTAAGATATTTTATAAATACTCAGAAAATTCTTCCCGTAACTACATATCAGTTATTCGTGTACTAAACGGCAAATAGTAATTTTAACTGTAATTGTAGTAATTTTACCATGGGGAAATTTGAAATAACTATTTTTGTAGGTCATTAAAAAATATCTCAACAAAAATATCGTATATTAGTAACAGTTGTTTTGAGTAGTAGTTTTGGCAACTTCGCTAAAAGCTCTAAAAAATAATGAAATGTGTGTATAAGTAAGTTTTAAATATTTTAATTGTTATATTTGTTTGATTCCAGAAAAAATACTAGAAATATATTAATTATATTAGAAATCTCGTCAAAAATTTCATGAATAATGTATAAGCGACAACGCAGGGAGTCTAATTTCCAATATGTAAAACCTACAACTCTTTCTTACAGTATACTAGCGGGCTAAAGTCTGGGCATGCCCGGAGTCCCCAGGTAATAAAGAATTTTAAATAAGGTAAGGTAATTAAAGCTATTTAAAATGTATTATACGGGAAAGAACGATAATAAGAAGCTTATACAAAAATAAATAATAGAGAAAGTAATTACTTAGAGGTAGCTATAGAAAAAAGTATTCATATTTTCAATACCATTGAACGCGATTCACCAAATTAAATAGTAGATGTTTCAACGACAATAACGACTGTGGAGTTGAATTTAAAATTTATTACGGGCTTTACATTAATGTCGAATTAAAAATATATTTTTCCTTGAAAGTTTTCAAAGCTTAACTTTGAAAACTTACTTGATAACAAAAATCGTAGATTGGCTTTAAAAAAAGCATTTTTTAAGTAGTTTTAAGCGAATTAATTAAAATTAAAATTAGCTGATTAATGGCGGATTTTTAGAACTTATTTATTTTCTCTTTTAAATAAATCAGTAAAGTCGGAGGAACTTTATTTCTTTTTTGATCTTTGTGATTTAAAAAATATTCTCAATTATGGGATTATTATCTCTATAGACTTTATTTGCCAAGATGAGCGGATTATCTTTAAAAGTTTACCAATCGCAGTGACCTTATATTAAGATAAAAGAGCGTATGCTGTTTCATTGATACATTTTATATAAAAATATTAAAAGAATGAAACTAAAGTATTTAATAACAACAGAGAAATTATAATTAATGACAGTAAAAAGTGATTATTTTAAGTTTGATTTGATTGTATCAAATAAAATAATGACAGCATATTTGAAATCATATTTTTTTTCAAAATGTTCTAAACTGTTAATTTGCCCAATTTCCCTCACTGTGAATCAAATTTAGGAAATTTAAACAAATAGTCACCATACTTGGCACAAAGCTCGAAATATATATTTTTACACAATGCCAAATTTGTTTGAATTCGTAAAACGGACGATAATTTAAAATTTTAAATTGTGTTGTTTTGCAGGATATGTCGCGTTTCTCCGGCCATTTATAAAGTGTTATAAAGTGTATAAATTATTATTCCAGTTTAAATTAGTAATGTATCTATCCAAATTGGACAACAAAAATTATATTTTCATACAAATCCCAAATATTTTAAAAACGTGGATACTGTAATATTAATTGTGCACACGTTTTTAGTTCAACTATTTCCCAACGTTAACAAAATTAAACAGTGAAATCAATTAAAGCACTTTGCAAGAGCACAGACAAAATTATGGGCCAAAAATATCTAATTAATCGATTGTTTGAATATCAATGGCAATTTAAACAATTTTTTTAATTGATTCAATTAAAAAATTTATTGAATTTTCTAATATATCCATACAGTGTTGACAACATGTAAACAAAATTTTTAAAAATTTGGCAAACTATTTTTTTATTATTTTATTTAGATTAAATAAACAAACAAAGGTTTAATTATATCAATATATTATTTAATTTGTAAATAAAAAGAAAAAAAATCTCGAATGATTACCTTTTAATAAGTTGAATAGTTTACCGATTTTAAATACACGCAAAATCGTAGTTATTTCACTAGAGTTTGCAACACTCTTTTTGTTGAAATATTCGTGTGCGCACGAAAACTTAATTTAGTTTCGTGTTTTATCTGTGGTAATAAAAGTGTACATGTGGATTTAAATAAACCTTATCGAAAAAGGACAATTAAACTATTATTTTTGTAAATAATTAAATTTTTAATAAGTATAAGTGTCATTAAATTATCATTAAAGTTGTGTGTGATTTTTTTAAGAAAGCAATTCAATTGCAAGAAGAAGTTCAAGACAAGACTAGACGAGACAAGCAAAACAAAAATTTTGTCTTTACTTTTATTTGTTTTCTTATAATACATTTTTATATTAAAAAGCTTTAATTTTATTATAAATAAAATGTCAATTTAATTTACAAACCTAAATTTCTTTTTTTATTTAATGGGGGGCATATAACAAAAATAAAAAATATACGAGTTTTCAATTAAAACTACCATTGTTTTCTTGTCAAGCTTCAATTAAAGTTTTAATCAATTTAACTAAACTTTTTAATTGAGGTTGTAAAGAAAAACAATGACTCTTTTAATTGATATTATTATTATTTTAATTGAAAGAGTTTTAATAAACTGTCTGCAAATTTTTTTAGTTAATACTATCATTTCAGTGGTAGGTGCAAAATCAATTAAAACTGATTCAATAAAATTTTTAATTGAAACCCGTTTTTTAGTTTTTTCTGTGAGGAATAATAATTAAAAAGTGATAATATCGTAAATTAGTACGATTATCGTTGTAAATAAGTGTGCTATCGTCGAAAATTAGTATAATTTATTACAATAGTATGAACAATAAATTGGTCACTTGGCAACTAATATAAAGCTTATCACATATATTTAACCCATTGACGACGGAACGTAAACTGCTGAAAGACTTGGATTTTTTGCGGATTCGGGTTTATTGACCCAACCTTTCTAAGAAAAATGTTGTCAAGCTTATTTTTTGCAACTCCTTTTATGAAAAAAATCAATGCAGCATATATATCCCATTGGTCATCAATGGCCAAAACTAGTGAGCAAATACCGCACCCAAGCAATAGTAAAAGAATTGTCGAGTTTATTTCTATTATTTCGGTTGCGTCATATGACACATGTTTCTAAATTATTTTTGTTGACACTAATATATCAACATTTTTAAAATTCCTTAAGTTGTAAATCTAGTTCTGACTGTAGTTCTACTATATCCTTGTTATGAAGTGATAGAGAAATTTGGAGTCCATTTTTGGTATCAGGAGATAAAAAATCTATAAATTTCACTTTTTTTAAAAAAAAATCAATTAAAAAACACTTAAATTTCTATACGAACAAAATATAAAAAAAAAAATAACGAAAACCTCTTATTTTATCTTTGATGACTAATGGGATGTATGAGTATCCTGTCCCATATTGTATCAGTATCCTGTAGGAAATGCAATAAATCAATTCCAAATATCTCAATGTTTCTTGAAACTTGAAGGATTGGACCATGTCTTACCAAATATTTGATCCCTATATCCAATACCGTTCGATAAAATAGATATCAAAAATGATGAAACAAATATTCATATTTTTTAACTTTAGGGACTCCTATTCGGCTCTTAGACCATATTGGTCCAAGTGCTTGGTATGATCTGAAAGCTACATCTATCCTTTATCGATAAACATCACAATCGGATAAAAAAATGTGCCTAATACAACAAAAAATAAAAATGCGACATCCAGTAAAAAGAGTGCAACGTTTTCGTCATCATTTCGTGTGAAAAATTTGGATTTCAGTTTGTATGAAAAATTTGTTTAACTTCCCTAATCATTATATTTCTATCAAAATCTATCGAAACCTACTTTAAGCTATGTATGTTTCGAGCTTAATATTTTATTTTCTTCAAATTTATTAAACTGTTTGTGATCACAATAAGATGTATTTTCGTCCTAACATGTACCCGTTACCTCATGAAAAGTCTAATTACCCAAAAATGTATTTAAGACGTAAATTAAGTCATAATTTTCGTATGCACTTTAACATTTTGCCTTTAACATTTTTTTTTCCCGGTTTTACATACAAATATTTACTGACTTTTTCTGTGTTTTTGGGATATCAGTTAAACTTGGTTTAGCCAAACCGAAAACGAATTTTGTCAGCTATTTTCAAAGTTACTTTATTAGTTTTGTCAGAAAAAGTTGTTTCGACGTCAGAAAAAGTTTTTCCGGTTTTTTGGGTTTCATTGAAATAAAAAAAAAAAAAAAAAAAAAAACACATTCTGATCGCAGTATTCCAGTTCGAAACTACGTTAAACTAAGTTTGAAGATAATCTAAATCTTAAAAACTCGGGATGAAAGTACATATTATAATATATAAAACTTATTCTAGTTGTCCTTAACAAATTTCAAATTAAAAAATCAGTAGAAAATATTGTAAAAAAAAACTTTTTTTTCAATTAAAAGCATCTTTATGTTATTTTTTTTACTTTTTCATGTTTTCAGAAATTTTGTTAAAGTTTTCGGGAATTTCCATCAAATTTTTTTCAGAAATTCCTCCCGAGTATTCCTGAACCCCAAAACTCTTGTTGTATGAAAAGCGCCACTCCTCTGGAATATTCAAATATATACAATTACCCGAAACACTTTCGCCTCATTCAAAATATTGGCATTTCTAATTAGTTTAAAAAAAAATATATTCTACATTACCTACACTACAAATAGCCAACAATTTTAATAGATTCTTTTCATATGAATAAAATATTGCCAGTAAAAATCTAATATTAGTTACATTTCAAAAAATACAATCAGTATACATATATAAAATATTGGTCTTTCCAATTAAGTTTGTTATAATTTTTATTAAAAATAAAAATTATGTTTTTTCGACCTTTAATTGTGCAATGAAAATGAAAATTATTCAAGTTCGAGGCCATACTCTATATTTCTTCATTAGGATATTGTCCTAACAAATAATCTACAGAGTTTTTTGTTTTCAAATTTATTATTTGACCCTTTCAGGAATGTGTTGATAGATCTATTTCGGGAATTTTCTAGGTTCCCATCATCAGAACACGTTTTGAAAGCGGTAACAATCCCATGTCAAACATCAAACATACATATGAACTAGTTTACTCACTACATGAGAACTAATATACATATGAGTTTGAAGTTAAAGATTATAACCATTGATCAAAAAATAAATTGAAAACTTGTTTGATGTGCAAGATCCACCTCTGGTGGATATTCAATACACGTTTTTTTGTTTCTCTCTTCTTTTTATATTTGTTTACATTGTAAGCAAAACAATTAATTTTAAAATAATATAAAAATGTTACCTTGTTTTGACAATAAAAATAACATATTGACATAAGCCACCAAAATTCTGACAGTCTGATAGTGAAGGCTTGATTGTGTACCATTTGGCTAAACTAAAGGTAAACTTATTTATGAATCAAACTGCCGACTTTCTAAAATTTAGGCTCAAGGGTGCGAAGTCGCAATTTGATAATACAATAAGCTTCGCATACAACTTTTTGCGTATATTCCTTTTTGTATCACAATGACTCTATTATATATAAACCCAATGGGAATTAGACAAGTATTTTTTGTAGAAGAAATTTTTTTGGTAAAGAATTTTTTTTTGAAAAAAGTGCTTTTTTGGAAAAGGTATTTATTTTATTTTCAAAAGCACAAGTTTTTTGAACATAGAAAATGATCGGTGCACGTTTAAACTATGTCAATTTTTGTTCTGCTCTGTATTTATTTCCTGAGTTTGTATCACAGTGTGTTGAGGTAAACCAAATCCTATCCAAGAGAGACTTCTCTCCTAATAAGGACTTCTAAAAAGCTGAACTGGGGTTTTTGAAATTTCGAAAAAATAATAAAAGCTTGAAATCGATGCACTTTAAAGTAATTATTTTGAATATAATTAAATTTTAAATTTAATTTGTACTGGTTACTATATTCTCTACATACGTTCTGCACAATTAGCACAGAATTTTAATTATTTATGTTTGAAAATGCTTAGTTAAAAACCCACTAAAAACTGTTTCTCCTAATCCCAGTTTGTTTAGACAATTTAGGAGAACACAACAGTTTTTACAAAAAACTAAGAAAACTGCATTATAAATATGAATTTTGAGCAAAATAAGTCAAAATATGCATTAAAAACAAAGTATGCATTTATAGTTAAATATGGAAAACTATAATATAAGGAAAACAACAAGTATTTGCATGAACTTCCGGTCCCTAGCGGTGGCAAAAAACAATGAAAAGTTAAAAATTTTCATTCGAATCGAGGGAAACAGTTAACTAGTCAATATGTATAGTTCCTCGCTGGATTAAAAAAAAATATATGCAAATAAAAAATTTTGAATCTCGCTCCTAGACGAGGACAAGAAATTCCCATTGAGTTTGTGATTTAACATAACAAATATCTCTAGAAATTATAATAACAAAGTCCCCTGAAGATTTCCTTGGGCAGAAATGAAATCCGGATAGGGACACGCCTACATCAGATTGTTTTTCACAATTTGTTAAATAAGTTTGGGACTTTAGCACATTTAATTACTATAAATGCAATTAATGTTTATCCCGATGAAAATAAATTTAAAATAAAAAAAAACAAAGAATAGTTTAAACCATTTGCTATTATTTATAGAAAAAGCGAAAACTTTTTATTATGAAATAAATCAAATTATTGCTGAAATATTTAATAAAAACCATTAATTTTTGACAGAAAAGAATACGCAACTCTTAATTTTTTTGCTACATGATTTTCTTCTACACAGACATCTTAAAATTTTTTAAACTTTTTTTTTTATAAAAAATGCAGTAGTTTCTGATTTTGTTTTAATTAAACAAACCTTGATTCCGCGGGCCTTTTGTACTTAAAAAGTTGACCATTTTATCCCACATAAATTCATAATAATTTAAAAGAATTTTTGGCCATAAAAGTTATTAGTTTCAGCATTAAAATTTGTTTAAAGCTTTTAAGGAAAAATAATGCTGGAATTTTTTAATATTCCTACTGCTTTTCATGCTTCTTGCCTGGTAATAGCGCTGATTTTGTCAGCTTTTTATGTAGAATAAAATCAGCTAAATAAATGTGAAGTCTTAAAATACCATACAATTCATTAATTTAAAATAATAAAACTATATTTTTTAACTCTTTTAAAATGTAGCGTGGAATAATTAGAGTGGTCAAAAATGTGAGATATATCTGAACTCGAAATTTATTAAGATATTAATTTGATAAAAAAGATTGTAAATTTTATTTGTAATATCAAAAAATTTTCAGCTGATTGTTTCAACTTTAATCTTGACTTAAGTGGATTTTTTAGACCAAAGATAAAACTATTTTAAAATTTTTTAAAAAGTTATTAGGATTCAAAAGCAGACTAAAAACATTATTTGCATCACATGCTTGATGCAAAAAATGTTTAAAAGATGATGATATCCCAAAGCTAAATTTTCCAAACGAACTCAAGAAATAGTCGAAAACTTTTTCATATTCTCGCATAAAAGCCCTGGACGCTTGTTTCAATTTAATCTTGACTTAAGTGAATTTTTTAGATAAAAGCTAAAACTATTTTATCAAGTCCAAATTTGACTCAAACAAAAATTCTGAAAAAAATCAGCTCCCCTCACAGTGGGTAAAATTTGGCCTTTTTTGAGCAAATTTGCGTACAGTCTAGAGTTCTAAACGAATTTGAAAATATAAAATTTTAAAAACAACTTACTGAAGTCCAGATCGATTCCTCATGGCCCCCTATTCATAATCTCTTCATATAAATGTAATGTTTTGTATATTTCATTTTCATTATTCTTCAGCTGAAGATAGTAAAGTATTATTTGATTTTAAATACAAATATGGTTCTATATCAATTGTGCTCGAGAGCTCGAGTAAGGGACTTTGTATGTATAAGATTATTATTATTACTATTGTTTTAGTAAAAGTTAAAAAAATATATTAATAAAAGTTAAAAAAACGAATTTGAAAAAACTAAAATTTTAAAAATAGCCGACTGAATTTTAGTTAGATTCCACATGACCGATTTTTGAAAGTAATTTATTTTGTATCCTTAATAAATAATAAAATTCAGCCAATTTCCATTTTTTTGATATTTCTGCTATAAAAAATCAAAAAGTTTTGGGATTTAAATGAAATGTATCTCAAATTAAAGATAATTGTATTATCTATTGATACTTTTTGTTAACTCCGCGGTCACATTTTTAGTTTCTTGATAATAATCAAATGTCATTTCAAATATTCGATATTTGCGTTCACTACAGCATTTTCCTATCTTACCGAAATCGTTGAACTTTTCTTTAGTTAAACACTCCACACTTCTGCTCCACAAACTCCCATCACTAAATTTTTTTTTGCAATTTATAACTAGCTTTCAACCTCTGTATATTTACAAAAATAAAGCAAATCAAACATTTTAGCTAGGTTGATACTTCGATCTGGCTAAAGATCTCATCAGAACCAAAGTTTTAGAAAAGCTAGAGCCTCCAAAATTGGCAGAGCTTTGACAAAAAACCTATTAATCATCAATTTGCTCTATTCTTGTCTTCTTAGTAATCAAACACGTGGGTAGGGTCTTTTCCTAACAAGCAGCATGACGTTACTAAACTTTAAAGGCCAAAAATTGTACTATTTATATAAAAAAATTTTAGTTTTTACTCTGGCTCAAGTAATATTTTTACAGTTTTGTTCATTTTTAAATTGAATTAAAATTCCATAAACATTTTATATCAGAATCTAAAAGTTACTAGTTTTTGGTAAAATTTCCAATATTTGTAATAAATTTAATACTCATGTTTTTCAGACCAGCACTTCTTCAATTGTATTTCTGGAATATGCATGTCGATAAAGCAGAATATCCATATTCATCTTCATAAAAGACCAACACGATTGCTAAATTTTTTAAAATGTTGTAAGAAAAATAAAAAAGCCTATAATAAATAATAATAAATTTAAATAAATTTTTTAATAAGTGACCACAGATTTTATAACGATTAGCAATAGAGAATAAAATTACCTAAAATTTGAGATGCATTTTGTTTATATACCACAATTTTTAAATTTTTTATAGCAAAAATATCAGAAAAATGTAAATTTCGTTGATTTTGATTTTTTATTAAAAATATATAAATAAATTACTTTTAAAAATCGCCCATGAGGATTATTTTAAATTCATTTAAAACTGTGGACTGTAGTAAAATTTGTTGAAAAAAAGCCAAATTTTCCCACTAATTAATGTGTGACTAAATCAGAGTATGTATTTTGATTTAAGCACTCACCATACTCTTATGTTAAAGGATATTCAACTTTGCCATAAATAATAAAAACTTATTATAATGATTAAAAATATTTTTTTGTTCTAATGCATTCTTAACTCTATAAAAAAATATCACCATCATATTTCATCGGCAATGTTAAAATTTGCATAAACAACTTTAAGTGATAAATCTAAAAAAATAAAAAAAAAAACGTCAAGTTAATGCATATTAAAGCATGTTATTATAATTACTTGGAAAGAAATACTTCAGAGAAATAAGCATAAAAAAAGTAACTAAATTTAAGTTAACCTACTTTTATGGTGGACATAATAAAAATCAAAATACGCGAATGTACATGCTAAATAAAAATAAAACATAATTTTGCCTTAAACAAAAACCTTCCAAAAAAAAAGAAAAAAATAGAAAAATAGCAACTTAAATACAAACTAAATATTTTAAATCCATAAATTGTCCCTGTAGCAATTTTGTTATTATTACTGTTGCTCCTTAAGCTCTCCTTACAAAGTAATTTCCGGTAGTATATATCCAGCACGTCACACACACATTACAAGTGTTGATGTTTCTGTTAAAAAGTGGGTGGCATTTTCAAATGTTCTGACAGCTTTTCCCGAAATAAAGGAACAATACAACAACCCCAAAATAAAAGAAATCATCTGTATGTACTCGTATATGACGTGCAGTAATTTAGTTAATATTTTATTATTTTGTTTGCCTTTTTCATATGACCCAGATTTTGTGTTTTTTTTACGTAGACTACAATAAACCGGCTGCTGTTATGTTGGCAGGTAGCTTTCATAAATATTTTTTGATAGTCAAAAATAAAATACTGGCGATTTTATCGCGTGCACAAATTTGACCAGTAAAGATCATTATTTTATTTATTTAAATAGTGTTGCCATTTTTTATGAAAATTAAATCCAATACCAATAGTTTGAAAATTCAACGTTCCTTTCCAATACTCTTTCAAAAATTTCTGTATTTTTATTTTGTTTGGTGTTGGTGTTGGAAAACCACATTTGAAAATACCAAGCAATTTTTCAATTCTTGCGGCTCAGGACGTATGATAAATATTAATTCTCATTTTGACAATGGGAATTTGTTAATTCATACACACCTTTGTTAATTATTTTTATTTCTACAAGTTTGATATAATTTTTATTAAAAATAAAAATTATGTTTTTTTCTTTCTTTCGACCATTAATTGTGCAATGAAAATGAAAATTATTCAAGTTCGAGGCCATACTCTATATTTCTTTATTAGGATATTGTCCTAACAAATAATCTATAGAGTTTTTGAATAATTTTCATTTTCATTGCAAAATTAAAGGTCGAAAAAAGAACATAATTTTTATTTTTAATAAAAATTATATCAAACTTGTATAAAAGACAAAGTACAGTCTAGTTTACTCCCCCTGTTTTTGTTTATAGACAAAACAAAAAAATAAAAAGGAGAAAAAAAAACAAAAAACGAGTATTGAATATCCACCAAAGGTGGGCCTTGCACATAACAAACAAGTTTTCAATTTATTTTTTGATCAATGGTGATAATCTTTTACTTCGAGCTCATATATATATTAGTTCTCATGTAGTGAGTAAACTAGTTTATATGAATGTTTGATGTTTGGCATGGGATTGTTACCTCTTTCAATACGTGTTTTGATGATGGGAACCTAGAAAGTTCCCGAAATACATCTATCAACACATTCCTGAACGGGTCAAATAATAAATTTTAAGACAAAAAAACTCTATAGATTATTTGTTAGGACAATATCCTAATAAAGAAATATAGTATGTCCTCGAACTTGAATAATTTTCATTTTCATATTATTATTTGTAATTTTTTTTTCAATAATTTTTATATGAAAAACTACATTTTACAAACGTTTACATAATTTTAAATAAATTTGTAATAAAATATTATATTTATTTCATTGCTGTTACATCTTTTTATAAATATTGCTAAAAGTAAATATGTTTACATTTTTGTCTTTGTTATTTTTATTAATATAATGTTTGTTCGCTTACGCAAAAATTTGTACAAATTTGTAAAAGTTTTTACTGGAAAGTGTTCGTTTACACAAATACTCATTAAAAAATAGTAAGAAGAGAGAGTAAAGTGACAGGTTGTTGACAAAAACTTACAAGTTTTTACTGGATAAATTTTTGCTAGTAAGAATTTGTAAGAAGAAACAAAACATATGATTGAAAAAACATGCTTGTATTTTTAGTAAACAAAAATAATATTAAATTAAATTTTAATTGTCTATGGATTTAAAGTGCAAAATATTAAAGAATTAACTATGGAAGATATTAAAAAAACATTCCAAATTATTTCTGGTCGACAATTTCAATTAATTAATCTTTTCCATAACGACCAGTTGATTTTTTTTTTAATATTTGGTATCAGCTGTTTTATACATTTTACCAATTCTTACAAATTTTCCGTTCGTTTACTTTTTTGTAAATTTGTCTTACTCTCTGTAATTTTGTTACTGAGTAATTTTTACTGGACTTTACTGGGAAAGTAATCGAACACACTTATAGTAACAAAATATTGGGTTGAAAAATGTAAAACTTTTTTTGACAAAAAAAAAAAAAAAAAAACAAATTTTTTGTACGAATGAGTTGTCAGAGAATCATAAAGATCAGAATTATATAATAGCTGCCTACATTTCACACATATTCTATAACATTCGTCCACAATTTTTAATTAAAATTAATTTAATTCCGGCACAGATGTCTAAACGCTTCCAATATTTTATCATAACACAAAATTAACGATATTTTTTTTCTTTATTTTTCAGTTGAAAAAGATAAAGATAGCCCTTTTCAACTCTAATTTATAAAATATTATTTTAATATCCCGGAAGATGAACAACGAAGCTACTTCGAAATATCAAATGGAAAGAAATATTATTTTAAATGAAAACCATTAATTTTTTTTAATTGAGTTTATATTTATTTTTAAATACATTATTTAAGGGATTTTCTATAGTTAAAAGTTATTTATAAAGAGTTACAGCTTGTTAAACAAACTCCTTGATCTATATTTTACTTAAGCAAAACGTACTTGAAATATCTTATTCTCAATACAACATCTTGATAATCGGGAGCCTTGTTCAACCTTCACGGATGGACCGATTTTCATTCAGTTTTTTTGTTTTGTTTGTTGAGGACTATAAATTGGTACAGACAATTTTAAATTTCAGCCTAGGGTTTTTTTAAACAAAAGCCAACAATTTTTTTGGGTGTTTTTTTTTAATTTCTGAGTTTATCCTAGTACAATTTTTAATGCATATCAAAAATTTTAAAATCCGGCTACATTAAAATTTTAAGTAAAAGTACCCATGGCTCTAAGATGGCTCCCGATTTTTTTCATTAAAAAATGGTCTATAATGAAATGGTTACCATGATTGTCCGAATTTTATAAAAATATTTAATAATTCGACTATCTATCGCAAAAATAAGTTTTTTTTAAAAAAATCATTTCTTTATTTTTTTATAGTTGTTTAAATTATGTTGTTTATATTGATTTCTAAACAAACAGTAAACCCCTTAAATAATAAATTTGTGATATACCAGCAAAAATAGCAATTACTTAAAAAATAGCGCTTAGTCGTCATGTATACATTAAAGCAATTAAGGAAGGCATTTTGTTTTTCTTTCCTAAATGCATTCTTTTGAAGCAACAAATAATGTATACACTGAATCTATGAAGTATGCATACAATGAAGCAATATATTATCAATGAGTCGATTTCATTGATTAAATTAAAAAATGTCATTAACTGTATGAAAATTAAATTTTGTTGTCAATTTTGTCATAAAAGAAGCTCTTTTGGAAGTCGATGAAAACAATGCCTTTTAATATTACATTATTGAAACATATATTTTGTTGTTTCTTTTAAAAAATGAATAAGCGCTTTAATTTTGATTAATTACACATTATTTTAGCACTTTTCGAAGCAAAAAAAAACGCTTTTCATTTATTACGAAGGCATGAATAAATTGATTTTTAGATCACATGAAATAAGCTCTTTTCGTCAGCTTAAAAAAAAGCATGGCTTCTAGAATATCTTCAGGAAGCGCTCGGCAATTAAATAATGCATTACTGAACTGCTTTTGGTAAGCTCTATTTTTTGATGGGATTTGTATGGAAAACATTCCAAATTGTCCATTTACCAAAGAAATTTTCATAATTTTTTATTCTTAATGCTATAAACACATAGACCACAGCAGGCTACAGAGCTACACGACTACAAATGCCGTTCACTGCAGTCGTCGCCGTGTGGTCAGCTACTTATTATTTTGGAAACGACAGCAACATAGTAAACAGCTGTTTTTTATACAAATGAATTTTTTATTTCAGTAGTGCCAATTACAGTTTTTTTTTTGCTTTATTAAAATAGAACAACATGCATGGTTGTAGACACGTATATAAAGTTGACTTAAAAATAACAATTACTTATTTATAATACATTATTATAACGTAAAAATCGATTTATCTAACCCCTCTTGAATATTAATGCAATTATAGCATTTAATGTTGCAACGTTTTTTGTGTTTAACAATATAAAATATTTTTAAGCACTAATTTGTTACATATTTTGTTTTATTGTCAACACTATTTTTGTTTTTGTAGCCAACAAAAATAGAAATTATCCTAAGTTGAATACAACGGCAAAAGTAGTCGGGTGGCCGTGTAGCTGTGTTGGTGCCAAAATAATCGTTTTCATATAAACGTGTGTATTTTATTTTTGACAAACTGTAGTCGTGTAGCTGCAGTCGTTTATGTGTTTATAGCATAACTCATAATATTTAAACTTCAAAAACAAAAAATTTTAATTTGTAAAAAAACCTGAATTTTGTCACATAGTATATCATAAATGTGAACACCAAATTAAATAAAATTTATATTGTTTTGGACTATTGTAAAAAAAAAAACAATTTTTAACCAACTTGTTAATTTTATGAAAAAAAATAATTTACGAGTTTGTGGGAACTTCTGCATAATTTAGTGTTTCTCCTTAGACGTTTTTTGATGAACTCCTCGGATTTTTTAAAACAGGCACTAAAATAGCTTTAAACATTTCTTGCAAATAAAACTTTAAATCAATAAAATAAAAAGGAAATAATAATAAAACAGAAAAGAAAAAATACATGTCATAAAAAGTTTAACCTATTTAGATAACTTAAATGACTCAAGGAAATTGAAAAACATTCAAGAACATTTCGAACAAAAATTCATGCATCTTTGCCAGTAGAAAACCTAGCACATATATTATCTTCAAGTATGCACAGAAAAGTTGGTTTATACAAACAACAATAATGACAGATAGCATTAGGTGCTGCTGCCTAATGCACAAATTGTACACACAATGTCCATCTTGGGGCTCTGTCCATCTTGGGGCACTCTCTCCTATATAACTCTCTAAAATTATACGCCTTAATATTAAAACCATTTTTAACCGGGTAACTAATATATTCTGATATCCCGGAAAATGTGTTTTTAAATGAAAATCAATGAAAAAAGCACTATAATTTTTCGCTTAATAAATAAATTGTATTGTTTAGTATTTTAAACTGATAAAATCGGTAAAAAACAACGAATTTCTTGTTTATTTTAATATTTAAGGCAATTATAAAATATATGTTCTTATATGACATACTTTTGTAATTAATACACTCATAGATTTTAACCCATAAAAATAGCAGAAAAAACTACTTCAAATTTGTTAAAAATGTCGTTTCAGAAAACACTACTGAAATTAGTGGATGTTTTGCTAAGCATTAGTAAAATAAGAACAGAACAAATATAACTGTTAAATTTACATAATTTTAGTTATGTTCAAGATAATTTTAAGTTAATTGAAAGTAATAATTTACTGTATTGCTATTATTAAATAAACATTTATGATAAATACTTGTAGATCAAAATTTGCTATATTTACCTAAAATTTAAATGGATGCAAATAAGAGTAAATAATAAAATCAACAGAAATATTTGGAAAAAAAATTGCAAACTGCTGGTTTCAGAAGGCCAAATTTATATTCGTAATAAAAAATCTAAAAAAATTTTTAAAAATGCCACATTTTTGGGGAAAACTTTTTTCTATTATTTAGCAATTTTGTTTTTGCTGATTTAAGCAGATTAATTTGTTACTTCCAATTATATAAAATGTAGGTCAAATATAACAATTTTTTTTAGTAGATTTAAGAGATTTATATTTTGCTATTCTTATCTTTTTAATATTTAACAAACAAAAACTGCCAATTTTAGCACTTTTCTCAGCAGTCATTTTGAACTAAAGGGTGTATACGAAATTTTTTTTTTCAAAATTAAAACGCGAATTGTGTGGAAAAGCTAGAATGAAAATTCAAATATTTTTTATACTTAAATATTTTTATATCAATATTGTCTAAAGAAGAAAAATTAATGCGAACAATTTTCTACCTTAATGGATGCATTGCTTGCGGAGGTTTGTTGGTGGAGTTCTAAAATTATGAATTTGAAGATGAAACCACCGAAGATGAAGATGACACTGAAATTGGTGGACACACTTACCAAAACATGCCCCTTGAATATTTTGTCTAACTCGGATGATGATGCAGACTTAGAACATGAATATGAACAACATACGAAGAAAACAAGAACATCAGAACCACAAGCGTCAACTTCAACGAGGATGGATATTGACAATAATTGAAAATGTTCCAAATTTTGTTTCCATGCATAGATAACATATAAAAATCTCATATTTTCTGTATAAGAATAGATGTTATATGAATCGGAATTTTTATTTCATGCAAAATGCAGCATATTTGTGGATTTGTAATCCAGTTATTGAGCAAAAAAGGTGAAAAAATGGTAAAAAATGGGCACTTTTTGCGATTTTTAAGGCACTGGATGCACTTTTTCCGGGTAGGTTTGTTCCTTTTTTTGACAATTAATTCGATTAACTATAATGTCAAACAAAACTAAATTTAATAAAAAAATATTTTTTTTTTTAATTTCTGATAGTTGCTTTTGAATGAAAATATAAAATATGTCTTTTTAATTTAACTTGTTTTTAAATTAAAATAACTCTAATGATTTTCTTTTAAACAAACTTTATCTAGTTAATTTAAAAATATTGAGAATGTAATGAAATGCGGAAATAGAAAAATGTTTGGTTTCCTGAGAATCGCAGGACGTGAATTCTTAGGAAGATCTTTCTCCGTTATATCATAAATGTAGTTAGATTACAATTTTTCACACTTATGGTAACACTGCAAATATATACAATAAAATGTGACAACAAAAATTAAGTAAAATCAACAAATATATAAAATTAAAAACATTAGTGGACTTCATTCATTACAAAATTTTAGCATGCATATAACAAACAAACTTCATTTTCCTTATTTAAAAATTTCTCCCAAAAAAAGTAGTTATAACAAAATATTTATATTACTTAAAGTAACTGACCTCAATTTTTAACCGGCATCACAGTCATCATGCAATCCCACACGCATTTTATTTATTTTTATACACTTTAGCTTTTTTATAAAGTATTGACTTCCTTAATATAAGAGTACCTACTATAAAGAGTGAAGCCAAAGGTAACAAATCAAAATTCCTGTGTATTTAGATTTCATTACATACATGTAAGCATTTAATTACGTACACATTACATTTTTTTTGATGGCTTAGAATTGGGTTAATTCTAATAAAGCATGTAAAGAACCCAAAATAATATTTTAATAGTGCAAATAGAGATGTTAATCATTTAGTTCAAATTCAAAGTAGATTTATTTTGATTTAAATAAACAGGTGGTTTGAAAAGAGAAGAACATTTGTTAACATGTATAATTTTTATGTTATTTTGAAGTTAAACACTTAAATGTTTTACTAAGAGTTTTTACACAAATTTCTTGAGAAAAGTCTTGAGTTGAGCTTTTTAAAATATAATTATTATACATTTATTGCAAAATCGCCCAACTTTTAAATATTTAAGGTATTCATCGGTTTAGTTTCAATTTGACAATTTCCAAACACGCAAGTTAATACAAAATATTATACAGGAAGATAAATAATAAAAAATTTAACTTTATGCTGAAGGATAAGATATACAAAAAACCAGGGACCGTAACTTGTTATTCCTTTTACCGATCAAAAATTAAAGTTATTTTTGACTTGGATTCTTTTTAATAAAACATGTATGGGCAACTTCAAAATTTACAGCACCTAGACATTTTTTTTTAAGTTTTTTTTTTTTGTCTGACATCAATGTCGATTTGTGTGTGTATAAAGCCGATATTTGAGCATATGAAATCCGTTCGCGTTAATCATTTGTATTGAACGGGCGCAAATTTTACGGCGGTTTTAAGTTAAAAATTAAAAAAAAATATTAAAATTTGTTAAAATGGAAAAAGGATAACGCGTATTAATAATACCCCTTAAGGGCTTTCTTAGTACACTAAAATATTTTTAAAAGCTTCAATACTTTTTAAAATACACTGAAAAAAAAAAATTTTTTTGATCGTGTATGCATATAAAAATTTATTTAAAATTGTTAACATTTTACAAAATTACGGCTAGTATAAGACATAATTTGCAATATTTTGGGAAAAAACTATTTGCCTATCGCTAATGGTTTAAGAGATATACCATTTAAACTTTAGCAATCATGATTTTTTGCTATTTTGATTTGTTACCCTTTGAAAATTTGTAAAATTTTTCTGCAAATTGGAAGCTGTAACTAACATTTTGTAAGTTAAATCTTGGGTTCCAGTGATAAATTCTAAGGCCGTTTTCAATTTTTTTAATCCTCAATTTTTTTGTTTTGAGTGGCATTGTTTTATTATATATTATTATTTTTATTTAAAACCGAATACCTAACTGACTTCTTCTACACCAATTTGCGATTTGTTTGTTTTTTTTTGCTTTTATTTTTTCAGATTGGCGATATTCGCGTCTTTTATCGGTTAATTTGTTCGCTTCTCAGTTTTTACGAATTTCACGTTTTTTAATGTATAATCTGAAAACATTTTACTATTTTTAATCACGACTGTTCACCACATAAATAAAATAAACTGAATTGAAACTCAAATAATTATTCTTAGAAGCATTTAGCAAAGGCTATTATATCATGATTTTTATAATAAAGCAAGTTCTTTAAGATGTTATTGCATCGGCGGTATTTGGCGGTTTTCGCGTAGTATGTTTAATTGTTTCGTAATTTGAAATTTGTTAAGGTGGCCCTCGTGAATATTGTTTAAAATATAGTCCCACTTTCTAGGGGTTCAAAAAAACGCGTTTTTTTGCAAATATTAATATTGGACCGATTATAAAATACTTGTTGGGATTCTGGGTTACTTATTAACCCGTATTCAAAAATAATTCTTTAAATTTTTAAAATCAAATATTTCATACAAGGATGCTTTTTAAGTTTAGAAACATTTTGTTTCTTCCATAAAATTTTAAATCCTTAAAATTTTTTGGTGCGTTTCGATTTTAGGTATCAAGCTCAGTAAAGTCTTCCATTCGATGTACATTTGAGCGGAATTGATAGATGCGCTTTAGTTGTCACAAAGCGAAATGTGTTTGCAAAAAACTGCCGCTTGCACGGCGACAGGATTGAAAAAAATTATTTTTTTTTTGCACTTTATCAGTTTAGTCCGTCGCGAAGAATCTATTTAGATACCTAAACATATTCCCATGCCAGTGTTTTGATATAAAAAAGCTTAAAAAAAAAATTGTTTTTTGCGAAAATTTTCAAAAGTTCCTAAAATTTTTGAGTTTAAAAAATTTTAAAGTGCGTTTTCGCCTCGGAGGTGTACTTTAAGAAGTTACTCACATCACACAATACACTAGCCAACTAAAAAGACAATTCAGATTGTCAGACGCAAAAAAGATACATTTTCAAAAAATTTACGATAATTTCTTTTAAGTTTGTGATGTCCGTGATACGTTATTGGTATATGATTGTCCGTGATACGTTATTGGTAGATGACCACCAATTCTTAAGGTGAAGACTTTTCAATGTAAAACTTCATATCCTTCAAGTATAGTCATCCAAACCCTGTACAACGTTTTTTTCAATTCATAAATAAGAAATAAGAGCCATAGTATGTCGGTTTCAGCAGATGCTCAAAAAATTTGAAATAGCCCGTATACATAAATTTTTCGCATGCCCTAAACATTACGATTTTTATGAAATTTGGATATGTGACATAGAAAAAATTCTGGGACTGGTTTCAAAAATGCCTAATTTTTTTATATTATTTTGCTGTTAAGGTATTTGAACTAAAGAAAACATATCGTTCTTGTTCGAACAAATTCCTCGTTTGCATGCAAAAAGTTAATTTTGAGTTAGGGACCCCCTTTGCTGATTTGTTGCGATATGCAAATATGGAATCAGTAGAAGGGATTTTTGAGGGATTTTTTCTGGTACTTTTTGATTTTTAAAATTTTTGGAGTGAAAAAACTAATAAATTTTTTGTAGAGCAGGCTGCTATGGCTGTTAATTCATATATTTTGTTCATTATTAAGTGTAACCTCTCACGTATTTTTGTGTTTTTGAATATTCCTGATATTTTAGATTAACAAGATTTTCCCGAAACATCCTTTTTGGTACTTTTTAAAAGGAATTTGGGCCACTTTCTGTGTGAAACATACCCAATATGTAATAACAACTTCAATTTTTACAAATGCGTTAACGATGCGATTTTTGTTGGAATTTAGCTAATTTTAAATGTGCCCATACAAAAAGTTTAAACAAATTTAGTTTTTAACATAACACGTTATTTTTTTATATGAAATATATTTCTTGTTTCGTTTGAATATGTACCTTTTGATAAGCTTCCCAGTGATAATATAAAATGCTAAACATTGTATGTACATGAGTGGAAAACTTAACATAAGTTGTTCATATAAGAAAATAAAATATTATGAAAAACAAAAATTGTTTATACTTTTTGAATGGCATCACATTTTTAGTATCGGATTTCTAAAAAAAAATCGCAGCTGTAGTGGTTTTGTCAAAAAGTAGTAAAAAAGGTGTTTCGAGAATAATATTTTTAAATCTTGATAAACATAAATACCAACAGTCTGTGAATTTGGCTCTTCATATAAAGTACTCCAAAAAGTTATTAATTTGTTTAAACCAAAAAAGTTAGAAAAGCTAAACGTACTAAAATTGGTTACCAGAGAAAAACTCTTAAAAATTTCTTACTTATGGTTCTTTTGGGTTGAAATATCTTAAAAAGCAAAAAAAAAAAAAAAAAAAAAAAAACGATAAAAATACACAGTTTCTGAACCCGAGTTTTGACCCATCCAAATCCTGAGGTGACCAAGCAAACTGAGACAGGTGGTTTTTATAATTTTTTTTATCACATATCGAAATTTCAATCCAAATGGGACTGCTACACTCATACATAAATAGCAGAAAAAGTACTAAAAATTACCTTGTTTAGAAAAAATTCCAAAATTAGCACATTTTTTTTTTAGAAATATAAGAATAACAAAAAGATCTGTTGAATTTAAAAATATTTAGCTAATTTTTTTTGATTTCAAGGAAGAACTCCGACTGAACTAAAAAAAGATAAAAAACGATAAAGGATAAATAGTGGGTTTGTTCAGTCACATGTTAGTTTTCGTTAGTAAAGTGAGCGTGTTATTTGGCGGTGATTTGCGGATATGTTCTTTTGCGATAGTTCCAGGATAATTTTCTTTGGTCCTTGGGTGTTAGTATTGTACCTATTCTCTTACACTGGTCATATGACATAATCCAGATGTCAAATGGACCCCCTCCTATGACAAGCCCCTTTCATATAAAAAAAAACTGGTCTCGGTCGCCGGGCCGTGATCGGCACTACACAATGACACTATCAGCACTATCACAATGACACTATTCACTGTCACGTAAGTGTCCTGTGATGGTTCAATTTCCGGAGGGGTACCTGAATTAAGACAATATTTTCATTACAATCGTGATAAAAATGTGAAAAATTGTTATTCAGAGTTGCCAAACAATTATTTGAAAATCAACGTTTTACAAAAATTATTTAAAAATATAAAAAGCCTAATCTTTTATATTTTTGATTGTTTGTTGACGACAAATATGAAAATGCATTTCTCTGCTAAAAATTAGTTCATCGATTGTATATAATTTTGAAAATCCGGCTGATCGAACGATGCACTTTTCAAATACACCAAAGTCTAAAATATTAAAAATTAATCCGTTTTCACTCTAAACATAAATAAACAGATGGTTTTTATTAAATTGTTTTGCCTAAATTACTAGAGGGTTGCTTTAAGGCAAAAAAAAACATATAAACATTTCTTAATGTAGCAAGGTTCCGTATATCTGGAAAGTTCAGTTGAACAATTACAGTTGTTTATATCTTTAATTATATTGACTATATTGCACCATGTATGATTGCATATTATGATATATAATTCTCATATATATCATAATATGCATAATATTATTATCTGCCGTATCTCATTATGTATAGCATATAAATATCTAATTTTATAAGGCCGATATATAAAAATATATCGTTATGATATGTTACCATATAAGAAACATATAATAATGTAAGACTACGAATGACACCATATATAATCACATGTATAATATATTTTAAGATAAAAAACTCAAGACCATATATACATTTTTTTACTCTATAAGTTAAATTTTTTAATAACTGGTTTTCAGGGATATTAGAAAAATACAACAAAAAATCTGTTTTTTCTGGAATCTTCGAAAAAATGCGAAAATCACTAATTCTAATCTTCATTAAAATTAAGCTAAGATTTGAAAAAATTGTTTATATAAAATTTAAGCAAGTTGCAATTGTTACTTACAACTTTTAAGCAAATTTTATAGGTTAAAAAAAAAAAATTACGTGGCTTTACGTACACTTAGGAAATTATTGTTGGTAAAGACGACTGCAATTGTAGTCAAAAACAAATGACAATTTCATTTAAAAAAAGGACGACTTACATTTCCATTAATTCAACTAACATTGTCATTTGTTTTTTAATGTTCAAAAAATGACTACATTGTAGTAAAAAATGAACCACATGGTAGTAAAAAATAAACCAAAAACAATTTTTTTGTTATTTTTTTAAATAACAAAAAACAACTGTAAAAAATGAATGTAAAAATCATAAAACAGTCATTTGATGTTGAGTTGTTTTTTAAATGAACTACAATGTTAGTTAAACAAATTTTATTTGTTCTACAAATGACTTACATTTACATTAAAAATAATGAAAACTGTATTACAACCCAAACAACTACATATTTTTAAGCAGAAGTTCCCTGAGTGTATTCGATTTTTCAATTTTGATTTTGTATTCCATTTTTGCACATAATTAGACTAGATTGGAAAATTTTTGTAAGTTACTTCGCGTAAGTTATGAAATAATTAAAAATCAACCCTAATTTCTTCTAAAGACAATTACTTATTCTTAAAAGTTACCCTTTTTCTTACCGAATTTAGCGGGAACTCTTGACAACATCGAGTTTTATACATCAAATAATAGGCAACATTGTGGAGATCGCAAAATCCAACTTTTATCATTTTTTTTGGGACACTCTAATTTACATACATTCATTCAAAACTCAATTGATTTCTTTTCGTGTTAAAATGTATTAAAAATGGTAATATTATTTACTTAATAATAATGGTTGAAGTAAAATAGATTGACCTACTAAAAATATGTTTAAATATTCCTAATTGTTAATACATATTTATAAATTTAAAAATTGAAACTGTGTCAATAACAAATGAATTTTAAAGAAAAACTTTAAATTTTGTTGCTATTTAATAAATATTACCTAGCAGACGTTTAAATGACAAATATAATGATTATTCCAATCACGCACTATTTTTAAAGTATAATAAAAAAAGTAATACAATGTTTATATAGTAGCACACATTTACAAAATACTAAAAGTGAGTGAACCATATAAAGAAATATAATAAAAAAGAATTTTAGGAAAAGCTAGTAATTATTATTACTCTTATATTAAAAGCACTGTTTGTACGTATGCCACTTGATAAGTAGATTGAATTGAAATAAACGGATTTGGTAAAAATTTGGCGATAACATTGAATAGTATACTTAAAATCACGTCTATACACTACACAGTGGGGTGTATCACAAATATTTTGAAAAATATCAGCCTTTCTTGCTGGCTGATTAGATTGCCATGAAACTTCACACAGCCATAATCAAGTAATTTAATTTTAATTAGTTTTAATTTATTTCAAAAAACCAACCGAGCCCTTCGGGCATATATAGTTGGTAGACCAACATTAACAATCAACTTCATTATGTCACTTAAAACTATAAAACCTTAAATATCCTATTTTCTAACAATATAAAAC
>CM037854.1:96483779-96559688 GCA_021234595.1 Delia radicum | reverse complement strand
TTTTCTTAAATATTACTATTTTGTTCATTGGCAAATTTTTTAAGTACTTTTTAATAAATATTAAGTGTTTCTACATATATTTTAGAGCCTTGTCAAATTTACGAGACACAAACTTTCCATAGTAGTTTTAAGAACTGTTCCAAAAATGTGATGAAAAGTTCATAAATAGTATTTATTTTTTTTTGTGTGTACATAATTTTGTAATAGCAAATCCAATATGCCAATTTATTTTTTATACCGATTACTTATTCGTAGTCGCTCCACACTAGGTTTTTAAATAATTCATTTAAAATAACAAATAGTCTTTACGATCTACTCGCGTAACTCAATGTCTAAAAAATATTCAAGGTCATCATCACTGTAAATAGAAATTGTTAATGGTTATAATTTACTAATGAACCTACATTATCGTAAATTTTAGTATGATGTGATAAATCCACATGATTGCGAAATGATGGCCGAAATCCAGGATCATCTGACGTAGAACTGGAAGAAAAAACATAAATTTTAATTGTTTTTAAGAATTCAAAAAACTTTATTTATACTAACCTTCCTTGAGTTTTTAAACATGTAAAACTTTGTTGAGCATTAAGACGATCCTATGGGCCCTTCGTTTTAGAGAATTAGGTGAAACGGAACCAATGCCTGCAGTAATCCAATCTATATCCGGTCCTTGTTGACCATTGCCTTCTGTGGTTGTACTAAGTCCTCATTAGTATTATTGCTGAGGTCGTGGTTGTTCTTGTTGTTGTTGCTGCTGTTACTCTCTTTTAGTTTCGCCTCGTTATCGTGCATATTAACGGTTAATTGTGGTGGTGGAACATGCAAAGAATATTGTACAGCACCCTCACTTGTTACAAGTGGTAGTTTTTGCGTGACAAACGTGTTTTAAACTGCTGCCACCAATGCTGCACTATCGTCACGGGTATTTGATATTTGTTGCACTACATTCAATACTTCTCTGGCGCTGGTAATTTGACCCAATACAGCTAAAACATCTAAAGCCGCTTGACGTACACGACGTTTACGATTTAATGCTGCATAAGTTGCATTTGTGACACATGTCTCCGTATCAAAACATGTACTGGGAAAGGTCATGAGTGCGTATATAACCATTTGTAATGCATGTTCACGAAACTGTAAATATGAGAAACAAAAATGTTTTTAAAAAATTTTATATTTGCAAATAAATTAGAGTAATGAAAGGATAAAATATGAAAATATTGTGCATAAATCATATTCTTTATTTAACTTAGTTACATTTAAATGTGAAAGGATAATGACATGGTTTTGGTAGCAATAATTTGTCTGTAAAAATTGACCAGTAATATACATACTTCCCTGATAACTAGAATATCAGGGAAGTATGCCATTGATAAGATATAATTATTTAATACAGTTTAAAAATTGAAAAACTTTTATAAACACACGACTATTTTTATATTATTATGCATTTAGGCCTCTTAAAATAGAAAAAATAATTTTCGAAATATTTTTTAATGAAAATGAAATTATTCAAGTTCGAGGCCATACTCTATATTTCTTTATTAGGATATTGTCCTAACAAATAATCTATAGAGTTTTTTTAAAATATATAATTGACCACTTTCAGGAATGTGTTGATAGATCTATTTCTTTAATTTCCTAGGTTCATCATCAGAAACACGGTTTAAAGAAGTGACAATTCCATGCAAAACATCAAACATTCATGTAAACTAGTTTTCTCACTAAATCAGAACTAATATATGAGCACGAAGTTAAAGATTATAAATAGACAAAGTACGGTCTTCTTTACTCCCCTTTACATCTTGTTTTTAAACAAAACAAAAAAGTGTGAAATAAAAAGAAAAAAAAAAACGTGTATTATATATCTACCAAAGGTAGAGGGTGCACATAACAAACAAGTTTCAAGTGAGAAAACTAGTTTATATGAATGTTTTGATATTTTGCATTTGATTGTCACTTCTTTCAAAACGTGTTCTGATGATGGGAACCTAGAATATTCCCGAAATATATCTATCAACACATGTCCTGAAAGTGGTCAATTAATAAATTGAAAACAAAAATTCTATAGATTATTTGTTAGGCCAATATTCTAATAAAGAAATATAGAGTATGGCCTCGAACTTGAATAATTTTCATTTTCATTGCACATTAAAGGTCGAAAAAACAAATTTTTATTTTTAATAAAAATTATATCAAACTAATATTTTTTAATTTTAATATTTTAGTAATTTGACTCTTTTGATTATATCTTGAGTTACCATTATCTACTTTGGTCAGTCAAATTGCAAAAAAATATCATTTAATGCGCAACATATCTTTCAAATTTTAATTCGGTTCAGTAGTTTAGAAACTATGAGTCGAAATTGCATGGATAAATCTCCTTTTTTTCTATATAAATTAAATATTTTAATTTGAAAATATGCAGTGGAAAATGTTTGTGAAAATTTGGTTAATAGAACTGTAAATCATGAGTCGTTGAACTTATTTTAAATAAAATTGGGGGTCAGAAGAACTTTTAAGGTCGCATTCTTTCTTGTTACAGAACCAAAAACCATACGTGTTATAATGGCTAACAAAAATGAAATGAAGTTTAGAGAAAAATATGTATCCAATTTTTTTGTATCAGTTCGTATTTTTTTAATATAAAACAGCATCTTTATTGCGATTGGTGAAATCCAAATTGGTAAATGTGATTAGTTTTTGTTATGGTTATGCTGACTGATTTGTACCAATTTTGATTAATGTGATTGCCGATTTCCTTATTCAGCGACAGATTGGTTTAAATCACGTTAATGAAAGTTTTTCTACCAGTTAGTTATTTTTAAATGATACAGCGTTATTTGCGATTGGAGAAATTTAATTTGTTTAAATGTGATTATTTTTTATTATGAAGTACTGCTAGACTGATTTGTACCCAATTTTGAACCTAACGTGATCCCGCTCTCTCCTTGTTCAGCGACAGAATTGGTGGAAATTATTTTTAACTATTACAGCACTCAATGAATTAAAAAAAAAAAACTGCAAAGAACCTAATGAGTACGGAGTGTGAAATGCAATTATTAAAATATTTGCAGTTTTCAGATTTTATCGCCGATTTTTGTTGCATTTTTTCTGATTTTTTATAAGCCGAAATATTCAGTTTTTTTAAATTGTTACTTAGTTTTTGGTAATAAATTCGCATAATTGGTGTTGTAACAAATCAGGCACTTCTACTCGTATTAATGTTAAACATTTCAGAGCAATGTTTAAAATCATACTTAACTAACTGAATTTCAGTATTGGTGGAAATTTAGTTTATGTAGTAATTACTCGCTATTTTCGTGGTTATTTCGGATAAATGAAATACAAATTCTCAAAATCAACATTATCAATGAGTTATTCTAATGCAAAATGTTATAACTTGGAAAAACTTTGGAAATTTTTTTTTCTTTACAGATATTAAATTTTACATACCGCGAATTTCGCGCCATATAATTAGATTGACATAGCAAACAAATATAAAAATCGTAAAATTTTTTACATAAATATGCGAAATTTCGATAACTCTCACGGCTGAAAATATATGAACCCAATTTATATAACCAAAAAAAAAAAAAATTTAAAGATAATTCATAGTTAACTAGAGAGATGAAAGTTTTTCTTCTCAATAAGTGGAACAGGACACAGACAGATTGAGATAAATTTAGACTTAAAATTGGGACAAAATCTATATATCCCATAAAAATAAATTAATCATTTTTTACCCACATTATTTTAACCACCAGCAAATAACGCCGTTTTATTTAAATAATGATCGAGCTGGTACATACATTTATACATGTTTTCCTAATTTAAATTGCATTTCTCGGCAGTTATATACACTCAGAATAGTATGTAGTTTACTGTTTGTAGTTTAATAAAAAAAGTTTTCAGTTGTGTTAAAAATAAAGGAACCTGAATTTATTTTTCAAATAAACAAACTTTTTTATACATTTTAAACTTTTTTATACATTTCTTCAAAATAATTTACTACCATTCACCGATTTTTTTAGTTTCATAAACATTTAACCACAAAAACGGAATATTGTAGTTTATTTGTTTGCGTTACAGTTATTAAAATTTTTTTTCAAAAAAATATTCAAAGAATTCGTGTTTGTCTTTTTGTTAAAATGGTTTGTTTATATAAAAAATCATTTCAATTCAATTTTAAAAGAATTGAAAGGTTTATACAAATGTGTGTGTGCGTATACATTTTGTAGAAAATAAAAAAAAAAAAAAAAAAAAAACTGAAAACAGAAAACAGAAAACAGAAATAATTGCAAATAACTGAATAAAAACTTTTATTTTTTACTGATCTGTAGTTAGAATTCGAAAATTTATTTTTAACTAACTATTCTTTTGTTCCTACGGATTTGTTTGTTATTTAAACGATATTTAAAAATAAATAACAAGAAACATTTGATTTAAATGAAAAGGAAGTAGACCGGATTTTAGGTGATTTGTCATTTGTGATAAATTACATTTTCAGTTAATTTAAACTACGAACTATTTTCAATATAAGAAAAATTTGTTTGGATTTTTAGCAATAAATAATGTGCACATTATAAAGTTTCCAACACCATAGTTTCCTGTAAGCTCAATGGCTCATAACGTGCAGCGTTTTTAGCCAAATTTTCACAAACATATATTCATTAAAGTTGACCACTGCTAATTTACATTTGAATGCTTAACTCGAACAAGGGCACAAAATCCAAAAACTAAATTTCCAGGAAAGGTAACACAAGTGGGAAACAGTCAAAAAAAATTGTTTTGATACACTTTTTTTTGCTAAATATTCTACAAACATGGCCACAAGTACCCTGTGCACAAAATTTAATTTAAAAATATTAAGCAGACATACCAAAAAAATTGTACCAAGTTAAAAATTTTCTCTATACAAGTTTGATATAATTTTTATTAAAAATAAAAATTATGTTTTCTTCGACCTTTAATTGGATAATATCCTAACAAAGAAATATATAGTATGGCCTCGAACTTGAATAATTTTCATTTTCATTGCACAATTGAGGCGCTCAGCGCCAAAACGGCCTAACCCACATTGTAAAAAAAATCAAACTGGCTGTGCTGGTCTGGCCGGAACCTTTTGAAATAAATTCCAAAAAAACTCCATATTGCATAATATAACACTAGGTTATACTACCTGCTGAAAACTGTTTTTGAGTTTTTTTTTGGTATTTGTTTCAGGGGGTTCCGGTTAGATCGGCATGGTCGGTTTGATTTTTTTTGACAATGTGGGTTAGGCCGTTTTGGCGCTGAGCGCCTCAATTAAAAGTCGACAAAAACATAATTTATATTTTAATAATGATTATAAGTGAAGTGGACCTTGCACATAACAAACAAGTTTTCAATTTATTTTTTGATCAATAGTGATAATCTTTTAATTCGAGCTCATATATGTATATATTAGTTCTCATGTAGTGAGTAAACTAGTTTATATGAATGTTTGATGTTTGGCATGGGATTGTTACCTCTTTCAAAACGTGTTCTGATGATGGGAACCTAGAAAATTCCCGAAATAGATCAATCAACAGTGTTGATTCAACACATTCCTGTAAGGGTCAAATAATAAATTTGAAAACAAAAAACTCTATAGATTATCCTAATAAAGAAATATAGATTATGGCCTCGAACTTGAATAATTTTCATTTTAATTGATTTTCTCTACATTTATCCCATGCATTATCGCACACTACATGTTGCAAATATTAAGATATTTTTCTGAAATTTGGAAGCTCTGACTTAGATTACCCAAAAGTACAAAACATGTTGAATTTTATTAAAACTTGTCCATGCTTAATTCTACAAAACTCACAAGAACTATTCCATAAAAGTTCAATAGTTAATTAAAAATTTTATCGGTAAAGTTGTTTCAATGTTAAATTACCAAAGAAATATATTTTTAACTTTCTGTCTGTCATGTAATATACAAAATAAACAATAAACAAAATAAACAAAATAAACAAAAAACAAAAAAAAAAAAAAACGGACTTTCGGTAATAGTTAAAATATTCAATTAAAATTTCTTATTATATTATAGCGAGTATTGAAATAAACGAAAATAATCTATTGTTTTCATCGATTTTGTCAATTAATTTTTCAACAGTTGAAAATAAACTAAAAAATACAATTGCTTTAAACGAAAAGTAAATAATACTTTTTTTAACTGATTTTCAGTTAATTTAATGTGTATATTCAGTAGTCTTTACCGAAAAAATATTGTGAGGTCACTATTAAAATCACTATTTAAAATCAAGGTCATTCCAAAACGATATAATCCTTAATGCAAAAACTTAAGACATATTAAAAATAAAAACTTTGTATTAAAATAATATTAATTATTTAAAATAAAAAATATTTTATAAACTAAATGTTTACAAAAATTAAGATTTCCAAGGAAAATGTTTTGAACATATTCTGAAATTTTTATATAATGTAGATACCATGTCAAGTTAACTCTGAATAAAAAACAGAAAAAAAAATCAGGCTACGCATTTTCAGATATTTGCAAGTCAAATACATTTTTAATTTGTTTTAATCCTTTTTTTGAAAAGATTTATTTTTCCTCAATAGGAGGTTATAAAGCTTTATTATGAGACTTAGTTCATATCAGTAGGATGATGCGTTCAAGAGATATGATGGTTTGAACATCATGTATTTTACTGGAAAGTCATATATATAAACTGCGATAAAACACGAAGTACAACAAATTTGTTAAAAACTAGAAATTGAAAACCAATAAAATACATTCACCAAATTTTGTGAAAATGGGGAGAAATGATTCCGAAAAATCCATTTTTTGTGTCTATGATTTTTATTTTCAGCCATACTCTTTAAAATAAAATGCATAATAGTTTTTTCCTGGAAGAATCAATTTTTTATTCTTAAAAGAATGAATGGAATGAATGAATGAATAATGATTTATTATAAAAATATGTAATTACAATTCATATAAATATCACAAAGAAGTTGCTATGATTAATTCATTTGAAGACATAACATTGAATGTTGTGTGTCTAAAAATGAATGGTGGCACAGCTCGTTAAGAGGTGAGATTACGATGCATAGCTTGATGCTAAGGCAGTGAGTTTGAATCCCAGTACGACACCAAAAAAGTAAAAAGTTTTTCATATAGAGCAAATTAACAATATAAAAATACTTTGTTCAATTGACACATAAATTAACAACTGACGAGTCCCAGGAGGCGGACGAAACTGCTCCCTTGTGTCCGTATAATTTTTCAATAAAAATGTTTTCTTCTTCTTTCTTCCTGTAAAGACACTAACTAAAACAAAATTCTACAGTAATTAATTAAAAATAATTTACGATTGTCATTATCTGACGGTTGCAAAACACTTTCTAACATGAATGCTTATAATTGAACACTCCTGTACATTTGTGTGAAAAATTCAGGGAGTTATCTAGATTGGTCGCTGACTTATAGCCAATAAAATTAAAAAGATATGAGAATCGCCCTAGTATGTACATTAGGGTTTATAACGTTTTTGCAATAAAACTACAAAGCACCACCCTGTGGACAGTATTATACCAATAATAAATATTGTTTTTTGGGTCGTTTCGGAATTTCTAAACTAAATATTTATTTTCAATAATGTAATACAATGAGTATGTGTATCTTGGACTGGTTGGAAAATATTTTTTATTGATGATAGTATAAGTATGTAACACAAAAGTATGTAATTTAGAGTACATACTTTTTTCCATTTTTTTAATTTTTTTTTACCAAAACTTCGTTGCGTTTGGTGCGGGAACTTTTTAAAAATAAAAATCATGGTTCTTTATATTTGTTCAAGGCAAACACGGATATGCCATGTAATTTTTAATACTTGCAAAAATGCAAAAAGTTATAACCCTAATGTACACATAAAAATACATACGCATAGAAAAAAAAATGTATTAAATAGGAAAAGAAAAATCCTCATGATAATGTTTTGGCTATAATTTAACGACCAATCTAGATACCACTATGAATTTTTCTACAAATGTAGATGAGGGTTCAAAAATAAGCATATATTTTTTTAGGAATTTAAAAAAATTCGCATTTTGACATATGGTTATTTAAACTCAATACCGCAAAATATTACCTTTGACCTTTCCAAGAAAAAAAAATTGTGCGCATATCATTTTAAAGGGTACATTTTAAGTTCAAAATTAAATCCAATACGAATTTTATATCTTTGTATAGTTTAAAAGTTATACTTCATGTTGTAAATTTACTTTAGTCAATTTTACACGTTTTTGCAATTTTCATGATGTCATATTGTGGAAACCGAAAGAGTTCGGAATTTAAAATGTTCTGTAAATTTCTTGTCGATTATGACAGTTATGGTGAATTTCATTGAAATCGAAGAAGGTAGATCCGAAAATGTCGTTTTTGTTTAATTGAGCTGGCATGTTTTCACTAAGGACTTTAAAGTTTAAATTTTTCAAGAAAATATTAAAAAACGTGTACTCATGATATGATTTAAATATTGGTATCAAATGAAAGGAGAAAACCTCAGATTTAAATTAATCTGATTATAATTTTGCAGAATCGAAAATGTCATTTAAAAAATTTAAGCCTTTAATATTAATTGTGATTTTTAATAAATTTGTCAGAAATAGAATTTTTCTATAGGCAATCAATCTGAGGTTTTTGGTTAATTTTACGAAAAAACATTTTAAGTTTTTTTTTTATAGAAACAAAACCCGAATATTTTCCATAGGAACTTTTGATCCAACTCTACAAAAGCTAAATTTTAGATGTAATTAGTATGCAAAAATAATTTTTTTAAATAAAACAATTTTTGCGGTGAAAAAAAATGTGAAAGTTTTGCGGTGAAAATTAAATATTCACCTCTAGCGTATGCTAAACAAATATTTTATTTACTAGACGTCTGGAGATGAATTTGTTCTGAAATTCATCAATTTCCATGCAACATTTTTCATTACCTTCACATTTTTACTCATAACTTTTTAACCGATGAACCGATTTTGCCTATTTTTTTATTAATGTTGCCCATAAATATTAAATTTCGTTCTGAATTTAAAATCTTTAACGATATTAAATAATTAAATATTTGAAAGGACATTTGTGAAAATTTTATTCGGGAAAACTTCTAACACATATTTTTGAAAAATATATATTTTAACACTTTTTGAAAAAATTCAATCAAAAAAAAAATCATTCCGACAGTGAAGCGTTTATAGAACTTATGAAACTGTTTCATCAATTTTTTTTAATTTAATAAGTTTTTTTGAAGTAACACAACTCTTCACGAATGTCTTAAAAATGCATTGGAACTAAGCGATATGATTTTTAAAACAATTTCATTGAGGCTACATTGAAATAATTTCTAAAATATAAATGAGAATTAAATTTTAAAACTAAAGTTTTAAATTAATGAAAATTTATGAAATTATGAAATTTCTGAAAAAGTAAAAAATTAAGTCTTTGAAATAATTGCATAGCTCTATACAAAATTTTCATTAAATTTATGAAGAGATAATTTATAAAATCGAATGAACTTTTTTTTATACAACTATGAAATTTTATAAAAAATAGTTTATGAAAAATGTCATAATATTAATAACATTTCTTGGATATAATGAAATTCTTCATTGAATCTACGAAAAAAACTTGATGAAATTGTTTCATTAATATTATGAAGTATAATTCATTCAGTGTATAATTGCCACCAGAGGCTCTGTTCTGGTTTTTTTTTAAGATAACCAAGATTCTTCTATTAATATGTTGCTTTCTTTGAAAAGGGGTTAGAGTAGAAATGAAAGGTGGCGAAATATGTAGGGGTTGAAATATTGCAACAAGGCAATTCCGCGAAATAATACTTCTTAGCACAATTGTTGTGTTGCTTTACTTGGGTGGTGGCAAGTGTTACGGGAACACAGAGGAAATTTAAATTTTGTATTCAGCAACAATTATGGGATTTCCAAGTTTCAAGTTTAAGTTCCAAATATTAGAACTAGTTCCGATGTTTCATTGTCTCTTGTTGAAGAACAAATTCTGTTAGTAAGGGCATTGTTGGAATATACTTTTTTATTAGCTGGACAGTTGTATTGGAAAGCAACATATGTATTTGATGTTACTCTACTAACATCAGAATCTTCTTTTCCTTTTGTCGTTTAGAATTGTATAAATTACATTAAATACATATATGTATATATAAATTACATAAAATATATTTAAATTTCATGACTTTTAAACACATTTCACACCTTAGTTTCCTTCCCTTTTTGCCAGTTATATTATACCTAGTTAGCTTGCTCTCACTCTCAATTATTAATATTCAATTGCAATTTTTACAGTGACGACGACGACGGAAGTTCACCGACATGCAAATGAATGAAATGCATTGAGCACAAGGTGCAGTTCATTTCAAACCATCATGCAAATCAAAAATTTCATACCAAATAAAAGAAAATAAAGAAAAACCCTAGAAAAAACAGGAAATTAATGTTGGTACTAAATGAAATCAAACCATAAAATATCGAATAACAAATGGCTTTGATTGTTTAACTTTGAAAATTTTATGGCAACTCTAGTATTGTCTCCGAAAAGGAAATATTCATTCATTTCCCTTAACTCCCTTTGCATTAGTAAATGACAACAATAACTAGTAGTAAGGAAAGACAAATTACTTACCCTTGAGCTTTTGGCATGTAAAAATTCTTGTGATATTAACTTCAAAATAATTGTAGCTGGTGGTAATCTTTGCATTAAAGCTTTACACACTCGATTTGCACCGGCGCCTCCCTGACGACAAAGACCACTCATAATTTGCATAGTACGGTCTTCTAGATTATCCAAAGGCAGGCGTGTTATCAAATTAATTAATAGTTTGCGTTTTTCTTCAGCTACTTCCATTTTACATTCCGATGATAGTAGGGTACGCAATAGGGAGTCTAAACAAGGTTGTACACGTGCTAGGTTTTCAGAAGATCTTAGAGCTTGCTCTAATTGCAAAACACCCTGTAAACGATGACGCCAATTCTAAAATATAATAAATTTAAAATCTGTTTAAAAAAATGCTTTTTATTGTTGTTTATTTATTATAAATAATTCGATTATTTGGAAATCATTAGTTTTAAATTATATTTTATTAGCTTTTAATATTTTCATTTTAAAAAGCCATAAATAAAATTATCTATTTTACGAGGATAGCTTTTATACAATCACGCGAATTCTCCATAATCTGTTTTCGAAAACCTTGAGAATTGTTGGCAATAAAAACAATTCAACTAAAACGTTTCCTTATAGTTTTTATATAAAAAATATATTTTAATGACCTTTATATATGTAAGAGCATTCCTTATAGCTAAATTTGCATATTTGTTTTAACAATTAAAGTTGCTGCACCCCAGTGTAGAAACGGTAATAATGTGTCATTATTTTTCCTATTACCAGTAATGACACCAGCTCACTCTCTGCATTACTTTAACACACATAATAAGGACATACTAATAACTAGTTACTTTTCCCATTATTTTAAAACAAAAAATAATGCCTTGCCCAAAAGAACTTATTTGTATCGTTATTTTCAAAATAAAGTGATGATCTTAAAATTTTTTGAAAATCTAATCATTACTTCTTCAACTCTAGTAAGTACATAGGGCCTGTTGGAAGGACGAGGAGACCTTGAAACACTATCTCTGTGAATGTCCGGCATTTGCCGGGATCCGGGTCGAAATACTATCCAGTGACCCAATATCCACATTTGGGGATCTTAGGGGCATAGGATGGAAGAAGTTGAGGAAATTCGTCAGTGCGACGGAGTTCCTGGGGTAGGAATGTGACATAGGACCGATTGTTTAGAGCGCACAACAAGCCGACATTCTGGCTTAAGTGTAAGTCCTCAGGGACTTGAGTCGGATTAGGGAAGCATTTTCCCTTCTCCGAATCCTCTTTTCGACCTAACCTAAGAGTACATGTATAATTACTTAGTTTTGGTTTTTTGTAAGCTGAAAAGAACGGACATTTTGTTTAAGCAAGTCATTTATGTTTCTATCCATCAAGTATAACATGTCGAGATAGTTCAGTTGGTAGAACGGTTGACTAACAACCTGGAGGCCCGTGCTCGAAATCCGTGTGGCCACTTATTTAAAATTAATGAGATTTGTAATGATAATTGTAATTACTTATATATCAACTTATATGGTAATGCTTTTCAACACTGGGACTCTATTATTAAAAACAGTGTATTTAATTAGCTAATAATGTACAAATATTATCAAATATACACAGAAAAAACTAAAAACGAGTTTAAATCATTAAAATTATTGAATTAATTAATATTTTAATTGATTTTGCACCTATCACTGCAATGATACTATCAATTAAAACGTTTAAAAAATTAAAAAGACGAAAAAGATAGACTTACTGAATCCTAATCTGCTGAATTTCCCTATCGTGTTTTCGAGATATTCTAACCTCAAAATGCAAAAAATACGTTTTTTTTGGTACATTTAAGGTTCTGTAACTTCCAGATTTTTTTTCAGAACCTCCAATACAAAATCCATTTTAAATTTTCAAAAATTCTGTTGTGCTTCCCTTAATGCCTTCTTTAAAGCAGTGAATAATGCTTACAATGAAGCAGTAAAGAATGCATGCCATGAAACATTAATGTTGTCAAAGCACAAAAAAGCGCTTTTTTATTGCATACGAAGGCATGACTTTATTGCTTCTTAGATCACATGAAAACAGCGCTTTTCATCTTCTTAAAAGAGACATACCAAGTGGGACATCGCGAACAACGTCATACGTTCTAGAATTGCTTCGGAAGCTCTTGCTTCTGGGTATGCACTATTTTTTGCTGGGGTATGAAATCAATCAATCAATCAGCTCAATCGAAGACTAGATAAACAATCGTTTATCTATGAGAAAATATTTGATAAATTGAGAACTGTATAAGCTCTTTTATAATACTAACACCATGTCTAAATGACTTAAAATATTCACATGGCCTTTAAAAACCACCTTCATGAATTACGACATTTTCTATATATAGAAAACATAGATTAGATTAGATCAGAAGGCACTATGCACCGCGACCAATGTAGGTATTTTGTGCTGCCTAAAGTTACCTACAGATTCAAGCTACCTATAAAGCCAATTATCCTATTAGGCAAAATGTTCGCGATGTCGGAAGGCGAAATGAAGCGATCACCTAGAAACCTAAGTCTCCTATCACAAATCCTGGGACATTCGCAGAGAACATGCTCCGAGGTCTCAGACACCATCTCACAAAACCTACACATATCCGTGTCAGATTGACCCATTTTGTGCAGATGGTATCTGAGATTACAGTGTCCAGTATTGAAAACATAGAATTATGTCTCATATCAGAAAGCCATAATACAAAAGAAACATTTATAAATTTGGACGCTATCAAAAATACAAGGCGTAGCCGTGTAGACCTTGAAATAATATCAAGAATCATGATCTTACTTTTTCGCGGTTGATCTAACATCAAACGCAGTGAAGTTCTGATTGAAAGTTTTTAAATTTTTTTAAAAAATGTTTTATTTTATTTCGAATTACTTAATTTTTTTGTTATGTACTTATACTATGATCAATTAAAAAATAATCTTCCGCCATTCCAATACACACATACATGTTGCATTGTAATACTTAAAATAAATTTTTAAATAAAAACGGCTTTTAGAAATTTGTTTCGATGCTTAAGTTTTTTGTTCCTAATTCACTTAAAAACACCGATACTTATTATCAGTACAATATTGTCCATAAGATGGTGCCTTATAATTTTTTTCGTAACAAACAAATTATAACCCTACTAAGAGGGAATTAAAAATTTGTGAAAGCCAATACCCTATGAGTGTTCAACAGATCCCTCAAAAATTCCAGATATAATCGATTTTTTCGTTACTTAAGGCATAAATAAAAATCATGTAGAAATATATATAACAGTGATGACCTAACTTCGGATCATTCACCGGTTTATAATGGCAGTTGTTGATACTATTTCAGTTAATTATTCTCCATGGAAAAAAACAAAAGAGATTTGCAAATTATCAGTTACGATCTACATCTACACTCACATAGCAAATTAGGTTGTGTGAACCAATTTTTATTCAACCGATTTGATTCGGTTGCTGCAACCTCCTAAATTCAGTTGTCACAACCGAATTCCATTGCCACAGCCTCCAATTCGGTTGCACCAACCGAATTAAGTTGGAGCAACCGAATTTACGATGTTGCAGAAACGGAATCAATTCGGTTGGATGAAATCTTTCGATTTTTGTGAGAGAGTATTAACAAGGATAATGAAACATGTACAACAATTTAAGCAATATAAGGCAATATTATTTACAGACTAATTGGAAGATAACTTTACACCACTACCCGCTCTTACAGTAGATGAAATCATTGACATAACCAATAAAACTGATCTTAAAGGCATACCTCTGATAACTATAAAGAGATAAAATCACTAATTAAAAATTTAATTAATCCTAGCAAGGTACCAAGTGATTACCTTATTACTGGTAAAATCCCTAAGGAATAACCTGAAGAAGCAATGAGAAAACTGATGTATACAAAAAACGCATCATTCAGAATCCAATACGTTCCAAGCCAATAGAAAGTAGCTCAGGTTATTATGATACCAAAACCAGGAAAGCAGCCGATCGTAAAGAAATCTTACATACCAATTTCACTGCTAACTACAATGTCTAAAGTATTTGAGAAATTGCTTTTAAAAAGACTTAATGTAATAGTTGAAGACAGAAGTCTGATACCAAATCACCACTTTGGACTTCGATTTAAAATGCATGAATATTCCGTATACCACTGAATGCGTCTTCAAAAGCTCATTCAATTGTTACCCAATTTGTCTTAAATTTCTCTGAAACCATTCAAAACAAGCCGAAAAAACGAAAAATGGGCTAATTTCTTATAATATCTTTTAAGCCCTAATCATTACATCGGGCAGGTAAAAGAAATTCGTGTTCCTTATTTTTTTCTCTTTGTCACATATCGCAATTTCACTAAGATCGAAAAGAATCCACCGGGTGACTACCATTATTAGTTTGTTGTTCGCATTGCTCGCATAAATTTTGCGTTAACAATCTTCATTTAGCTTTTTTTATTTAGTATTCTGCTGGTCAGTAATAATATATTGTTTTTTTTTTAAATAAGTTTAATTTAAATTTAGAGGTGATGTGGATGATAATAAACATATTCTGTTTTTAATGCAGCCAACGTATTTATATTTTAATAAAATTTATTGTAGCTTTGTACATGTATTTGGAATTATATTTTAAATTAGGTTGGTAACATTTTTCCACATAACTATCATAAAATAATTAGAAGTTAGCACTCTACGATAAAATATTAAGAATGAATTATTTTATTTTAGTGTTTAACTTTGGCTGTATTCTAAATAAGCTATTCGCCCTCTAAAAATAAATTTAACTTCTATTATAAAGTTTAAAATTATACTACATTTATAATAGAATCAAGAACGTGTAGTTTAAAAAACTACTTTTATTTACTTGTCAAATTCCATGCAACTAAAAAACTAAAAGTTTTTAAAAACTACTAGTTTTTGTTCTAGTATAAAAACTCTGAAGTGTTAACTTGTCTTTTGAAAGTAAAATCAAATGCTATAGGTAACGACAATATGGATCCAAGGTTTATTAAATTAATACTACAACAACTGCTGGCATTCATCACCTACTTCTTTAACACTATTCTTACTACAAGTGTTTTTCCAACTAAATGGAAACATGCGAAGGTCATACCAGTACCAAAATCAAAATCAGAGTTTCGTCCAATAGCAATTTTACCTTTTCTATCCAAAGTACTTGAAAAACTTATGCACATTAAAATAAGTGAACACTTAAATCACTTTAAATTATTAACTGATCGACAATCAGGCTTTCGGCCAAAAATAGCTGTATTACAGAGTCGTCGACATTGGCAAAGTCAATTTCTTAGTGTTGCTTGACCATTCGAAGGCTTTCGATACCATTGATCATACTATTCTCGGCCTCGAACTAAGTCAACTTTTGAATTTTTCATACACGTCAACATTATTGCTTAGTTTGTACTTGTCAAATCGCTGTCAATCAGTATTCTTAAATAATAACTACTCACAACCTTTACCTGTGGAAAGGGGTGTACCTTAAGGTTCGATTTTGGGACCTCTTCTTTTTTCACTCTATGTGAATGACTTACCTAATCGCTTGTTTCACTCTAAACTTCAAATGTCCAGCTTTACTTGGGGAGTTCAATAGATCGTGTTCATGAAAATCTTAGTAAATTTAACTATGATCTCAACCAAATTTACCTCTGGGCATCGGAAAATAGGCTTTGCTTAAACCCTCAAAAACCAGAATGCCTCATAATACGCAAAAAATCGTCACAAATAAACATTAACTTTGATATTGTTCTCAACAACAAGAAAATTGAAATAGTTTCGTCTGTGAAAAACCTCGAGATTATTTTTAATAACACGCTTAGTTGGTCGAATCATGTCAACTCTATAGTCTTCAAGATGAACTATATGCTTCGTACACTATGGCCTATACAGTACTGAACACCTTTTAAAATCAGAATGCTTATTGCTAAAGTTTATTTAATGCCCAGTTTGCTCTATGGCTGTGAGTTTTTCGCTCATTGTGATTCCACGAGTAAGAGTAAATTAAAGGTGGTCTACAATAAAATAATAAGATATGTTTTGGGCTCTCAAAGCGCGATCATAATAGAGTATCTTCCTATACAAAGCAGTTGTACGGCATGTCTCTGGAGAATCTAATGAACGTCAGAATACTCACCCTGCTTCACGAAATAATATATATTAAGGAGCCACGAAATTTGTATGACCGCCTTGCATTTTTTTCAATCAGGAAGGGATAAAAAGATAGTTTTCCTCCGGTACAGAAGTCTTATTACGGAATTGCAATTTTATTTTAACGCCATCCATCTTTGGAACTTTCTTCCAAACAAAATTCAAACCAACAATAACGCAACAAGTTTTAAAAAGGAAATAACAAAACATTTCTTTTTGATGTCAGTAAATAAATATTATTAATTTTTATTTTATATTTCATTTTATTGTCATTATTGTCATTATTGTCATTATTGTCATTATTGTCATTATTGTCATTATTGTTTTAATTTTTTTTTTTATATTTTTATTAATTATTATTAATTTAATTATTTAAAACTACAAATGTAACCCAATTATGTAATTACAATTTCTTACATCCCATACTTTAAATTAAAAGATATATTTCTTGTTGTATGGGATTGTCAAATAAATTCAAATTCAAATTCAAATGTAGTGTTAAGTGGACATGTATGCATGTTGTATACACTTACATTAATAAGATTAGCTAAACGTATGATTTATATTAATACATATTACATTTATTACTCATACGCCACAGGCTAGTGAGTTTATAATACGTATGATTAATATTTTAACATCAAATACATAACAGTTTGGGTTCTTCTAACTGATAAGTGAATCCATAATATTGAAAAAACTAACTGCCCTATGTATGCATAGAAAATTCGTTGATTCGAATTTGAATGTGAAACAACAAACAATTTTGCTTATAAGAATCAACAAAAAGATTTTGCATATACCCATTAATATACATCTAATGCAGTAAAAAAAATATTTTGTATAACAAAAACAAAAGGCTTTTTAAAAAAAAAAGTTTTCCCATTAAAAGTCTTTAAAAAACCGGTGAAGTTTTGACCTCAAAATTTGGTATAGAGGTTTCTTAATTATGCGAGGCCATCCACTAAGACGATATTTTCAGAAATTCCTATAGAGAAAGTTTATATTTAAAGTATGTCTTCTCTGGATCATAAGCTAATTAAAATATTAACATGATAATTATCGCAATATTAACTAGAAACGTGGTCCTCATAGGGTGATGTCTTTCCTGACGATCTGCTTAAACCGATTCAGTAAGAAATCTAAAAGTTTAAATATATGTTCCATAAAATGCGATCTTATTCCCTGATAATTTATTTTGGAATTATCGTCCAGATGTTGGTTCGAAAGCGAAAAAATGTTCCCTTAAAGGCCTGGCCAACCTAAGAAGTTAGTCCGAAAAAAAGTTTAGTAATATCACCCAAACTATGCATATTAATGTGCTGAATGTGGTGAAATAAGCAATAAGCCATTTCTGATACCCTATCAGCGTTTAAAGTTGGTTAAACATTTTTGAAAAAAAAAATTGGTATCAAAATTGGCATGAATGAATTACAAAAAATATTTTTATATTTTTGTCTCGTTAAATTGGTGCAAATATGCTTCTTTTATGATAAAAAACATGCACGACATTGTTTTTTATGACATTTTTAAATATTAAATAAAACTGTTCACCAGAGCATTTAAAACTAACATGCTCGTCAACGCTCAGCTTTTAAGACCCATTTTTTCAAAAAGTTCAAAATTTTTTTCCCCAAAATTCACGAACATCGGAATCTTCAATCGCTGGTATAGAACTGAAGATCCAATCCAAAAATGTTGACTTATTTTTCACATATTCTGCACAATAATATAAATCGTTTTGAATGCTTAAACTTCATCGAAATCGGAAAAAGCTATTTATCGGGACACTTATTTCGAAAGTGGTATGAGTCCATTTTTAAAAGAATAAAAATAATAATGGAGTTTCGTCATATTCAATGACTTCTATTCACTGTAAAAATATTTGTAAGATTCTAAAAAATCGATGAAATTTTAACGGAATTCTTGTATTGTAAGATATTTTATAAATACTCAGAAAATTCTTCCCGTAACTACATATCAGTTATTCGTGTACTAAACGGCAAATAGTAATTTTAACTGTAATTGTAGTAATTTTACCATGGGGAAATGTGAAATAACTATTTTTGTAGGTCATTAAAAAAATATCTAAACAAAAATATCGTATATTAGTAACAGTTGTTTTGAGTAGTAATTTTGGCAACTTCGCTAAAAGCTCAAAAAAATAATGAAATGTGTGTATAAGTAAGTTTTAAATATTTTAATTGTTATATTTGTTTGATTCCAGAAAAAATACTAGAAATATATTAATTATATTAGAAATCTCGTCAAAAATTTCATGAATAATGTATAAGCGACAACGCAGGGAGTCTAATTTCCAATATATAAAACCTACAACTCTTTCATACAGTATACTAGCGGGCTAAAGTCTGGGCATGCCCGGAGTCCCCAGGTAATAAAGAATTTTAAATAAGGTAAGGTAATTAAAGCTATTTAAAATGCATTATACGGGAAAGAACGCTAATAAGAAGCTTATACAAAAAATAAATAAGGTAGCTATAGAAAAAAGTATTCATATTTTCAAAACCATTGAACGCGATTCACCAAATTAAATAGTAGATGTTTCAACGAAAATAACGACATTAATGTCGAATTAAAAAATATATTTTTCCCTGAAAGTTTTCAAAGCTTAACTTTCAATATTTTTACTTGATAACAAAAATCGTAGATTGGCTTTGAAAAAGCATTTTTTAAGTAGTTTTAAGCGAATTAATTAAAATTAAAATTAGCTGATTAATGGCGGATTTTTAGAACTCATTTATTTTCTCTTTTAAATAAATCGGTAAAGTCAGAGGAACTTTATTTCTTTTTTGCTCTTTGTGGTTTAAAAAATATTCTCAATTATGGGATTATTATCTCTATAGACTTTATTTGCCAAGATGCGCGGATTATCTTTAAAAGTTTACCAATCGCAGTGATCTTATATTAAGATAAAAGAGCGTATGCTGTTTCATTAATACATTTTATATAACAATATTTAAAGAATGAAACTAAAGTATTTAATAACAACAGAGAAATTAAAATTAATGACAGTAAAAAGTGATTATTTTAAGTTTGATTTGATTGTATCAAATAAAATAATGGCAGCATATTTGAAATCATATTTTTTTCAAAATGTTCTAAACTGTTAATTTGCCTAATTTCCCTCTCTATGAATCAAATTTAGGAAATTTAAACAAATAGTCACCATACTTGGTACAAAGCTCGAAATATATATTTTTACACAATGCCAAATTTAAAATATTTTAAATTGTGTTGTTGTGCAGGATATGTCGCGTTTCTCTTTCCGCTTCCAGCCATTTATAAAGTGTTATAAAGTGTATAAAGTGTTATTATTCCAGTTTAAATTAGTAATGTCAAAATTGGACAACAAAAATTATATTTTCATATAAATCCCAAATATTTTAAAAACGTGGATACTGTAATATTAATTGTGCAAACGTTTTTAGTTCAACTAATTCCCAACGTTAACAAAATTAAACAGTGAAATGAATTAAAGCACTTTGCAGGAGGAATAATAATTAAAAAGTGATAATATCGTAAATTAGTACGATTATCGTTGTAAATAAGTGTGCTATCGTCGAAAATTAGTATGGTTTATTACAATAGTATGAACAATAAATTGGTCACTTGGCAACTAAATATAAAGCTTATCACATATATTTAACCCATTGACGACGGAACGTAAACTGCTGAAAAACTTGGATTTTTTGCGGATTCGGGTTTATTGACCCAACCTTTCTAAGAAAAATGTTGTCAAGCTTATTTTTTGCAACTCCTTTAATGAAAAAAATCAATGCAGCATATATATCCCATTGGTCATCAATGGCCAAAACTAGTGAGCAAATACCGCACCCAAGCAATAGTAAAAGAATTGTCGAGTTTATTTCTATTATTTCGGTTGCGTCATATGACACATGTTTCTAAATTATTTTTGTTGACACTAATATATCAACATTTTTAAAATTCCTTAAGTTGTAAATCTAGTTCTGACTGTAGTTCTACTATATCCTTGTTATGAAGTGATAGAGAAATTTGGAGTCCATTTTTGGTATCAGGAGATAAAAATCTATAAATTTCACATTTTTTAAAAAAAAATCAATTAAAAAACACTTAAATTTCTATACGAACAAAATATAAAAAAAAAAATAACGAAAACCTCTTATTTTATCTTTGATGATTAATGGGATGTATGAGTATCCTGTCCCATATTGTATCAGTATCCTGTAGGAAATGCAATAAATCAATTCCAAATATCTCAATGTTTCTTGAAACTTGAAGGATTGGACCATGTCTTACCAAATATTTGATCCCTATATCCAATATATATATATATAATCCTTTAAATTCCTAGGAGGAACATAGGGCCACAACAAATTTTTTCCATTCCGCTCTGTCTTCGGCTATGTGTTTGATTTGGCTCCAGGAATACCCTGCATCTTGAATTTCCCTTAGCGTATTTCGTCTCCAGGTGTTGCTCGGACGACCAATTCTTCTACTCCCCTGGGGGTTGAACTCAAGCACCTTCCTTGTGATGTCATTTTGTGGTTTACGGAAAGTGTGACCGAGCCATCTATTTTATCGAACGCTATATCCAATACCGTTCGATAAAATAGATATCAAAAATGATGAAACAAATATTCATATTTTTTAACTTTAGGGACTCCTATTCGGCTCTTAGATCATATTGGTTCAAGTGCTTGGTATGATCTGAAAGCTACATCTATCCTTTATCGATAAACACCACAATCGGATAAAAAAATGAGCCTAATACAACAAAAAATAAAAATGCGACATATATCAACGATTATTCGACAAAGGGTTAAATACGTCCAGTAAAAGAGTGCAGCGTTTTCGTCATCATTTCGTGTGAAAAATTTGGATTTTAGTTTGTATGAAAAATTTGTTTAAATTAGATTTCTATCAAAATCTATCGAAACCTACTTTAAGCTATGTATGTTTCGAGCTTAATATTTTATTTTCTTCAAAGTTTATTAAACTGTTTGTGATCGCAATAAATGTATTTTCGTCCTAACATGTACCCGTTACCTCATGAAAAGTCTAATTACCCAAAAATGTATTTAAGACGTAAATTAAGTCATAATTTTCGTATGCACTTTAACATTTTGCCTTTAACATTTTTTTTTCCCGTTTTTACATACAAATATTTACTGACTTTTTCTGTGTTTTTGGGATATCAGTTAAACTTGGCTTAGCCAAACCGAAAACGAATTTTGTCAGCTATTTTCAAAGTTACTTTATTAGTTTTGTCAGAAAAAGTTGTTTCGACGTCAGAAAAAGTTTTTCCGGTTTTTGGGTTTCATTGAAATAAAACAAAAAAAAAAAAAAAAAGTTTGAAGATAATCTAAATCTTAAAAACTCGGGATGAAAGTACATATTATAATATATAAAACTTATTCTAGTTGTCCTTAAAAAATTTCAAATTAAAAAATCAGTAGAAAATATTGTAAAAAAAACTTTTTTTTTTTCAATTAAAAGCATCTTTATATTATTTTTTTTACTTTTTCATGTTTTCAGAAATTTTGTTAAAGTTTTCGGGAATTTCCATCAAATTTTTTTCAGAAATTCCTCCCGAGTATTCCTGAACCCCAAAACTCTTGTTGTATGAAAAGCGCCACTCCTCTGGAATATTCAAATATATACAATTACCTGAAACACATTCGCCTCATTCAAAATATTGGCATTTCTAATTAGTTTTTAAAAAATTATATTCTACAATACCTACAATACAAATAGCCAAAAATTTTAATAGATTTTTTTCATATGAATAAAATATTGCCAGTAAAAATCTAATATTAGTTACATTTCAAAAAATACAATCAGTATATATAAAATATTGGTCTTTCCAATTAATTTTAAAATAATATAAAAATGTTTCCTTGTTTTGACAATAAAAATAACATATTGACATAAGCCACCAAAATTCGGACAGTCTGATAGTGAAGGCTTGATTGTGTACCATTTGGCTAAACTAAAGGTAAACTTATTTATGAATCAAACTGCCGACTTTCTAAAATTTAGGCTGAAGGGTGCGAAAGTCGCAATTTGATAATACAATAAGCTTCGCATACAACTTTTTGCGTATATTCCTTTTTGTATCACAATGACTCTATTATATATAAACCCAATGGGAATTAGACAAGTATTTTTTGTAGAAGAAATGTTTTTGGTAAAGAATTTTTTTTTGAAAAAAGTGCTTTTTTGGAAAAGGTATTTATTTTATTTTCAAAAGCACAAGTTTTTGAACATAGAAAATGATCGGTGCACGTTTAAACTATGTCAATTTTTGTTCTGCTCTGTATTTATTTCCTGAGTTTGTATCACAGTGTGTTGAGGTAAACCAAATCCTATCCAAGAGAGACTTCTCTCCTAAAAAGGACTTCTAAAAAGCTGAACTGGGGTTTTTGGAATTTCGAAAAAAAATAATAAAAGCTTGAAATCGATGCACTTTAAAGTAATTATTTTGAATATAATTAAATTTTAAATTTAATTTGTACTGGTTACTATATTTCTCTACATACGTTCTGCACAATTAGCACAGAATTTTAATTATTTATGTTTGAAAATGCTTAGTTAAAAACCCACTAAAAACTGTTTCTCCTAATCCCAGTTTGTTTAGACAATTTAAGAGAACACAACAGTTTTTACAAAAAACTAAGAAAACTGCATTATAAATATGAATTTTGAGCAAAATAAGTCAAAATATGCATTAAAAACAAAGTATGCATTTATAGTTAAATATGGAAAACTATAATATAAGGAAAACAACAAGTATTTGCATGAACTTCCGGTCCCTAGCGGTGACAAAAACAATGAAAAGTTAAAAACTTTCATTCGAATCGAGGAAAACAGTTAACTAGTCAATATGTATAGTTCCTCGCTGGATTAAAAAAAAATATATGCAAATAAAAAATTTTGAATCTCGCTCCTAGACGAGGACAAGAAATTCTCATTGAGTTTGTGATTTAACATAACAAATATCTCTAGAAATTATAATAACAAAGTCCCCTGAAGATTTCCTTGGGCAGGAATGAAATCCGGATAGGGACACGCCTACATCAGATTGCTTTTCACAATTTGTTAATAAGTTTTGGGACTTTAGCACATTTAATTACTATAAATGCAATTAATGTTTATCCCGATGAAAATAAATTTAAATAACAAATATGCAGGTGCTTGTGCAAATTTAAATGTAACTGACACTAATAGAAAACATATGATTTTCTATTGTTGATGTACTTGAATAAACGTCACTACATTGCTAGGTCTGTCAAAAAAACAGAGTAGTATTTGGAAGATGACAAAGCCAATTGTGACAATTTTTTGTTGTTGTTTTTGTTTTTTCTTTGATATTTTAAATTTTGAATCTCGCTTCTAGACGAGGACAAGAAATTCTCATTGAGTTTGTGATTTAACATAACAAATATCTCTAGAAATTCTAATAACAAGTCCCCTGAAGATTTCCTTAGGCAGGAATGAAATCCGGATAGGGACACGCCTACATCAGATTGCTTTTCACAATTTGTTAAATAAGTTTTGGGACTTTAGCACATTTAATTACTATAAATGCAATTAATGTTTATCCCGATGAAAATAAATTTAAATAACAAATATGCAGGTGCTTGTGCAAATTTAAATGTAACTGACACTAATAGAAAACATATGATTTTCTATTGTTGATTTACTTGAATAAACGTCACTACATTGCTAGGTCTGTCAAAAAAACAGAGTAGTATTTGGAAGATGACAAAGCCAATTGTGACAATTTTTTGTTGTTGTTTTTGTTTTTTCTTTGATATTTTAAATTTTGAATCTCGCTCCTAGACGAGGACAAGAAATTCTGATTGAGTTTGTGATTTAACATAACAAATATCTCTAGAAATTCTAATAACAAAGTCCCCTGAAGATTTCCTTGGGCAGGAATGAAATCCGGATAGGGACACGCCTACGTCAGATTGTTTTTCACAATTTGTTAAATAAGTTTTGGGACTTTAGCACATTTAATTACTATAAATGCAATTAATGTTTATCCCGATGAAAATAAATTTAAAATAAAAAAACAAAGAATAGTTTAAACCATTTGCTATTATTTATAGAAAAAGCAAAAACTTTTTATTATGAAATAAATCAAATTATTGCTGAAATATTTAATAAAAACCATTAATTTTTGACAGAAAAGAATACGCAACTCTTAATTTTTTTGCTACATGATTTTCTTCTACACAGACATCTTAAAATTTTTTAAACTTTTTTTTTATAAAAAATGCAGTAGTTTCTGATTTTGTTTTAATTAAACAAAACCTTGATTCCGTGGACTTTTTCTACTTAAAAAGTTGACCATTTTATCCCACATAAATTCATAATAATTTAAAAGAATTTTTGGCCATAAAAGTTATTAGTTTCAGCATTAAAATTTGTTTAAAGCTTTCAAGGAAAAATAATGCTGGAATTTTTTAATATTCCTACTCCTTTTCATGCTTCTTGCCTGGTAATAGCGCTGATTTTGTCAGCTTTTTATGTAGAATAAAATCAGCTAAATAAATGTGAAGTCTTAAAATACCATACAATTCATTAATTTAAAATAATAAAACTATATTTTTTAACTCTTTAAAAATGCAGCGTGGAATAATTAGAGTGGTCAAAAATGTGAGATATATCTGAACTCGAAATTTATTAAGATATTAATTTGACAAAAAAGATTGTAAATTTTATTTGTAATATCAAAAAATTTTCAGCTGATTGTTTCAATTTAATCTTGACTTTAGTGGATTTTTTAGACCAAAGATAAAACTATTTTAAAATTTTTAAAAAGTTATTAGGATTCAAAAGCAGACTAAAAACATTATTTGCATCACATGCTTGATGCAAAAAATGTTTAAAAGATGATGATATCCCAAAGCTAAATTTTCCAAACGAACTCAAGAAATAGTCGAAAACTTTTTCATATTCTCGCATAAAAGCCCTGGACGCTTGTTTCAATTTAATCTTGACTTAAGTGAATTTTTTAGATAAAAGCTAAAACTATTTTATCAAGTCCAAATTTGACTCAAACAAAAATTCTGAAAAAAATCAGCTCCCCTCACAGTGGGTAAAATTTGGCCTTTTTTGAGCAAATTTGCGTACAGTCTAGAGTTCTAAACGAATTTGAAAATATAAAATTTTAAAAACAACTTACTGAAGTCCAGATCGATTCCTCATGGCCCCCTATTCATAATCATTTCATATAAATGTAATGTTTTTGTATATTTCATTTTCATTATTCTTCAGCTGAAGATAGTAAAGTATTATTTGATTTTAAATACAAATATGGTTCTATATCAATTATACTCGAGAGCTCGATTAAGGGACTTTGTATGTATAAGATTATTATTATTATTATTGTTTTAGTAAAAGTTAAAAAAATATATTAATAAAAGTTAAAAAAACGAATTTGAAAAACTAAAATTTGATAAAATAGTCGACTGAATTTTAGTTAGATTCCACATGACCGATTTTTGAAAGTAATTTATTTTGTATCCTTAATAAATATTAAAATTCAGCCAAATTTCCATTTTTTTGACATTTCTGCTATAAAAAATCAAAAAATTTTGGGATTTAAATGAAATGTATCTCAAATTAAAGATAATTGAATTATCTATTGATACTTTTTGTAACTCCGCGGTCACATTTTTAGTTTCTTGATAATAATCAAATGTCATTTCAAATATTCGATATTTGCATTCACTACAGCATTTTCCTATCTTACCGAAATCGTTGAACTTTTCTTTACTTAAACACTCCACACTTCTGCTTCACAAACTTCCATCATTAAAATTTTTTTTTTCAATTTTTAACTAGCTTTCAACCTCTGTATATTTACAAAAATAAAGCAAATCAAACATATTAGCTAGGTTGATACTTCGATCTGGCTAAAGATCTCATCAGAACCAAAGTTTTCAGAAAAGCTAGAGCCTCCATAATTGGCAGAGCTTTGACAAAAAACCTATTAATCATCAATTTTGCTCTATTCTTGTCTTCTTAGTAATCAAACACGTGGGTAGGGTCTTTTCCTAACAAGCAGCATGACGTTACTAAACTTTAAAGGCCAAAAATTGTACTATTTATATAAAAAAAATTTTAGTTTTTACTCTGGCTCAAGTAATATTTTTTACAGTTTCGTTTATTTTTAAATTGAATTAAAATTCCATAAACATTTTATATCAGAATCTAAAAGTTACTAGTTTTTGGTAAAATTTCTAATATTTGTAATAAATTTAATACTCATGTTTTTCAGACCAGCACTTCTTCAATTGTATTTCTGGAATATGCAGAATATCCATATTCATCTTCATAAAAGACCAACACGATTGCTAAATTTTTTAAAATGTTGTATGAAAAATAAAAAAGACTATAATAAATAATAATAAATTTAAATAAATTTTTAAGTGACCACAGATTTTATAACGATTAGCAAAGAGAATAAAATTACCTAGAATTTGAGATGCATTTTGTTTATATACCACAATTTTTAAATTTTTTATAGCAAAAATATCAGAAAAATGTAAATTTCGTTGATTTTGATTTTTTATTAAAAATATATAAATAAATTACTTTTAAAAATCGCCCATGAGGATTATTTTTAAATTCATTTAAAACTGTGGACTGTAGTAAAATTTGTTGAAAAAGAGCCAAATTTTCCCACTAATTAATGTGTGACTAAATCAGAGAATGTATTTTGATTTAAGCACTCACCATACTCTTATGTTAAAGGATATTCAACTTTGCCATAAATAATAAAAACTTATAATAATGATTAAAAATATTTTTTTGTTCTAATGCATTCTTAACTCTATAAAAAAATATCACCATCATATTTCATCGGCAATGTTAAAATTTGCATAAACAACTTTAAGTGATAAATCTAAAAAAATAAAAAAAAAAACGTCAAGTTAATGCATATTAAAGCATGTTATTATAATTACTTGGAAAGAAATACTTCAGAGAAATAAGCATAAAAAAAGTAACTAAATTTAAGTTAACCTACTTTTATGGTGGACATAATAAAAATCAAAATACGCGAATGTACATGCTAAATAAAAATAAAACATAATTTTGCCTTAAACAAAAACCTTCCAAAAAAAAGAAAAAATAGAAAAATAGCAACTTAAATACAAACTAAATATTTTAAATCCATAAATTGTCCCTGTAGCAATTTTGTTATTATTACTGTTGCTCCTTAAGCTCTCCTTACAAAGTAATTTCCGGTAGTATATATCCAGCACGTCACACACACATTACAAGTGTTGATGTTTCTGTTAAAAAGTGGTGGCATTTTCAAATGTTCTGACAGCTTTTCCCGAAATAAAGGAACAATACAACAACCCCAAAATAAAAGAAATCATCTGTATGTACTCGTATATGACGTGCAGTAATTTAGTTAATGTTTTATTATTTTGTTTGCCTTTTTCATATGACCCAGATTTTGCGTTTTTTTTACGTAGACTACAATAAACCGGCTGCTGTTATGTTGGCAGGTTGCTTTCATAAATTTTTTTTGATAGTCAAAAATAAAATACGGGGCGATTTTATCGCGTGCACAAATTTGACCAGTAAAGATCATTATTTTATTTATTTAAATAGTGTTGCCATTTTTTATGAAAATTAAATCCAATACCAATAGTTTGAAAATTCAACGTTCCTTTCCAATACTCTTTCAAAAATTTCTGTATTTTTATTTTGTTTGGTGTTGGTGTTGGAAAACCACATATGAAAATACCAAGCAATTTTTCAATTCTTGGTGCTCAGGTACGTATGATAATTATTAATTCTCAATTTGACAATGGGAATTTGTTAATACATACACACCTTTGTTAATTATTTTTATTTCTACAAGTTTGATATAATTTTTATTAAAAATAAAAATTATGTTTTTTTTTCTTTCGACCATTAATTGTGCAATGAAAATGAAAATTATTCTAAGTTCGAGGCCATACTCTATATTTCTTTATTAGGATATTGTCCTAACAAATAATCTATAGAGTTTTTGAATAATTTTTATTTTCATTGCAAAATTAAAGGTCGAAAAAAAAACATAATTTTTATTTTTAATAAAAATTATATCAAACTTGTATAAAAGACAAAGTACAGTCTAGTTTACTCCCCCTGTTTTTGTTTATAGACAAACAAAAAAATAAAAAGGAGAAAAAAACAAAAAACGAGTATTGAATATCCACCAAAGGTGGGCCTTGCACATAACAAACAAGTTTTCAATTTATTTTTTGATCAATGGTGATAATCTTTTACTTCGAGCTCATATATATATTAGTTCTCATGTAGTGAGTAAACTAGTTTATATGAATGTTTGATGTTTGGCATGGGATTGTTACCTCTTTCAATACGTGTTTGATGATGGGAACCTAGAAAGTTCCCGAAATACATCTATCAACACATTCCTGAACGGGTCAAATAATAAATTTTAAGACAAAAAAACTCTATAGATTATTTGTTAGGACAATATCCTAATAAAGAAATATAGTATGTCCTCGAACTTGAATAATTTTCATTTTCATATTATTATTTGTAATTTTTTTTTTCAATAATTTTTATATGAAAAACTACATTTTACAAACGTTTACATAATTTTTAAATAAATTTGTAATAAAATATTATATTTATTTCATTGCTGTTACATCTTTTTATAAATATTGCTAAAAGTAAATATGTTTACATTTTTGTCTTTGTTATTTTTATTAATATAATGTTTGTTCGCTAACGCAAAAATTTGTACAAATTTGTAAAAGTTTTTACTGGAAGGTGTTCGTTTACACAAATACTCATTAAAAAATTAGTAAGAAGAGAGAGTAAAGTGACAGGTTGTTGACAAAAAACTTACAAGTTTTTACTGGATAAATTTTTGCTAGTAAGAATTTGTAAGAAGAAACAAAACATATGATTGAAAAAACATGCTTGTATTTTTAGTAAACAAAAATAATATTAAATTAAATTTTAATTGTCTATGGATTTAAAGTGCAAAATATTAAAGAATTAACTATGGAAGATATTAAAAAAACCATTCCAAATTATTTCTGGTCGACAATTTCAATTAATTAATCTTTTCCATAACGACCAGTTGATTTTTTTTTTAATATTTGGTATTTAAAATCAGCTGTTTTATACATTTTACCAATTCTTACAAATTTTCCGTTCGTTTACTTTTTTGTAAATTTGTCTTACTCTCTGTAATTTTGTTACTGAGTAATTTTTACTGGACTTTACTGGGAAAGTAATCGAACACACTTATAGTAACAAAATATTGGGTTGAAAAATGTAAAACTTTTTTGACAAAAAAAAAAAAAAAAACAAATTTTTTTGTACGAATGAGTTGTCAGAGAATCATAAAGATCAGAATTATATAATAGCTGCCTACATTTCACACATATTCTATAACATTCGTCCACAATTTTTAATTAAAATTAATTTAATTCCGGCACAGATGTCTAAACGCTTCCAATATTTTATCATAACACAAAATTAACGATAATTTTTTTTCTTTATTTTTCAGTTGAAAAAAGATAAAGATAGCCCTTTTCAACTCTAATTTATAAAATATTATTTTAATATCCCGGAAGATGAACAACGAAGCTACTTCGAAATATCAAATGGAAAAGAAATATTATTTTAAAATGAAAACCATTAATTTTTTTTAATTGAGTTTATATTTATTTTTAAATACATTATTTAAGGGATTTTCTATAGTTAAAAGTTATTTATAAAAAGTTACAGCTTGTTAAACAAACTCCTTGATCTATATTTTACTTAAGCAAAACGTACTTGAAATATCTTATTCTCAATACAACATCTTGATAATCGGGAGCCCTTGTGCAACCTTCACGGATGGACCGATTTTCATTCAGTTTTTAGTTTTGTTTTGTTGAGGACTATAAATTGGTACAGACAATTTTAAATTTCAGCCTAGGGTTTTTTTTTAAACAAAAGCCAACAATTTTTTTGGGTGTTTTTTTTTAATTTCTGAGTTTATCCTAGTACAATTTTAATGCATATCAAAAATTTTAAAATCCGGCTACATTAAAATTTTAAGTAAAAGTACCCATGGCTCTAAGATGGCTCCCGATTTTTTCATTAAAAAATGGTCTATAATGAAATGGTTACCATGATAGTCCGAATTTTTATAAAAATATTTAATAATTCGACTATCTATCGCAAAAATAAGTTTTTTTTAAAAAATCATTTCTTTATTTTTTATAGTTGTTTAAATTATGTTGTTTATATTGATTTCTAAACAAAGAGTAAACCCCTTAAATAATAAATTTGTGATATACCAGCAAAAATAGCAATTACTTAAAAAATAGCGCTTAGTCGTCATGTATACATTAAAGCAATTAAGGAAGGCATTTTGTTTTGCTTTCCTAAATGCATTCTTTTGAAGCAACAAATAATGTATACACTGAATCTATGAAGTATGCATACAATGAAGCAATATATTATCAATGAGTCGATTTCATTGATTAAATAAAAAATGTCATTAACTGTATGAAAATTAAATTTTGTTGTCAATTTTGTCATAAAAGAAGCTCTTTTGGAAGTCGATGAAAACAATGCCTTTTAATATTACATTATTGAAACATATATTTTGTTGTTTCTTTTAAAAAATGAATAAGCGCTTTAATTTTGATTAATTACACATTATTTTAGCACTTTTCGAAGCAAAAAAAAAACGCTTTTCATTTATTACGAAGGCATGAATAAATTGATTTTTAGATCACATGAAATAAGCTCTTTTCGTCAGCTTAAAAAAAAGCATGGCTTCTAGAATATCTTCAGGAAGCGCTCGGCAATTAAATAATGCCTTACTGAACTGCTTTTGGTAAGCTCTATTTTTTTGATGGGATTTGTATGGAAAACATTCCAAATTGTCATTTACCAAAGAAATTTTCATAATTTTTATTCTTAATGCTATAAACACATAGACCACAGCAGGCTACAGAGCTACACGACTACAAATGCCGTTCACTGCAGTCGTCGCCGTGTGGTCAGCTACTTATTATTTTGGAAACGACAGCAACATAGTAAACAGCTGTTTTTTATACAAATGAATTTTTATTTCAGTAGTGCCAATTACAGTTTTTTTTTTGCTTTATTAAAATAGAACAACATGCATGGTTGTAGACACGTATATAAAGTTGACTTAAAAATACAATTACTTATTTATAATACATTATTATAACGTAAAAATCGATTTATCTAACCCCTCTTGAATATTAATGCAATTACAGCATTTAATGTTGCAACGTTTTTTGTGTTTAACAATATAAAATATTTTTAAGCACTAATTTGTTACATATTTTGTTTTATTGTCAACACTATTTTTGTTTTGTAGCCAACAAAAATAGAAATTATCCTAAGTTGAATACAGCGGCAAAAGTAGTCGGGTGGCCGTGTAGCTGTGTTGGTGCCAAAATAATCGTTTTCATATAAACGAGTGTATTTTATTTTTGACAAACTGTAGTCGTGTAGCTGCAGTCGTTTATGTGTTTATAGCATAACTCATAATATTCAAACTTCAAAAACAAAAAATTTTAATTTGTAAAAAACCTGAATTTTGTCACATAGTATATCATAAATGTGAACACCAAATTAAATAAAATTTATATTGTTTTGGACTATTGTAAAAAAAAACAATTTTTAACCAACTTGTTAATTTTATGAAAAAAAAATAATTTACGAGTTTGTGGGAACTTCTGCATAATTTAGTGTTTCTCCTTAGACGTTTTTGATGAACTCCTCGGATTTTTTAAAACAGGCACTAAAATAGCTTTAAACATTTCTTGCAAATAAAACTTTAAATCAATAAAATAAAAAAGGAAATAATAATAAAACAGAAAAGAAAAAATACATGTCATAAAAAGTTTAACCTATTTAGATAACTTAAATGACTCAAGGAAATTGAAAAACATTCAAGAACATTTCGAACAAAAAATTCATTCATCTTTGCAGTAGAAAACCTAGCACATATATTATCTTCAAGTATGCACAGAAAAGTTGGTTTACACAAACAACAATAATGACAGATAGCATTAGGTGCTGCTGCCTAATGCACAAATTGTACACACAATGTCCATCTTGGGGCTCTGTCCATCTTGGGGCACTCTCTCCTATATAACTCTCTAAAATTATACGCCTTAATATTAAAACCATTTTTAACCGGGTAACTAATATATTCTGATATCCCGGAAAATGTGTTTTTAAATGAAAATCAATGAAAAAAGCACTATAATTTTTCGCTTAATAAATAAATTGTATTGTTTAGTATTTTAAACTGATAAAATCGGTAAAAACAACGAATTTCTTGTTTATTTTAATATTTAAGGCAATTATAAAATATATGTTCTTATATGACATACTTTTGTAATTAATACACTCATAGATATTAACCCATAAAAATAGCAGAAAAAACTACTTCAAATTTGTTAAAAATGTCGTTTCAGAAAACACTACTGAAATTAGTGGATGTTTTGCTAAGCATTAGTAAAATAAGAATAGAACAAATATAACTGTTAAATTTACATAATTTTAGTTATGTTCAAGATAATTTTAAGTTAATTGAAAGTAATAATTTACTGTATTGCTATTATTAAATAAACATTTATGATAAATACTTGTAGATCAAAATTTTGCTATATTTACCTAAAATTTAAATGGATGCAAATAAGAGTAAATAATAAAATCAACAGAAATATTTGGAAAAAAAATTGCAAACTGCTGGTTTCAGAAGGCCAAATTTTTATTCGTAATAAAAATCTAAAAAAATTTTTAAAAATGTCACATTTTTTGGGAAAACTTTTTTCTATTATTTAGCAATTTTGTTTTTTGCTGATTTAAGCAGATTAATTTGTTACTTCCAATTATATAAAATGTAGGTCAAATATAACAATTTTTTTTAGTAGATTTAAGAGATTTATATTTTTGCTATTCTTATCTTTTTAATATTTAACAAACAAAAACTGCCAATTTTAGCACTTTTTTCAGCAGTCATTTTGAACTAAAGGGTGTATACGAATTTTTTTTTTTCAAAATTAAAACGCGAATTGTGTGGAAAAGCTAGAATGAAAATTCAAATATTTTTTATACTTAAATATTTTTTATATCAATATTGTCCAAAGAAGAAAAAATTAATGCGAACAATTTTCTACCTTAATGGATGCATTGCTTGCGGAGGTTTGTTGGTGGAGTTCTAAAATTATGCAATTTGAAGATGAAACCACCGAAGATGAAGATGACACTGAAATTGGTGGACACACTTACCAAAACATGCCCCTTGAATATTTTGTCTAACTCGGATGATGATGCAGACTTAGAACATGAATATGAACAACATACGAAGAAAACAAGAACATCAGAACCACAAGCGTCAACTTCAACGAGGATGGATATTGACAATAATTGAAAATGTTCCAAATTTTGTTTCCATGCATAGATAACATATAAAAATCTCATATTTTCTGTATAAGAATAGATGTTATATGAATCGGAATTTTTATTTCATGCAAAATGCAGCATATTTGTGGATTTGTAATCCAGTTATTGAGCAAAAAAGGTGAAAAATGGTAAAAAATGGGCACTTTTGCGATTTTTAAGGCACTGGATGCACTTTTTCCGGGTAGGTTTGTTCCTTTTTTTGACAATTAATTCGATTAACTATGGAACGTTTTTGCACCACGTTTACTCTAAATGGTAATATGCATCCACAGAGACGTCGTACAGTGCGTACAGAAGAAGTCATTGCTGCTGTAGAGCGTAGCGTAGAGGAAGACCCCAATCAGTCTATCCGCCATCGTTCACATTAATTGGAATTGTCCATCCACTTTATGAAAGATTTTGCGGAAAGATCTTGGTTTGCGTGCTTACAAAATCCAACTCGTGCTACAATTGAAGTCACACGATCACGTAGATTGCCGTTGATCCCGATATCCATAAGGACCCGTGAATTGGCCTCCAAGATCGTGCGATTTAACACCGCTGGACCATTTTCTGTGGGGATATGTGAAGTCGCTAGTCTACGCCGATAAGCCCGAAACGATTGACCACTTGGAGGACAACATTCACCGCGTTATTGCCAATATACGGCTACAAATGTTGGAAAAAGTCATCGAAAGTTGGACCTCCAGATTAGACTACGTCCGTGCCAGCCGTTGCGGTCATATGCCAGAAATCATATTTAAATTGTAATGCCAGAAGATTATCTTTCAAATAAAGTAAATTTCATGTCAATTTAAAAAATTCGTCTCTGTTTTATTCCATTTCAAAGTTCTATACCTCTATAAAAACACCCTTTACTTGATAGATAAAAGCCTAAATGAGTTGCTGGCACAAAATGTCAGTACTTGTAGTTATATAAATATGTCCTTACAAGGGTTGAAAAAATAACGAGTTTTAATATAGATTTTCAAAAAATTTTCAGATCATTATAAAAATAATAATGATAAAAATAATAACGATAAAAATAAGAGATAATGGGCCAAATTAACTAGACATTATTATATGTATTCAAGTGATGCAGACAGATAGTAAGGTGGTGTCATTACTGGTAGTCCAAATTTAGTGATATGTCATGTCATACCTCTCGGGAAACTGCGCTACCTTTCTATATCGGCCGTGCTCAGGGATATTGGGAAGGTGTTATCGTCTCCTTGAAGATATGTCGGGAGAAGGGAGAATGCACTCGAAGAAAAATAAATAAATATTAAAAAATAAGAAAAGAGGTAGGAGTAAATAAAGTATAAAAAGATTGAAGATATTGGCTTCGCTTCCCTACTCTATACCCGCCCATACCTTTGCTATCGTACACACTTTCCTTAGCCCATTAGCCCATTACAATCCATTACAATCTTTTTATCGAATTCTGAAGTTCAGATATATTTTTTGTCACAAATGTGATGTAAATGCCCTTTAAAAATAACCAAATGCTTATAAATTAAAGAACAAGAATTTATATATTACGAGTTTCAAGGCATCCCAGTGTAGAAAAGCATTACCATATACGTGGTTATATGACATATTTGGTAATGGTAAGTACTTATATTTCTAATTACAAATATCATTATTTTTATATGGGGATGTCACAAAAAAATATTATTTACCATACGAAATATCAAAGAATGTGAATTTACGCAAATGCTTACTAGTATGGACAAAAATAATGAGTTTAATAAAAAATGTCAAACAAAACTAAATTTAATAAAAAAATATTTTGCTTTTGAATGACTAATAGAAAATATAAAATATGTCTTCTTAATTTAACTTGTTTTTAAATTAAAATAACTCTAATGATTTTCTTTTAAACAAACTTTATCTAGTTAATTTAAAAATATTGAGAATGTAATGAATGCGGAAATAGAAAAATGTTTGGTTTCCTGAGAATCGCAGGACGTGAATTCTTAGGAAGTCTTTCTCCGTTATATCATAAATGTAGTTAGATTACAATTTTTCACACTTATGGTAACACTGCAAATATATACAATAAAATGTGACAACAAATCAACAAATATATAAAATTAAAAACATTAGTGGACTTCATTCATTACAAAATTTTAGCATGCATATAACAAACAAACTTCATTTTCCTTATTTAAAAATTTCTCCAAAAAAAGTAGTTATAACAAAATATTTATATTACTTAAAGTAACTGACCTCAATTTTTAACCGGCATCACAGTCATCATGCAATCCCACACGCATTTTATTTATTTTTATACACTTTAGCTTTTTTATAAAGTATTGACTTCCTTAATATAAGGAGTACCTACTATAAAGAGTGAAGCCAAAGGTAACAAATCAAAATTCCTGTGTATTTAGATTTCATTACATACATGTAAGCATTTAATTACGTACACATTACATTTTTTTTTGATGGCTTAGAATTGGGTTAATTCTAATAAAGCATGTAAAGAACCCAAAATAATATTTTAATAGTGCAAATAGAGATGTTAATCATTTAGTTCAAATTCAAAGTAGATTTATTTTGATTTAAATAAACAGGTGGTTTGAAAAGAGAAGAACATTTGTTAACATGTATAATTTTTATGTTATTTTGAAGTTAAACACTTAAATGTTTTACTAAGAGTTTTTACACAAATTTCTTGAGAAAAGTCTTGAGTTGAGCTTTTTAAAATATAATTATTATACATTTATTGCAAAATCGCCCAACTTTTAAATATTTAAGGTATTCATCGGTTTAGTTTCAATTTGACAATTTCCAAACACGCAAAGTTAATACAAAATATTATACAGAAGATAAATAATAAAAAATTTAACTTTATGCTTAAGGATAAGATATACAAAAAACCAGGGACCGTAATTGTTATTCCTTTTACCGATCAAAAATTAAAGTTATTTTTGACTTGGATTCTTTTTTAATAAAACATGTATGGGCAACTTCAAAAATTTACAGCACCTAGACATTTTTTTTTAAGTTTTTTTTTTTTGTCTGACATCAATGTCGATTTGTGTGTGTATAAGCCGATATTTGAGCATGTGAAATCCGTTCGCGTTAATCATTTGTATTGAACGGCGCAAATTTTACGGCGGTTTTAAGTTAAAAATTAAAAAAAAATATTAAAATTTGTTAAAATGGAAAAAGGATAACGCGTATGGATAATACCCCTTAAGGGCTTTCTTAGTACACTAAAATATTTTTAAAAGCTTCAATACTTTTTAAAATACACTGAAAAAAAAAATTTTTTGATCGTGTATGCATATAAAAATTTATTTAAAATTGTTAAACATTTTACAAAATTACGGCTAGTATAAGACATAATTTGCAATATTTTGGGAAAAAACTATTTGCCTATCGCTAATGGTTTAAGAGATATAACCATTTAAACTTTAGCAATCATGATTTTTTGCTATTTTGATTTGTTACCTTTGAAAATTTGTAAAATTTTTCTGCAAATTGGAAGCTGTAACTAACATTTTGTAAGTTAAATCTTGGGTTCCAGTGATAAATTCTAAGCCGTTTTCAATTTTTTTTAATCCTCAATTTTTTGTTTTGATGGCATTGTTTTTATTATTATTATTATTTTTATTTAAAACCGAATACCTAACTGACTTTCTTACACCAATTTGCGATTTGTTTGTTTTTTTTTTGCTTTTTATTTTTTCAGATTGGCGATATTCGCGTCTTTTATCGGTTAATTTGTTTCGCTTCTCAGTTTTTACGAATTTCACGTTTTTTAATGTATAATCTGAAAACATTTTACTAATTTTTAATCACGACTGTTCACGCACATAAATAAAATAAACTGAATTGAAACTCAAATAATTATTCTTAGAAGCATTTAGCAAAGGCTATTATGATCATAGAGTTTTTATAATAAAGCAAGTTCTTTAAGATGTTATTGCATCGGCGGTAATTTGGCGGTTTTCGCGGTAGTATGTTTAATTGTTTCGTTGAAATTTGTTAAGGTGGCCCTCGTGAATATTGTTTAAAAATATAGTCCCACTTTCTAGGGGTTCAAAAAAAAACGCGTTTTTTTGCAAATATTAATATTGGACCGATTATAAAATACTTGTTGGGATTCTGGGTTACTTATTAACCCGTATTCAAAAATAATTCTTTTAAATTTTTAAAATCAAATATTTCATACAAGGATGCTTTTTAAGTTTAGAAACATTTTGTTTCTTCCATAAAATTTTAAATCCTTAAAATTTTTTGGTGCGTTTTCGATTTTAGTATCAAGCTCAGTAAAGTCTTCCATTCGATGTACATTTGAGCGGAATTGATAGAGCGTTTTAGTTGTCACAAAGCGAAATGTGTTTGCAAAAAACTGCCGCTGCACGCGACAGGATTGAAAAAAATTATTTTTTTTTGCACTTTATCAGTTTAGTCCGTCGCGAAGAATCTATTTAGATACCTAAACATATTCCCATGCCATGTTTTGATATAAAAAAAGCTTAAAAAAAAATTGTTTTTTTGCAAAAATTTTCAAAAGTTCCTAAAATTTTTGAGTTTCAAAATTTTAAAGTTCGTTTTCGCCTCGGAGGTGTACTTTACGAAGTTACTCACATCACGCAATACACTAGCCAACTAAAAAGACAATTCAGATTGTCAGACGCAAAAAAGATACATTTTCAAAAAATTTACGATAATTTCTTTTAAGTTTGTGATGTCCGTGATACGTTATTGGTGCACTGACACCAACTTGATATACCTCTAACTTTATAAAATTACGCCGTTTTTATAATTCTGCGCTTACAAATCATTTTTATTAAACGGCGCAAAAACCCTATTTTAAATCTTCAAAAAGTTCAAATTTCGGAAAATTTTGGTTTCACTTGTAAACCACCATGCAACTTTTCACCCAGCAGCGATATCAACAAATTTTTTTTGTGGATATATCCTCCAAGTCTAGTGACTATATTTTGTATTGGTTTGGATCTGAAAGCTAGAAACTATTATAGAGAAAACGGAATGAATTAAAAAACTCTTGCAAGTTTCAAGTCGTTTTTTTAATTTTTCGAATTTTAGATGACCACCAATTCTTAAGGTGAAGACTTTTCAATGTAAAACTTCATATCCTTCAAGTATAGTCATCCAAACCCTGTACAACGTTTTTTTCAATTCATAAAACTTAACGAAATAAGAGCCATAGTATGTCGGTTTCAGCAGATGCTCAAAAAATTTGAAATAGCCCGTATACATAAATTTTTCGCATGCCCTAAACATTACGATTTTTATGAAATTTGGATATGTGACATAGAAAAAATTCTGGGACTGGTTCAAAAATGCCTAATTTTTTTATATTATTTTGCTGTTTAAGGTATTTGAACTAAAGAAAACATATCGTTCTTGTTAGACAAATTCCTCGTTTGCATGCAAAAAGTTAATTTTGAGTTAGACCCCTTTGCTGATTTGTTGCGATATGCAAATATGGAATCAGTAGAAAGGGATTTTTGAGGGATTTTTTCTGGTACTTTTTGATTTTTAAAATTTTTGGAGTTAAAAAACTAATAAATTTTTTGTAGAGCAGGCTGCTATGGCTGTTAAATTCATATATTTTGTTCATTATTAAGTGTAACCTCTCACGTATTTTTGTGTTTTTGAATATTCCTGATATTTTAGATTTAACAAGATTTTTCCCGAAACATCCTTTTTGGTACTTTTTAAAGAAATTTGGCCACTTTCTGTGTGAAACATACCCAATATGTATAACAAACTTCAATTTTTTACAAATGCGTTAACGCTGCGATTTTTTGTTGGAATTTAGCTAATTTTAAATGTGCCCATACAAAAAGTTTAAACAAATTTAGTTTTTAACATAACACGTTATTTTTTTATATGAAATATATTTCTTGTTTCGTTTGAATATGTACCTTTTGATAAGCTTCCCAGTGATATATAAAATGCTAAACATTGTATGTACATGAGTGGAAAACTTAACATAAGTTGTTCATATAAGAAAATAAAATATTATGAAAAAACAAAAATTGTTTATACTTTTTGAATGGCATCACATTTTTAGTATCGGATTTCTAAAAAAAATCGCAGCTGTAGTGGTTTTGTCAAAAAGTAGTAAAAAAGGTGTTTCGAGAATAATATTTTTAAATCTTGATAAACATAAAATACCAACAGTCTGTGAATTTGGCTCTTCATATAAAGTACTCCAAAAAGTTATTAATTTGTTTAACACAAAAAAGTTAGAAAAGCTAAACGTACCAAAAATTGGTACCAGAGAAAAACTCTTAAAAATTTCTTACTTATGGTTCTTTTGGTTGAAATATCTTAAAAAGCAAAAAAAAAAAAAAAAAAAAAAACGATAAAAATACACAGTTTCTGAACCCGATTTTGACCCATCCAAATCCTGAGGTGACCAAGCAAACTGAGACAGGTGGTTTTTATAATTTTTTTATCACATATCGAAATTTCATCCAAATTGGACTGCTTACACTCATAAAAATAGCAGAAAAAGTTACTAAAAATTACCTTGTTAGAAAAAATTCCAAAAATTAGCACATTTTTTTTTTACTAAATATTAGAAATATAAGAATAACTAAAAGATCTGTTGAATTTAAAAATATTTAGCTAATTTTTTTTTGATTTCAAGGAACAACTCCGACTGAACTAAAAAAAATAGAAAAAAAAGATAAAGGATAAATAGTGGTTTGTTCAGTCACATGTTAGTTTTCGTTAGTAAAGTGACGTGTTATTTTGCGGTGATTGCGGGATATGTTCTTTTGCGATAGTTCCAGGATAATTTCTTTGTTCCTTGGTGTTAGTATTGTGACATATTCTCTTACACTGGTCATATGACATATCACAGATGTCAAATGACCCCCTCCTATGACAAGCTCCTTTCATATAAAAAAAAACTGGTCTCGTCGCCGGGGCCGTGATCGGCACTATCACAATGACACTATCAGCACTATCACAATGACACTATCACTGTCACGTAAAGTGTCCTGTGATAGTTCAATTTCCCGGAGGGTACCTGAATTAAGACAATATTTTCATTACAATCGTGAATAAAAAATGTGAAAAATTGTTATTCAGAGTTGCCAAACAATTATTTGAAAAAATCAACGTTTTACAAAAATTATTTAAAAATATAAAAAAGCCTAATCTTTTATATTTTTGATTGTTTTGTTGACGACAAATATGAAAATGCATTTCTCTGCTAAAAATTAGTTCATCGATTGTATATAATTTTTGAAAATCCGGCTGATCGAACGATGAACTTTTCAAATACACAAAGTCTAAAATATTAAAAAATTAATCCGTTTTCACTCTAAACATAAATAACAGATGGTTTTTATTCAAATTGTTTGCCTAAATTACTAGAGGGTGCTTTAAGGCAAAAAAAAACATATAAACATTTCTTAATGTAGCAAGGTTCCGGATATCTGGAAAGTTCAGTTGAACAATTACAGTTGTTATATCTTAAATTATATTGACTATATTGCACCATGTATGATTGCATATTATGATATATAATTCTCATATATATCATAATATGCATATTATTATCTGCCGTATCTCATTATGTATAGCATATAAATATCTAATTTTATAAAGGCCGATATATAAAAATATATCGTTATATATGTTACCATATAAGAAACATATAATAATGTAAGACTACGAATGACACCATATATAATCACATGTTATAATATATTTTAAGATGAAAAAACTCAAGACCATATATACATTTTTTTACTCTATAAGTTAAATTTTTAATAACATGGTTTTCAGGGATAATTAGAAAAATACAACAAAAAATCTGTTTTTTCTGGAATCTTTGAAAAATGCGAAAATCCACTAATTCTAATCTTCATTAAAATTAAGCTAAGATTTGAAAAAATTGTTTATATAAAATTTAAGCAAGTTGCATTTTTACTTACAACTTTTAAGCAAATTTTATAGTTAAAAAAAAAAATACGTGGCTTTACGTACACTTAGGAAATTATGTTGGTAAAGACGACTGCAATTGTAGTCAAAAACAAATGAAATTTCATTTAAAAAAAGGACGACTTACATTTCATTAAATTCAACTAACATTGTCATTTGTTTTTTAATGTTCAAAAAATGACTAACATTGTAGTAAAAATGAACCACATGGTAGTAAAAAATAAACCAAACAATTTTTTTTCATTTTTTTAAATAACAAAAAACAACTGTAAAAAATGAATGTAAAATCATAAAACAGTCATTTGATGTGAGTTGTTTTTTTAAATGAACTACAATGTTAGTTAAAAATTTTATTTGTTCTACAAATGACTTACATTTACATTAAAAATAATGAAACTGTATTACAACCCAAACAACTACATATTTTTAAAGCAGAATTTCCCTGAGTGTATTCGATTTTTTCAATTTTGATTTTGTATTCCATTTTTGCACATCAATTTAGACTAGATTGGAAAATTTTGTAAAGTTACTTCGCGTAAGTTATGAAATAATTAAAAATCAACCCTAATTTCTTCTAAAGACAAATTACTTATTCTTAAAAGTTACCTTTTTTCTTACCGAATTTAGCGGAACCTTGACACATCGCGTTTTTATACATCAAATAATAGGCAACATTGTGGAGATCGCAAAATCCAACTTTTATCATTTTTTTGGGACCACTCTAATTTACATACATTCATTCAAAACTCAATTGATTCTTTTCGTGTAAAATGGTATTAAAAATGTAATATTATTTACTTAATAATAATGGTTGAAGTAAAATAGATTGACCTACTAAAAATATGTTTAAAATATTACTAATTGTTAATACATAATTTATAAATTTAAAAATTGAAACTGTGTCAATAACAAATGAATTTTAAAGAAAACTTTAAATTTTGTGCTATTTAATAAATATTACCTAGCAGACGTTTAAATGACAAATATAATGATTATTACAATCACGCACTATTTTTAAAGTATAATAAAAAAAGTAATACAATGTTTATATAGTAGCACACATTTACAAAATACTAAAGTGAGTGAACCATATAAAGAAATAATAAAAAAGAATTTTAGGAAAAGCTAGTAATTATTATTAACTCTTATATTAAAAGCACTGTTTGTACGTATGCCACTTGATAAGTAGTTGAATTGAAATAAAAGGATTTGGTAAAAATTTGGCGATAACATTTGAATAGTATACTTAAAATCACGTCTATACACTACACAGTGGAGTGTATCACAAATATTTTGAAAAATTATCAGCCATTTCTTGCTGGCTGATTAGATTGCCATGAAACTTCACACAGCCATAATCAAGTAATTTAATTTTAATTTAATTTTTATTTATTTCAAAAAACCAACCGAGCCCTTCGGGCCATATATAGTTGGTAGACCAACATTAACAATCAACTTCATTATGTCACTTAAAACTATAAAACCTTAAATATCCTATTTTCTAACAATATAAAACAGTTTGTATATAGCAAGTTTAACTTACAAAAATTTAAGAAAAAAGTTTAAAAGAATTATTAAAGAATAAAGAATATGGCATAAACTCACATGACAAAAAGTATTGCAGTTTAGAGAATTTTGAAAATTTTTGAAAATTTTTGGGAATTTTTGAAAATTTTTGCACATCAAATATCATTTACAGAAGCATATTCTACAAGTTTACACTTGAATGTTTTTAAAGATAGATCAAAAGATCTAAGTGGTAAGGGTAAATGGTTCCAACACTTAGCTACACGAACATGAAATGATCGTTCATGAATAATATAATTTCTAATGGGATATAAAAGTTGAGGGTTTCTTTCAGTGTTCAAGAGTATAAAATGTTTCAAGCTTAAATTCCAAAGAAAGGCTCACTAGATTCATCAGGCTCTGATAAATTAGACTCCAAAGTAGGACACTTGGGGTATGCAAAATTTTTAAAGCTTGCCGAAATGAAACCTCTGTATAATCTGCTTGCGATTTCCAACAATAAATACCCTTATTCATATGGGTTATCTCTTAAAGTGCAGAAGTTATCCGCATTTGAAAATCAAAATTTTTCATTATTGCAATAACTTGGTACGGTTTTTTGCCAATAGAAAGAGCAAATGAAGGCTGATTTATTTGGAAAGTGATAGTGATGCTAACAACAAGTTATTCAATTAAACAGAAAACCTAAAATGTAATATATTGTTCAAGCTTAAAATAAAATGCCAGTAAATATGTAAATTAAAAAAAATTAGATTTTAGCTGGTTGGCAAACAATAACTCTAAAATACCGATAACGATTCAATACCGCTTCAAGGGACTATTTGTATTCTTAAAATAACACTAAATAATAAATAACTTCTAAAATATCTATACCCTTAAAATATCCCAACGAAATACATTTTTTTTTCTCAAAAGCATTATTACTTTAAAATTATCAAAATAAAGTTCGTAAAGGTCAATATTATTAATCATAGATACATACAAACATAAATAACGTGCATTTCATGAACATTTAAAAATTAGCAGTTTTTAACCTCATGTCATCCGTCTTTCTTTATATTGTGAATAGGAAGGCTCTAGACATTCCCGTTTTTAGATCTTTAAAATTTAAAAAAATTATTATTCACGTTTATAATTTTTCAAAAACTGGCAAACATTCAAAAACTATTGAATTTTGATGACCTACAGTTTTAAACTGGCTACTCCAAAATTAAAAAAGCTTCTGAAATCTGCGATTGTCTACTTTAACAATCTGTAATTCAAAAATAACCTATTGTTTCCAAAAATGCATTTACTGCTGTTGCAATTGTGCAATGTGTTTTGCACTTTTTAATTTAGGTGTGCTAAATATTGCGTTTATCTGTAAAATATTACGTGAAATAACGTTAACCCTAAAATAACATAACAAAATAACCTAAGCCAATTTTAGCCCTAAAATAATATATCGTAATAACTTAAAATAACGTTAACCTTAAAAGAACAAAAAGATATAACTGAAAATATTATTAACTTTAAAAAACCCTAACGAAATATTCATAAAATGCCAACACCAATAACCGAATGAAACGGTTGCCAACTCCGGGTTTGGCCTAGAAAAACATAGTTAAAAATCGTTTTGTTACATGTAAACATAATGGCAACTCTATGAAATTCTAATTGCAATAAAACTCCTTAAGCACACATTTTGAAAACAAAACTATTAAAAAAAAAAATAAAACATTTTTCTTAAGAATCGAATATATATATTTTTTTTACAAAATATTTAAAATAAATTATGAATATGAATTCCACTCCTTAGTAGCCCATCCAATATACCATCTAATGAATAATCTGGAATTGTTTCGAAAAAGACAATAAATATGTGTCTACCAAAAATCGATGACATGGGTGTATTTGACCACTCCTATATTGCCTACTATTTGTTGATATATAAGAAAATATATATTTTTCAACATTGAGTTCAATGGAACAATAATTACACACAATTACATCCCAAAAAATATATATCAATATTTTTCGCTCGAAAGAAATTTTTCAAAAATGTCAAAAATATCCCAGCTTCAAGAGGCCATACAAAATAAATTCGAACTAAGTTTTCAAAATCCCTTTGCCGGTTTTGTTTATTTAATGGTCTACTTTCATTTCATATTGGAATTTTGATTTTGATTTTTTTGTTGCATAGCCTTATTGGACTTTTTTTGTTTCAGTTCAGCTGAACCCTTCTCAAAATTTATGATTCAGTACATGTAATTTCATTTGTATTAGTCGTCTATAATATGAAACACCTTGTAATTTGGACAAAACAAAATAAATAACGGGCTCAAAATAAAATTACAACAATTTTTTTTAAAATGTTAAAATATTTGTTAAAAACCCACCTATTTGTGATGGTTTTCGGTTTTCAGGCTTGTAAAACCGTGGTTTCGGTTAAAACCGAACAACAAACTCTATTAAAAAATCAGCAATGTACACCTCCAAATTAGGCATTTTAAAAAAATCTTTAAAATTAATTAAAAAAAAAAACAGGTTTTTGCATTTTTATCAAATTTGTAGGTCAAAATTTTTTAAAAATTTCTAATTTTGGGAATTTTTAATAAAATTACACATTTTTGGCATATGGACAATTTTTATCGAAACTCGGCACGGGTTAACGTTTTCCGAAAAAAACAAATCGATTTTATTCAATTTGGAACCATTTGCAATAAAACTGGGTAATAAGAAATCTATTTTTAAGGGACACACTAATGTTCATATGCCTAAGGACATCAGTACTGGTTAACTTACCCTATTTAAGCTTCAGTAAATTTTGAATTATTGAAATGATTAAAAAATATTTTATAAAACTTATACAGGAGATTTTTATTGTTGTGTCTAAAAGGACACTACGGAAGCAAATGCTTTTAGATATTATTTATTTTAGCAAAAAATTCTGAATTAACCCTCGCACAGACTGGAGCAGTCAAGTCATAAACAAATAATATACAATTCACCAAAACAGAGTATACAGTATCCGTTACACTATTATTCTAAAACATAAACGTAGAAATACTACGTACTTGCGACTGCGACTGCAATACAAATATATAAACTAAACCTACACAAATACACATACATTATACCAGTATAAGAACTAGGTCATAAGGATGTTTATGAATAATAAAAGAACCGGCCATATTTAATAAAATCGACATGGATTTTTATATAAGGAGTGAGATCGAAAAATGTCCACCTTTTATTATCACTTAAAACTTATTTTATGTTTAAAACTGAACTTTTTTCTGTCAACGCGAGTAAAAAAAATATATATATAATCTTAAGTTTTTTCATCCCGTTTAAAAAAAAGTTATTTTGAGCTTTACGTAGTTATATCAATTTCAATGTGACGCTATATGTAATTTTATTAAATTTCATCCGAAATATGTGCCAATATAATTGTATCTATATGGGTTTAGATATAATCTGATGTAATTAAATAAATGTCCAGTACAATTTTATCCGAATTATGGCCCGATATAATTATACTAGAATGTATCAGTTTTGTAGCTAATTATATCAGGTTATATCTTAACTGATACAAATATACCTAATTTAATTGTTAAGATTTTACATCTAAATATAATAAGATTATAGTTTTAGTCTGGCAAAATAGCACTAAATGTTACACTTTTGTATGTGATTGTATATGATTGTCCAGAACTCAGAGCAATCAAAAATATATTAAGATTCTTTTTAAATTACACTATTCGACACTTTCAATTTTTTTAAGGACCTCCTCTTGCAATACATCTTTTTAGCATAATATTGGTACGCTGATAAAAAATATGGCAAACATTATAAAAGCGCACAGTGAGTTTTCGAGATAAATTAACTTCTTGATTTTCATTTAGCACCCTGTTTTTTTAGAAGTTTTGTCTCAATACCGTGTTATAAAAAGTAAAATGGTAAAATCTTTTTATAGCTTTGAAATTTACGGAAGATAAGCATTCAATTCAATGTAATAATTTCTTTTAATGTTTAAGGATGTTTTTACGATTCTGTAGTGAATTGGAAATTTCTCATTTTTCACAGGCTAATATTGATTTTACTTCAGTTTGCAGTTTGCAGATTTCGTTTTTTAATTAATACTAAACTAGACATTTTAATAAAAAATATTTTGTATTAAAGTTGCAAAACCATTAAATATGTAAAAAAAGGAAAGAAATTTTGTCAATAAATTTTAATATTTTCTTTTTATATGAAAAAGTAATCAAAACAGTACCCAAAACAACTCAAAAGTTCCACATTAGGGAACATGTACCCTAAAGTGTACCTTAATTAAAAACTCTCTAAAAGCATATACAATTGTTAGAAACGAAAGTTAAATCGACAAATAATGTATTTAAATTAAAATTTATTTTAATTTTGTTTACTAAAACGTATTGTTTAAATCTGCTTAAGTGGTTTTAGTTGCGGTAAGCAAACGATTTGTTTTTTGTGACACATATTGGAAATTGTCAATGGACTTTCTTGGAAACTAAATCCATTTGCTACTGTAAAAACTAAAAGGCTAAACTAAAAAATAAGAATTTTAATGTTTATTACAGAATGCTGAAAAATCTCTGAGCATTAAAACACATTATTATTTTGAAATGGATGCTTAACTTCATTTTAACTAACATTTTAACTTCAATTTCGCGATATTAACGCAAAACTGCAAAAAGTTCAGTGTCATATAAAAAAAAACAGTAGTAGGTCAAAATGTGTGTTGGGGTTTTTCCATCTCACTCCTTAGGTACATACATGCATGCCAGTATGTATGTGTGCGAGTAGACCTATATTTCATCTGATAAAAATTTATATTATTATTTCTATATAATAAGTACCCGATTAAAAAAAAAAATGTATATGTAACTTTATGTAGTCATATAAATCAATATATGGCGCTATATGTAATGTTATTAAATTTAACCCGAAATATGGGCCCATATAATTGTATCTATTTGTATGTATTAAGATCTAATCTGATGCGATTAGATCTTAACATTATGGTCTGGCAACATTTTATTAGTTTGTATCAGTTTTGTATCTAATTGTATCAGTTTATATCTAAACTGATACATCTAAATATAATTAGATCCGATAAACAAATAATTAGAAACCTGTTCCTTTTTTGAGGTTTTCATAAAAGTTCTTGCATAAACCATTTTTAAGTTTTAGCACACATTAGGATGTCCCGAAAGTGAGTATTATTCAGTTATTTATGGGAAAAATAAAAAATTTGAGAATACTTTTAGTTGGCTACCCGTATTTTTTAATAATAGTACAAAATTTGGCTTGGTATAGGAAAACATTTTATATATAAACATACATAAACATATGCATTTACTTATAATAGCGTGCTGCGACATATATACCCAGTCAGAACAATACAATCGGGAGAACGTTGGCAATACGTAGTAAATGGTAGTGCGAACGTAGCAAAACGATTAAGTTATAACACCATTGAAAGGTAATTATAACACCATTGAAAGGTAATGCACTTTAACTTTCGACGTTGGAAAAACGTCATCAATACAAAAAATACAGTACTCCAAAAATTAAAAATTCAGTTTTTTTTGCCGATACTATAAGTATAAAAGTTCTATACTTTTTCTGTACACAATTAGAAAATATAAATGTTTTAATCTCAAATTGAAATTAAAATTTTATGTTTTGCTAAAACAAATTTTTTGTGAGAGATGAAGTGGAATCCATAATATTTCTTAAATAAATATGCAATAGTTAAAAATGATTGTCCTAATCTTTGGTATCCAATATGAAAACAATTATATAACGATTTAGAGAAATTTGGTTTGAATGCCATTCTTGATATATAAAGAAAAATCGGTGTTCAAAAATAGTTCCATATTTTCTTTGCAACTCTAAAATATTTATGTTCAAATACAAGATTGTTTCCTTGTTTGTTATTTCAAAGCAAAAAACGTCGTTTTGGAAGGCCATTTAAAGGATTTTCACATTGTACCAAGCAAATGACAAACATAGATTGCTAAGCATAAAATCGCAACTAAAATTTGTAAGGATTTCGTATGAGAGAGTGATAATTAAAAATAGTGGCCATAGGCGTCAATGTCAACCTTCCCAAAGAACATAAGTAGGATCTCCGTTAGTTATAGCAACAGAAATTTCGAAATTTAATGCAAATTATATTGAGGAGCTCCCAATTGAATTTCGCTTTCATTTTTAATGCTTTTTAAGATTTATAAACAGAATTATACACAAAATACAAAAAATTCCTTGGACTAGTTTTAATGAGATTTTTTCACTAAACTAATGAAGTTTTCTTAATAATGTGAATGAACAAATTCTTAAACTTAATCAAAAGCTTCATAGCTCATAGCGTTAATTAAACTATTTTTTTTTTACTAGTGTATGGTACCTTTATTTAATTTAATTAATTTAATTTATTTAAAAAAAAAAATTCATTTTGTAATTTGTAAGCCCAATTGGCCAAATAATAAATACAATATATCGCACACTAATATAATCCACACAATTGTAAACTAATTACTTAAAAAATAAAAATAAGTAAATTTGTACAAATAAAAAATTATGCTTGATATAACAACCGTAGAAAAATAAAAAAAGAGAAAAAATAAAATAATATGTATAATAATCCTTGCTGTCCCTTTTGACAATTGCTTATACCGAACTAAATTATGCCATTTGAGCTACTATACTGAATAAGTTTATTTTTGTGGGTAGAATAAGTTTCGTTAAAGTACCTTAACGCTATGGGTAAAGAATTAAATGAGCGTATAACACGTATTTGATAAGAATGCTCCAGCCATGATGAATTACGGGGTAAAATCATTTGAAAAGATCTCGAGGACCTGGCAAATGTAAAGAGCCTAGTTAAAAATGTGGGGTAACCATTACGAAAAATTGTATAAAAATGAAGTAGTGAACGAATCTTAATAAAATTAGAAAAGGATGTTCCTAAGAACCGTTCCACATATTGAGAAACACGATCTCGAATACGCAAAGAATATAGGTAACGAATTACCCTTTTAAACAGCATGTACAGCCGATTCATAATAAATGCAGTCGTACCTGAATACACCTCCACACAATACATAAATAAAGGCATTATTAAGCCATGTACAATTTTCTGCTTAACATGCAATGGCAGATACAAATTAATATTATACAGTCTCCTTAGACTGAAGTTAACTGTGGATACAAGGTGAGATACATGAGATTCAAAATCCAATTCATTGTCAATAATTACCCCCAAAATTTTCACACGATCACAGAATTCAACAGCAACTTTATCTATGGATATGGTCATATCCAGTACACAGTTGCGGGTAGGGGTAAATAACATGGCCTTACTTTTCATAGCATTTATAGAAAATCTGTTATTAGACATCCAGTCGGAAATACACTGCATACCATGATCTACAATGGACTGAAAAACAGGAACATTCTGTTTCTTGCCACAAAATAAGACTTGTATATCATCAGCGTATGCGAAAGCAAAGCATTTACCAACATTTAAGTTGCAAAACAAATCGTTTAAAAACATTGTGAACAAAAGGGGTCCAATGACCGAACCCTGGGGAACACCACTTTTTATGGGCAAAATTGATGAAAATTCTTCCCCTGAAGAAACAAACTGACCACGATTGGAAAGATATGATTTAATTAATAAAGCCGCAGGCTTAGAAAAAGAAAATAACTCAACTAATTTTTTCAATAGCAAATTATGACTAAGCTTATCAAATGCCTTAGTCAAGTCCAAGGATAGAAGGATACAAACATTACCGCTAGCCAGGTTACTTCTGATGGTATCGGTAAGACCAATAAGAAGAGACGACGTACTATGACCTCTTCTGAAGCCATACTGAGAATCGTCCAACAAATTGCCTCTATCCAAATAATAAGTAATTTGGTTCTTCATAATACTTTCTACTATCTTTGACAACACAGGTAGTACCGATATTGGCCTTAAATTTTCAGGGTTATTGGATTCACCATGCTTCCTAATAGGGACAATACGTCCAACCTTCCATGAATTAGGATATTCAGATGTTGTTAAAATAGTATTTACCACATGCAAAAAGTGGCCACCATAATATGGCATAACAAGTTTTAGGAATTTCAAACAATATCCATCGCAACCTGTAGCATTGGATTTAATAGCATATAAATGCTCAAAAACCTCATTTAAATCCACACACCTAAAAGAAAAACCTTCTACTTGAAAGGAAGTTTGAGAAAAATCAAAAATTTCATCATCAATTTGGTTGGCCGCAAAAGTTTCATTTAAACTGTTGACATCTACAAGGTCCGTGTACGAGCTATTCTCTACCACACCACCATTTCTTAACGTATTCCATAATTGTTTGCTGTCCAAGCCATTAAATAATTTAGCGTGAGCTATGCGTTTTCTCTTCCTAATGATTGATTTAGTTTTATTGCGTATTCTGCAATAAGCCGCCCAGTTCCCATCAGTTCTATTACCTCGAAATACTTCATATGCTAAATTCCTTTTCAATATTGAATTCTGAATCTCACGACACTGAAACCAAGTATCCGGTACATGTGCCACAGTACGAGTTACATAAGGCACAACTGCATGTGCAATATCTAGGTTATTTTCCAAAATCAAAAGTTGTTCATCTACGCTAGATGTAACATACAAATCTGAAAAATCGGTTTGCAATGCTACTTCCTCCAACAAGGAAGGATTAACAGCATTATAATCAAAGTATTGAACAATTTTATCATTTCTATCTACCGGAAAATCTAATAAGATGTAAATAAGGGAGTGATGAGACACTCCCGGGCATTGAACCTGACCTGATCCAGTCACCATGTCAGGATTAGACACTAAAAAGTAATCTAATAAAGATGTAGTCCTAGACTTAATATCAAAATGGGTTGGAATAGAATTGTGAAAACAAGAAACGTTCATTCTACTACAAACCTCACGAGCCAAAATGGCCTTGTTCATATCAAACATGTTATTATTCATATCACCCATTACAATAATATTGTCATATTTAACAAGTAAATCAGCAACCGACTTCTCAAATTCAAGAAAATTGCCACGAGGCAAATAAACGACCCCAACTAAAACCTGTTTCCCATTACAATCTATTTCAACAAACAATGACTCAGCAACATTATACAAATTACTTTTAAATATAACTTTAAAATGAATCTTCTTAGATATATACAGAGCCACACCCCCTGCCCTCTTACTCCCAAGACGATCACTCCTACAACAATTATATCCATTAATATTAACCACATTAGTTAATATATTTGGTTGTAACCAAGTTTCACTTACACCAATTATATCCAAGTAACTACCCTCAAAAATATTTCTAATTTCATTAAATTTAGTAGAGCTCGGTTTTAAATTGAAACTCCCACAATTAAGGTGAGCACAATTAAGACTATTAGTGTTACCGTTGAATAGGGACCGCAAGAAAGAATTATCAGAAATAATTAAACCTAAGTTATCATTAACATTCATCACAAACGAAAAAAAAAAAATAAATTACTAGTATCAAGGATGTTAAACAAAAATAAATAAGCAAATAAACAAAATCAGATTTCTTGTAGTTTTGCACAACTGTGTTAAAAACACAACTAATCTGCCATATTATCTAAAACCACTCGATTATTACCTCCAGCCGAATCATTGTATAACCCATTCAATAAATCTGAACATTGTTGAATATATAACTTTTCAGTTGAACCATTAGGAAAAGTTACCATAACAGCAGGGATATCCGTATTTATGAATGAGTATCTGTGAATTTTCTTTGCAGCACGTAGCTTTCTGCAAACAAACAACAATTTAGAAGCTGCTGGGGTGTGGTGGTCATCCAAATACACCTTGTTATCTATGTTACCCCCAACTACATCTTTGGCACGTATAGGGTTTGATAATTTAATAAAATTTTTCATAATTAAATCACGGGTATACACAGAATTGAATTTAACTAGTACTGATCTTCGATTTGCAAAATAAGTACAATGGTGTATATCTGCATCTGCAACTCGAACACGACATATCTCAGCAATTTTTTTCACAGGATCCCTTAAATGCTGAATATTTTTTGGTAATCCCGCAATAATTATATCAGCCCTGTTAAGCCTCCGTTGAAGAATGCAGTTCTTTGTTTCCAAAGCCTGAATTTTATCATAGGTACTTTTATCCACTTGCTTTAGCATTGAGTAGCAATGTTTGTAGTCAGAATTTATTGTCTCCAATTCAGATCTTATTGCCTCAATGACAGGCGTCTGATCACTACGCATGTTGCTAATAATATCGTTGTAGTCATCCTTTAATTTCAACAGATTACTTTGAAACTCTTTATCTAGGTCTTGTTTATATTCTTGTAATTTTTCTTCCATTGATTTAGCCAGTTCCATAAAGCCATTACGTACTTCGTTTTGAAAATTAAATATCGGAGCCTTTTCACAACGTCTACATATAAATTTAAGGTTAGAATATTTCAGCAGCAGTTTATATTCATCCTGGGGCACACCACCGCATTCCAGATGGAAATATTCACTGCAATAACCACATCCCACACAAGGTTTTTGTTTAGTAACATTTTTTTTACATTCCGGACATTTATAAGTTTTTGTTGTAGGCGCCATGATATTGGTTGTTATAAACAAAACAAACAAGCACGCAACACAGCAACAGATAATGGCCGGCACTCAGCAATAACGAAATAAAATTAATTCCAGGCTCAAAGACACAATATCAATAAACCTTTATAACCCTCAGCTTCCACACTTGAAAAAATCACGATTTAAAAACTTTTTTATTATAAAAATATCATTTATTTATTTTTATTTATTTTCCTTTGATACTACGGCAAAATAAATTATCTTTTCAGATCATAATAAAATTTTTTCATTAGTCGTATGAAATTTTTAATAATAAGAAATTTTTCATTAAATTAATTTAGTTTTTCATAAAATTTAACTAAACTAAATTAATTTAATGAAAAGTTTCAATTTTGCAAAAATTCTATGAGAAGAAATAAAGTGCCAACCGAATTGAAAAGAGTATATTAATGGTACTTATAAATTTAGTTAGTACAACGATATTTACATTCGATTTCTAAATATTTTGGGTGTTGCAACTAATATTCAGTTGAATTATAATGTTAATTTGCGACATGCGTCTGAAATTCGTAATAACCCAATTTGAGTCGTAGTAACCTAATTTCAGTTGGCTAATATCTAAATTTTTCTCTGTGTGTATTGTTTAGCCCAAAGGAATTTCGCCTGCTGTACTATCAAAATTTTTCTAATAGCATGAGTAAAATATGTACAAAAATATAATCCATTAAAAGTTTTTTATTAAAACTTGTAAAAAAACAAAAAAGTGTGAATTTCATCTGTTTATTAGTACATTTCACTTTGGAATACTGTACACTATCACGCGCCTTTAAATTCTCTATCAAGTCAATTTTCTACACAACAATATGGACTTACTTTATAACAAATACATAATAATCAAAACAAAACGCATTCGATATGAACACCCTTGGCTTTCAAATGAAATAAAGTTACTAATCACTGAAAGAAATCCTGCCTATGCGAGATGGAAAAGGTTTGAAACTACGGAGCTTCATGAAACTTTTAAGTCCTTGAGAAACAGAGAAAACATGCAAGTAAAGATTGCCAAGTCAAAATTCTATGAAGAGTATTTTAAATCCGCAGTTAGTTCGAAAAAGAAATGGAAATCAATTCGTAACATGGGAATTATAAACCAAGAACAAAATTATGCCAAAGAACGTATAGATGTCAATCAACTTAATCAATCATTTATAAATATACCAATGCCAACTCCTGATACTAGTTTTTACACAGAAATTTTCGCCAACCATAGCACAATCTTGCCATACTTGTCAAAAGTCTTTGAACGCTTACTTCATTCACAGATGAGTAAATACCTACATGATAACTCCTTGCTTACTGATAAACAATCTGGCTTTAGACCACAACATAGTTGTGTTTCTGCTTTATTAGAGGTCTCTGAGGAATTAAGAATTAATGTTGATGAGAAAAGAATATGTTTTCTAGTTTTACTGAATCATTCAAAGGCGTTTGACACTGTGGAACACTCTATTCTTTGCCTTAAACTTAAACATATGTGCAATTTTTCACCAACTGCATTCAAAATAATATCTTTATATTTACAGGATAGATCCCAGGCAGTTTACTATGGTAATGACAAATCAAATAGTTGTTTAGTATCGAGAGGGGTACCACAGGGTTCTATACTTGGTCCACTTTTATATTCCATATACTCAAATGATTTACCTGCTCAACTTAAACACTGTGGAATACAAATGTATGTGTACCAAATAAATAAATAAATAAAAAATAAAAAAACAAAATAAAAAACAAAACAACGATAAAATATGTAAAATCTTTAAAAATTCAAATAACAATACATACTTAGTAAAAACAGTACTGACAAAGCACTTCTTTGGGTAATACTGGCAAAACATTGGTTTTACGAAATATCCGCAGTTTGCTTTTGTTTGTTTTTTTAACCGTCGGCAATTTCTGGCTGGGTACTTGTATAAAATAATGCATGATTATTTCGAAACGGTTTTACTCGGGTGGAAATATTACAACTAAAAACTATTCTTCATTTGCTAGTCTCCACATATATATAGACATTGGCGCGTCATTACTAGACACTATTAAAAATAGCTATAAACAAAGTTTTGTTTTTTATTTGTCTTATCTACAGGTAAGATAAAAATATAAACGTGTTGAACTTTTTTATAGTTTTATATAAAATGTTTTTAGTAAAATAAACATTTTAATAGATTATACAGGCAACATGTGTGTTTATCTCTAGATCTTTTTTCTGGAAATTATTACAGGATAATTGTTGCTTGTTCGTTAGGGAATCCAAGCTTGTATAGATGAAAATAAATTTTGATTTTTGACTGTGATGCCACCTGAAAATACTTATTTGGTTGTAAAACTACGCCCTTAAAATATTAGGATAGGCGGATAATGGAAAGAAGTCCCACATCCGCCCTGAAATTTGAAACACAGATTAGAAGAGGAAAATATGATTAATTGTATATTTTTAAAAAACTTTTGATATTTTAAATCGAATTTAAAATAAAAGAATTTATGAATCGTCATTCGGAGTGAATTGCCCTTGTAATAAAGCAATAACAACTTAAATCGGTTGGAAAAAGTCGGGTTATTACAATTTCCCACGGCAACTGATGTGTTCTAGACCATTTAATCAAGAAATTCAAGCCCAAAACTAGAAATTTATTAAAATTACCTACTACAAAAACATTTTTGTATTTCCGATTAAGAAAGCTGATATTCAGCTTTATATAGTATTATCTAATTTAATATCATTAGTATCATATTACATTTAATTATAACATATAAGATTAATTTGTATACACTCAGAATATTATGTAGTTTACTGTTTGTAGTTTAAAACCATACGTCAATCTGGTAATGTTGTGAAATAGAGACAATAGAAAAATAAACAAAAATCTAATAATATAATATTTGTGTTTGTTATTTGTGTTGTCACTTCTGAGTATAATATACAATAACAGAAAAGCTAATAGGAAAGAAAACTGCAATTTCGCTGCATAACATTCGAGGCCATACTTGGGTGTAATCGCTAAAAGGTCATGGACTTGGTGTTGTTACGTTTGTAATGTAAGAAGAGCGCAGGTTCGATTCTTACAGCCGCAGGTTGTTGAAAAATTTTATCATATAGAGACAATCTGACAATTATAAGATACAAATAATAAACAATTTAAATGGAAAATCATTGATGACGACTGTCCATAAAAAGGAGGAATGTAGTCTAGTCTGATTCAAAAATTAATAGTGTTTATAAGTTTTAGAGAAAAACGTTTATTCTTCTTCTTAACCTCAATATTTCTAAAAAAGTTTTCATTTGAGTTAAAAATAAAGGAACACGCATTTGTTTTTCAAATATATTTATATATTTTTTTCCACTTTTTTATACATTTGTTCAAAATAATTTACTACCATTTACGGATTTTTTTTAGTTTCATTTATTATTTTCATTTATTAAAAAAAAACAAACCAAAACAAAAAACTAAAATAATTTCAAATAACTGAACATAACTCTAATTATTACTGATCTTGAATTAAATTTTGAACATTGATTTTTAAATTACTATTCATTTGTCATTATGAGGATGGCAGGTACTACCGCTAAAATACCGTTATAGATTCAAAACCATTTCAAATGACTATCGTTATCTCTAAAATACCTTTACCGAAATAATTAAAACACCGTTATCCGTAAAATACCATTACCGACATAATTTAAATACCAATATCCTTAACCCTTAAACCACTGGGATATTTAAAATTTTCCTGTAATTGGATTTAAGTGATGACCGTCTGTCGACGGTCATAGTGCTTTAAGGGTTAAAATACCGTTACCAAAATAACTGATATACCGTTGTCGCTGAAATAACGTTACCGAAATAATTTGACCAAGTTAGAAAAAAAATCGCTGTTAATAGATATATATTTTCCCCAACCTTGATCATAAACTAGCTAGTCATTATGTGGCTAAAATTATCAATGTGCATTGACATTTTCTGAATAACTTAAATAACGCTATCGAAATAACAGAAAAACTGTTCTCCCTTAAATAACGATACCGAAATAAGTAAAATGCCGTTAACGTTAAAAAACCGTTAACGAAATTACTGAAATATCGTTTCCCCTAAAATACCGCTACCGAAATAAACAAAAATACCGTTACCCTTACCGAGACCCGCATTGAAACGGTTACCATCCATGGCTATTATGGATTTGTTAATTATTTACACGAAATTTAAAAATAAATAACAGGAAACATTTGATTTAAATGAAAAGTAAGTAGACCGGATTTTAAGTGATTTATCATTTTTGTTAAACTATAGCAGTCAATACACTGTGAGAGAGAAACTTAAAAGTATTGATCATAAGAATTCCTCAAATATGTTTTGTGAAGTAAAAAAACAATTTAGGTCAATACAAACGGTGAATATTAATAATCTTCAAATCCCAAAAGAAGAGGAATTTTTGATTAGAAATGCGGGTATATCACCTGACGTTCTAGAAAGTGATGATGGAAGTAGTAAATTCTTAGTAAAAGATCAAAGTCAAATTTTGAACACTATTGGTGCTTATCTAGAGTCAATTCATTCTTTTAAAGAAATCGATCCCCAAAATAGAGTGCATATTGATGTGGATAATTGTTTCAAAAATTTTTTGGAAACAAAAAATGAATACGAAACTAATATATCATCCCTGTTAAGATTTACGGATTATTTCAAGGCTAACGAGATAAATGAATCTATAAATGAGAATTATTTTATAACGAATAATTCGTTATTATACATTTTCTGAAGTTTAAAAAAAAAAACTTTCTTCAGGTTTAGACAATATCCCAAATATTGTATTAAAAAATATTCCTGATGTAATGGTCCGTGAATATTGCACTCTTTTCAATAACATGCTTAACAATTCCTATTTTCCGAGAGCATGGAAGGTAGCGAAAGTTGTAATTTTGCCCAAAAAGGATAAAGATACAAGTGTTCTAAAAAATCTCCGTGCTATTAGTTTACTACCAAATATTAGTAAAGTTTTTGAAATTTGCGTAAATAATAATTTAGTAAAGTTCTGTGAAAAAAAATCAATTAAATAATGAGAGACAATTTGGTTTCAAATACAAGCACTCAACAATTCACGCAACACATATGCTTGTCTCAAATATTCATTGGAACCTGAACAAATCCTTGTGTACAGGTGCCTGTTTGATAGACTTTGAAAAGGCGTTTGATAGCATATGGATACCGGCATTAATTTACAAATTATTGAAATATAAGATGCCTATATATTTAATTATACTATTACACAACATGTTAAACAACAAATCTTTTCTAGTCTGCAATAGAAAACAAATAAGTACAAAAAACTTTATTGTAGTAAATGGTCTTCAACAAGGAACAGTGAATTCCCCAATTCTATTTAATATTTTTATATTTGATTTATTAACGAAAATTGATAACATCATTGCTTTTGCAGATAATATATCACGCCGATAATAAAATAGAAAAAATTAATAATAAATTACAAACATACTTTAAGATAGTTGAAAAATACGCAATAGACTGGAAAATGAAAATCAACTATAACAAATGTGAAACCATTCTGTTCCGTCCGCCACTAGGCAAATGTAATCACAACAAAAGAACAAAATGGAAAGATTTTGGTATAATATCAAATACCAATATGCATATTCCCAATAAACAAGTTGTAAAATACTTGGGAATTAACCTAGATAAGTTTTTATATTTCGACTCTCATATAAATGCACAAATAATTAAAGCAAGAAATGCTTTTTTCATGTACAAAAAACTGTTTTATTCACAATACATCAATCCTAGAGTTAAAGTCTTACTGTACCAATCACTAATTAGACCAATTATAACATACGGTTGCCAAATATGGTTTAACATTTCTCCATCATATATGGAGAAAATTCGAGTATTTGAAAGAAAGTGTCTAAGATCATGCACAGCGCTGTATAGATCTCCAAATAGTGATTATGTGAAATACATATCAAACCATAAATTATACAATTCTGCAAAAATAGGCAGAATAGATAATTTTATTATTCATATAATTAGAAATCATATTGCAAAAAGTTGTGAATGCTTTGAAAATAATTTAATTATGGCATCATATTACACTGAAGAAAAATATATTTATAAAACCCTCCAAAGTGGATATGTACCACCTGAGGCTTTCGTATACCTCGACAGTAAAGGATTTATCCAAAATGACATAGGCATACCTATATTTTACCATATATATAGAAGAGCCAATAAAAAGCTTTTCATTGCAATCAAATCACACCTGGTAATACTAGGTTTGATACAAGTATTTATTCAGGTGATAAAAACATTTTTCCAAATATAAATAAAAGAAAATTTTGGTGGCTTAACTAAAATCTCTCCTTCCAACTTTTACCCCTTGACAGAACTTTTTAGCGTATAAAGATAGAAGTAACTCTTTTTTGAAATTTTTTGTTACATTACATTATATTGATTATACTTACATGTATATAAAATAAATCTTATATTTATTTCTAAAAAAAAAATATTTAAATTTTTCTATATAATTAGTATACTTGAGAGCCCGATTGTGGGACTATGTATAACAATAATTTATAATTACTATTTGTTTATTTATAGTTTTAAGTACATGAATTTTCTTTAAATAAACACTTAAAAAAAAAATCATTTTTGTTAAATTAAGTTAATTGAAACTACAAAATATTTTGGGTGTACAATAGGGTGGGGCGATTTGAACATCTTAATGGGCGCTTCGCGTTTCTGATTCTTGGGATTGTACTGAGCAAAAAAGTCCACTAGACCATACGTCTACGGTGAAAATCGAGCTTCCAGATTTTGACTTTTTAGCCGTATTTTGTGAAAGTAACAATGTGTGGGATGGACATATCTCAGGAAGTAGGAGGAGCTTATCCAAGATTATGGTATCAATCTCTTCTTTGGAAGATTCTCTAGCAGATTAATTCATCAATCATATTTGTGGGTGGGGTTTAAGGGGTTTATTTTTAATTTCAAAATAGGGCTTTTTTGCCGTAAAGTCAAAATGTGGAAGCTCGATTTTCACCGTAGACGTATGGTCTAGTGGACTTTTTTGCTCAGTACAATCCCAAGAATCAGAAACTCGAAGCGCCTATTAAGATTTTTTTCCTTCCATACTAATCGCCCCACCCTAATGTACAATCAATAGTGATTTGATATAGTTTTGTCCGAATTTCATCCTCATCCAATTTAATCAAATGATACGGTAACTATAAAATTATATCTAAATTAATATAATATGTAGGATATAATATGGTCAATACTTATTTCAAACATACACGCAGAGAAAAACTGTGGGAGTGTTATCAAAGTGCTTAGTAATTATACAACTACATAAGTTTAAGAGAAAATAGTTTAAACTAAAAAAATTTTATATATTTTTATGCCTTAAAAATATGGAGGCTATGAAAAATCTTATTTATTAAAATTCAGATAAAAACATTCAAATATGTTTAATACTTGTTTTCTAATCAAGACCAACAAAGTTCCAGTAAATTGCAGTGTTTTCTTTAAAAATAACTAATGATACATGTTCGAAAATGTATTCTTTCCATTGTAAAAACATACAAAATTAAATTTTGACAAAATCTTTTTTTGACAAAATTTCTTCATCGCACCACGCTATTGAGAATGTTGTACTGATAATAAAAATCGTTTTTTAGGTGATTTTAATGAAAAAAGTTCACGCACCGAATGCAATTTCTAAAACTCTCCCAAGAGCCTTTTTTTATTTTTATGAAAAACAATTTTTATATTTGTTTACCATAGCAGCTATCATTTGACACTAAAATTGAATTGATTTAAAATATCCGCGAAATAACGTCATAATACCGCAATTTTTTCTCGTGTTTGGTGTGTGAACTTATCTACTATATCATTTCTTAATATTTTTTCGTGGCTATTTGATGAAGAATTTGATATTTGTAAAAAAATTCTAAAAGTTATAACCCTAGTGTACTACATGTTAGGTTCCCACACCGAGAAAAAAGATTTGTTGGAATTCTTTCAAAACTATTAAAATTTGTTTGTTAGGACGCTATTTTATTTGAAATAACTAATAATCGATTAATTATGTAAAAATACTGTACTGGAAATTAAAAAGAGGGAAAAGGTGCTAAAAACAATCATATAATCCAGTTCTTGGTATTATCAATCCTCTTTAAAAATAAAATTCTGTTAGTAATTCCGCAAAGTAGAAACAAACATTTATTTAGTAATAAATCTGCGCAACTCGAAAAACAAAACAAAAGTACCGACCATTGATCATAAATATTTCGGCCACGCTGATTGTAATAGCGTACCTAGTTTTTTCACTTAGGAATTGATTTTTTCCGCACTTTTTAACGCACGTTTTAAGACTACACAGTCAAAGAATTTAAGACTACCCAGTAAGAAACTGCCAGTGGGACAAAAAATGTTTTATTTTTGATTTGAATTAGTTCAATTCTTCCATCGGGTAAATAAAACAATTCGGGTAAAGCGCTGATCTTTTTTCTTCAAAATTTGGGTAAAAATCTTCTACCCCTTCTAAATGGGTTCTCTGAAGATTTTCGGTGACGCGAAATGAAGCATGTATGTAAGGACCTGTCAGTAGATAAAGTCTGCTTTAAATTATCGGATAGAAAATTTTTTTAAATAATAAACAAACACTGTTTTTTGTTTAACAAAAAACAAATGATCATTTAATTTAATGTTAAATGTTTTATGTTGTTTTGTATTGTATTAAACAAATAATAATTTTTGTGATGTAAGAAAACATAATTCTACGAATTCCTTGATAAAGACAGCAAAAAACTGTCGAAACGTCGAAAAAATATGTATTAAATGGTTTTTTAATTACATTGGAAATTATAGGCCCTAATAGCTTAAATAAAACACTGAAAAAATTTAATCAATTTGGCCAAGAAACATCTGGAAAAGCAAATATTAGTCTTTTGTTTTTATATACATCGAGATTATTTTTATGTTATTTTCAATTTATAACGAGCTTTCAACCTCCGTATATTTACACAAAAATAAAGCAAATCGAACATATTAGCTAGGTTGATACTAGTATTTCGATCTGGCTAAAGATCTCATCAGAACCCGAAGTTTTAGAAAAGCTAGAGCCTATATAAAAGGCAGAACTTTAACAAAAAACCTATTAATAATCAATTTTGCTCCATTCTTGTCTTCTTAGTAATCAAGCACGTGGTTAGGTCTTTTCCTAACAAGCATCATGACGTTACTAAACTTTGAAGACCAAAAATGTTCTATTTATATAAAAAATTTTAGTGTGTACTCTGGCTCAAGTAATCTTTTTTACAGTTATATTAGTTTTTTGTTTTTATATACATCGAGATTATTTTTATGTTATTTTCAATTTATAACGAGCTTTCAACCTCCGTATATTTACAAAAATAAAGCAAATCGAACATATTAGCTAGGTTGATACTAGTATTTCGATCTGGCTAAAGATCTCATCAGAACCCGAAGTTTTAGAAAAGCTGACATAGTAATGGAAGAATTATTAGATTCTTGTATTGAAAAATTAGATGTAAAACCAAAAATAATTACAAAATACGTTGATGATTTGTTCTGTATTATTCACTATAATTCAGTTAATAATATTTTGTCAACATTTAATTCTTTTCATGAAGATATAAAATTTACGATAGAAGAAGAATGTAACTCTAAAATTCCCTATTTAGATACATTGATAATGAGAAGGAATACCATCTTAAAAATAGATTGGTATCAAAAACCAACAGCTTCTGGTAAGATTATAAACTACCATTCAAAACACCCCAAGAGAATAATAATTAATACTGCGAAAAATCTAATTGACAGAGTATTAAGAATAAGCGATGTAGAATTTCATGAAACTAATATAAGAAAAATTAAAGATATTTTGAAGGATAATAATTACCCAATACATTTAAGCTGGAAATTAATAAGACAATTTAAAAACCGGAATAATGTTAAAACGATGAGGGTTGCGGAACCCAAAATTTATAAATCTTTAACTTATGTTCCTCTTATATCTGAAAGATTAGAAAAATCCAAAATTTTCGATGATTGGAAATACTTAGTAGCACGTAGAACATATAACACATTAGGTTCACTATTTAGCAAGACAAAAGATAAAATAAGCAAATTTGATATGTCCAATTTAGTTTATAAGATACCATGTAGGGGTAATGACACAGAAAATTGCACTAAAGTATACGTAGGTACTACAAAGAATAAACTGAAAACTAGAATAGCAGGTCATAAATCCGATCAAAAATACAATAAAACCACTTCTACGCAAAAACAGCATTATCATTACACTGCATCAACTCCAATCATTATCCAGATTTTGATAACACATCAATTTTAAACACAGAAAGCAATTACAAACGAAGATATACATTAGAAATGTTACAGATCATAAAAGTACCATCAACACAAAGGATTAACTATAAAACAGACACATCCAATATTGCACAGAATTACAGACATTTAGTCAATAGGAAATAATAAAATTATTATAATTCTCATTTAGATTTTAAGAAACTATTAATTTAAAATTGTTTGCTATGTTATGATATTTCAATTATTTATACTTTGTTTTCTGGGTTAATTTTCAATTTGACATTAGAAAATATTTTATTTCCCGCCTTTTTTGTAATTATTATTTTTAAGTTTTTTAATTATAAAAAACTTTCCCTGAAGAAGTCTTCCAATGCGAAGACGAAATATTGGAAATAAATAATAATAATTATAAAATAAAGGATCTTTAGCTCAATAAAACAAAAGACAAAAATTTATTCAAAAAGATCGAAGAAAAATAAATAAAAATTAAATTTAATCTTTATTAAATTTAAATATTTTATGTTGTCTTTAATTTAATTAATAGACAATTACTTCAACAACCCGTGACAACTCAAAATTTAAGTTTTCTTAATCTGCAATTTATATGTATACGATACAAATTGTTGGCGTCCCTTTTGTTTTAAAAAATTAGCTTTAAAATAGCATACGGTTTACTAAATTTTCTACTAATTTTTTTTTTTAGTTTGTGTGTTTTACAAAAATATCAGTGGTTTGCCAGTACTATTTTTTTTGGTACGGTTGATAATTTCTACTTTTGCCGCTATCTCGAATATAGCGTCACCGAAATATTTGAAATACCGTTATCCGTAAAATACCCTTACCGAAATAATATGACAAGATAAGAAGTAAAAAACAAAAACTGTAAATACTCGTACATATGTTTTAGAAGTTTGATTATCATACCCAGTCAAATTTTGGAATGCTTTGGCTAAAAATATCGATGACCTGGCATAAGAATACCAATATAACTAAAAAACGTTACCCTTAAAATACCGTTACATAAATAACTGAAAAATCGTTATCCCCAAAATACTGTTACCAAAATAACTAAAATAACGTTACCGAAGTAATAGAAATGTCGTAACAGCCACAACCGAAATAACTAAAATATCGATTACCGAAATAAAATATAAAAACGTTTCCCGCATCGAATCGGTTACCATCCAGGTTTTAAATGATTTTTGTTATTTTGACGTGGGGCTGGATGTCTGTGACTTTTAGTTCTTTTAGGCAGGTTTACATTGTCGTCTATGGCCACCATTGTCAATTTTTAATTCTCCTATAAGTTCCTTATCAATTTTAGTAGTATATATATTTTTATAAGTATAGTAGCGAAAAAATTTCAATAATATATTTGTCATTGGCAATATATAATTTAAAAATCCTGGAAATGTCCTGCGAAAACGACATATTTTGACATAATTTTTAACAAATATTTTAGAGTTGCTGAGAAAATCTGGAACTATATATATTAGGTTGTTTCTTAAAAAGCAAACAGACGAATTTTGGACGCGACAACAGTGGGTTAGATTACGATTTACAAAAAACTCTCTAAGTTTTGCAAAACTTTCGAAAACAATTTAGGGGCCGATACCAGACTTTCAAAGTTTTACCGTTATTTACAAATTACATATTTTAATAAAAAATAGTTTTCTTAAAAACAGAAGAAAAGTAATATTTTTTTATTATAGTTATTATAATATAGTTATTATAATATTGGTAATCTCTAACCATTATAATTAGGCCAAAAAATGTCAATTATGAATAAAAAATTTAAAAAAATTGAAAGATTGCAAATATTAAAATAGTTTTGAACACTTTTCTTTAACCACATCATGAAAATTAAAAAAAGTAATAATACTGAGATACTTCAAACCACTTAGCGTCTGGACCGATTTAATTTTTGCGGATTTGAAGGAGAGTTAGTATTTTTGATAAAAAAAATATTTAAAAATATATTTATGGTGAAAGAAACTATCCAGTAAATCCGAATAACTGGTTTCAGATTAACTTATACTTCATTATAACATGTTCTAATTTTTGTTCTGCCAACTGGTTCTTTTTATATGGAGTTTGTCCTATTTGCAATATGTTCTTTACCTCCAAACAAGAACAGGTTGCTTAAGAACCGGTTCTAGAACCAGTTATAGAACTGCTATTTAGTCAGAAATTTCCAATGGCTCAAAAATCTAACAACTGGTAAATCATTTATTTTATAAATTTTGTGATTTTTTTATACTTTTTAATATTTTTTTAATATAAAATTTATTTTTTTGCTTTTGGAAAAGCTCTTTTAAGACCAATTTTTTTTTTGTTTTCCCAACATTGGCCAGTTGATTCTACCAAACCCTAAACCAGTGCTGATATATTTGAGCAGCCAACTGTTACCCAGTAGTTATCATTCACTTACGTTTTAAGCCATCAAGTATTATATCGCACACCCAGTTCAAAAGTGACTCAACTCAAAATTTTAATTTTTCGATTTTATATGCGTAAACTATGCACAATATACTTGTTTATCTATAAAAAAATATCAGTGTATTTTGTTGTTGTTAACTGTTGCTAAAAAACAGTTATGCCTTTCTTTATGTTTCAATTTGTATAAAGTTGCAAATATTTTTTTCGATTTCTAAAAAATTAAAAATTTTGAGTTAAGTCACTTTTGTACTAGGTGTGCGTTATGTCTTGTTAGCTCAGTGTATAGAATCTTTTGGCCAGGGTTCAAATCCCGGCGGAATAAAAAAAATTATAAATGAATTTTTTTAAATTTTATTTTATAAAATATTTTTTTAGACCACCAATTTCATGGTTTTACCAACTTTTTGCACATTTTGCTGCACCAGTATTTGTCCGTCACTTTTTGAACAGACTGACCTTTTGTCTAATGATGTTATCATTTTAGGGTTGGGAAAGCACTTATTGCCAGCACTGTTAAAGTGCTTTGCCATCGGTGGTCCGTTTGTCTTTTTCTGACTGGGAAGCTGTAATTGTTTTTATTTCTGCGAATTTTTCGCCAACATTTTGTTCAAATATCGAAATAAAAAAAATCAATAAATAAAAATAATCTAAAGATAGTAAACTGCTTAAAAATGGGACACACTAATAAACACGAATTTAAATGACCTTTATATATTAAGTACAGTTTTATAAACTGTTGTGGGAACAACTTCGTATAATATATTTAGTTACAAAACCTTATTTATATGTCGATAATCATAACATGGTGGATAGAGGGTATTGATCGAAAAAGAACAAATATAAATTGCAAATAGTAATAAAGTTAACTCTTTCCTCTGATTTTTTTTTGCCAGAAATGTAGCTGTCATCAGTAAACAGTTTTCTATCAAAAATTGATTTTTAAGTTGATATTGAATATAAGGTCTCGATATTAGGTCGCAGTATTTTCCATAATTTCAAATAGAATTTTTAAAATTTGAATTTGTATTTTACGTATTTAGAATTCGAAACGATAAGGTATCCTATTTAACCTTATATTTCGGCTGCAACTATTTTATTTTTAATTGCACGATCTAATAAGGAATTATTTAATTACGCATATTTCAATATTTTAACAAATAAAGATTTTTATTTCATAAAATTCAATCAAAAGCCCTTCTTACGAATGATACTTTAGTTCTCGAATTAAAAACCTGTTCCCAATTATTTTTTTCAATATAACTTACCCCAGAACGCAAATCCATTAAAGTGTCGTCATAAACAATACCTAATTCCTCCCACGATCTAGGAGGTGGTGGTGGCGCTGAACTTTGTTGTGATAGTTGTCTTTTCTCCTGATTATCCATCCAAAGAGGTTGATTTCCCGCCGGTGAAGGTGTATTTAAATCATCTGATTTTAAGCTAGCACGTCGAACACTTAAAGCACGATTTGGTGAAGGATCCCTTTGTAAGTTATGTAAAACCTCAATTTCTTTATGCGTGGTAGTACGAGGACTAATAACGGGGTCCACTGGACTAATGGTTAAATGTTTAAAAGGTGACTTGGGAGACTGTTTGGGAGATTTTGTGGGAGATTTGGGTGATTTTGATGGAGATTTTGGTGAAGTGGTTTGTGAGGATACAGCAGGAGAAGCTGTCTTTGGTGGAGTAGTTTGGGATTTAGCGATATGTCCTGATTTTGGTCGTGTTATAGGTTTAGTGTTATCATTCGGTATATCCAGAGTTAATATGGAAGTTTTACTGTTATCAATATTTGAGGGAAGGGATTCTATTAAAAATGGTGGTTGATTGTTATTATTGTTGGTATCTAATTGTTGCGTGTTGTCTGGATTATGTGCCGGAGGAAATTGATGATGATGTTGATGCTGTTGTTGTTGACTATTATTGGTTGTTGAATTTGCATCACTATCAGGCGTGCGCATTTTTACTACTTCTCCACCAAATGTTACTCGTTTAGGTGTTCTCGAGGGTGTTGAGGGTGTCACTATGGTAGTATAATATTCTCTTTGTGGAGTTTCCTCTTCCATATCATCTGAATCGCTTAATAGTTTTACCAAATTTGACGAAGAGTCACGTAAACTTTTAGCACTTGCTAAACGACCACATACCACTTCATCTTCCAAACTATTGGGGCAGGTTTCTGGTAAAGATTTATGGCATACTTCCTGTTCAACTAAACAAACGTCATCATCTTTTGCCTCCAAAATACGCATTGTCAAAGTATCGTCATTAATTTTAATTTCTGTTTCCATAATAACCTTGGCTGGACATGCAAGGACAGGTTCATTATTACATTCCTCTGCATATCTTACATCATCTTCTTCAGAAGAACGCCAACAATTAGCAAGTTTTGAAGGTTTGTTAGCAGCCATTAAACGCCAAGTATTAGTATTAGAATCGGATGATAAAAAGTTAACATTTGTGGGTTGTATTAATCCTTCATCTTCTTGGGATAAACCATAAACATTACATAACAAATCAAATTCACGATAAGCTCCATGGGACATATATTTAACAAATTCTGCTTCTCCTATAAGTTCACGCATTTTACGCAAAACTTTTAAAGTAATTTCTTGATGTGTTACTTGACCCATTTTTTGTACCAACATATCAATGGTAGTCCTTAGTATGAAATGCCGCTTTGAAGTATGTAAAGTTGATTGAACTAGGGCCGGCAAAGATAACATGACACCACAAGTTAAACGACCACCAAATGGTTCATTGGTAATTTTTTGATTAAGACCAATATCAAGAATTTGTAACATAACAGTTTCTGGCATGGGAGTTTCCGCCAAATATACTCGTAAACAATCCAAAGCTCCCTTTCTTACCGTAGGTGCTTGATGGCCTAGATTTTCCACTAATTGGCCAATTAAAGGTTCCATAAAAGGATCAGCTTTGGATTTCATAACCACCAATACATCGACAAATACTCTTAAGGCATGTTGGCGCACCTGCCACTCCGGATCTTTCAAACGTTCCACAAATTCAGCAAACATTACGCGTGGGCATATAGTGTCAGGTATTTTACGTGTTCTTAATATATGTTCCCACAAAGGTGTTAATTGTATAGCGGACACAGAAGAAGTAGCAGCTCTATTTTGCGATAAACCCGAAGAATTTCTCATGTTAGTGCTTTTTGCTGGCGCCGTATTATTATGAAAAATTCTATAATCCTTGTCTTGCTGCATAATGTATTTGCAAAGTTTTTCATTAGTAATAATTTTTCTTTGTTAAAGTTTAGTGTTGTTGTATTTCGTTATAAGAAAGTACCCTCTTTGTTAATTGTTTCCTTAAACTTCAACCTTATTTCACAATGGCCTTTCTAGTTAAACATTCAAACAAACTAGTGGAAAAAAATTTCTAAACTCAGATAGCTCGTCTTTTTTTTCTACTAACACTCTATTCAACTCCACTTAAACACGCTATTTCAAGCATATTTTGTCTTTGATTTTTAATTATTATTATTTTTTTAAAAGCCTTTTTTGTTGTTTTACACAATTTTATTTTTATATTTTTTTTATTTATATTCTATTTCCTTTTAAGGATTTTTTTTTCAACCACCGTTAGTTTTAGTTTATTTACCGATATATTCACATCAAAACTCAACATATGACTGTGAGTTTTACCGTTATTCACTTGGTTTTTGTATGAAATTTTACAGGTGAGTGTGAGAATTAAAATAAAACTGACCGTTACAATACCGTAGTAATGAGAGAGAAATTATTTGCCGTGGTATTGCCATAAGAAAATTGTATTTAACTAATTCTAAATGCAGTACAATTGCAACAGTATTTTGAATTTAAATTTTAAAATTAATATGAGTAATGTCAAAAATTTTCAACAGCTGTTGAAATTAAATTAAGATTCCTCTTATTTCACATGATTTTTTTTTTAATTGAGAGAATCGATGGACAGGGTTAGGTAGAATATACTTAAAAACTAGAACATTTACAGGTTCACATTGAAAAGTCTTCACCAAAGAATTGATGGCCATTTAAAAGTTTAAAAATAAAAAAAATACTTGATACTTAGAAGAGTTTTTCTAACTTATTTTATTTTTTTGCTCATAGTTTAGAAAATACAAAATGGAGTCACTAGACTTGGGATATACATTCGCTAAACATCCGCTGATTGGTGAAATGTTGTTGGTTTACAAGTCAAATCAAAATTATCCGATTTTTAAATATTCGCAGTTTTCTCCATGCGGTTTTGCATCGTTAAATGGAATTGAGTTTTGAGTAATTTAAAAACGGTGTAATGGTATATAGTTTGAGGTATGCCAAGGTATTAAGGTATGTTAACTCACAAATACCGGCACTGAAAGAATTTTTCTTCATACTATTCCTTCCTACTATTTAATTAAGTTTAAGTTTAAGTATTCATTGATTTTATGAAAAATGTTCATTAAATGAATGAAAAATTGATTAAATTAATGAAATTTTCATAAAATGTATTTGGTTCATTCTTAAAAAATGTAATCATTTTTATGTACATATTTTTTATACCCCAAACATTTAGTTCCATCAGATTTCAGCAGGAGGAGCTTCAACTATTGAAAAAAGCTAGTTTAATACAATAGTCTAAATAAGATAATCGTTTTGTTTTGGTTATTTATGTCAATCGGTTACGCTGTACTGTTAACATGTCGCGTTCAGGGAGATGTAAAAAACTGAAAAGTAAAATAAATATGAAATAAATATAAAGCAGGGAAAAACATATTTTTTCTATTATAATTCATTTAATGAAAAGGTTTTATTAAATCAATATAACTTTCTTTTGGGATTTTTTAATGAAAAACTTCATTTTATTAATGATGGAATTCATTAATACAACGCACACAATTCTATCAGTGGGGATACGAGCATCACAATTTAAAAGAAATTTATGAACATATTTTGAAAATGATATTCACATTTATATTTTATATTGATTACAAATATTTGAAAAACTTTTTTTTACGATAAAACTAAGAACTAAGAACAATACTAGAAACTAAGAACAATGTCATCGTATAGTGAATGTAGTAAGGAACGGGTTAGAAAATAAACAATATTGCTCCGCCGTGTTTTTAGATGTTAAGCAAGCATTTGACAGAGTCTGGCATCCAGGTCTACTATTTAAATTAAAGCAACTTCTTCCCGCACCATACTTTTTGATACTCAGGTCATATTTACAAAATCGTATTTTTTATGTAAAAGTACGAGATGAAGTTTCTGTTATATGTGAAATTAAGGCTGGTATCCCTCAGGGAAGTGTGTTGGGTCCAGTCCTATACACTATTTATACATCAGACATGCCGGTAAACGAAGATGTCACTGTCGCTACTTATGCTGATGACACAGCTTTAGTTGCAAGTAATGCTTGCCAAAATGAAGCTTCAGATCTGGTGCAAAATAATCTTAATCATATTGTTACCTGGCTTAAACGATGGAACATTTGTGTGAATCTTGAAAAATCATTTCATATTACATTTGCATTAGGAAAAGGAGATTGTCCTTCGGTTTTCTTGAATGGTGCTGTAATTGCAAAAAAATCATATTGTGGCTAAAAGGGATCACTTAAAAATAAAAACTCAGAAAATGTATTGGTTATTGCACACAGAGAAAAATGTAGCTATTTGCCAACTGAAATTTGGTTACTACTACTCAAATTTGGTTATTACGAATTTCAGTCGGTTTGTACTACTGAACATTTGTAATTTTTAGCTGCATACCCCAAAATATTCAGAAATCGAATGTAAATATCATTGTACTAACTGAATTTATAAGTTGTTATCATTAAAATATACTTTTCAATTCGGTTGGCACTTTATTTCTCTGTGTGTAGGTAAAAAAATCAGAGCTTAGCCTAGATAATAAAGTTCTAATTTACAAAACTATATTGAAACCCGTTTGGACCTATGGCATACAGCTTTGGGGTACCGCAAGTAATTCCAGTACTGAAATTCTCCAATTTTATCAGTCAAACACCCTTCGAATGATTTTAGACGCTCCATGGTTTGTAACAAATGAAAATATACACAAAGACTTAGTGATACCAAAAGTGAAACAGGAAATTAGTAGATTTAGCTCAAAATATGTTCAAAGACTTAGCAATCACTCTAACCCACTTGCCATTAGTTTACTAGATGATAGTGAAGAAATTCATAGACTGAAAAGGTATCATATTTTGGACCTACCTTTCAGAGAATAAAATATATTTTAAGTTTGTAAATATGTACAGATATTAGTATTAGTATTTACACATATGTAGGTTATAAATAGTATACCCTTATTTAGCAAGTATACATATTTTTAGATGTTTTAATCTCACTGGAGATTAAGATTTATATCATTTTATATTGTTATGTAATTTGCTTATTATTGTAAAATAGATTGCAAATAAATATACGTAAAAAAAAAAAAAATATTGATTACAAAAAACTACAAAAAAACTACAAAAAACTGAAATTTATGAACTTTTAAATTTTCTAATATTTTTAGAAAGTTCATAAAATTTTTACGTTTACAATTTTTAAAATGTCTTTCTTATTTTTTAGGTGCTGTTTACAAAGCAACTAACAAGGAGAGTCTCATGATGAGGTATCAATGACTCTAGTAGCTTAAGCTGCGAATATTATGTACCAACACTTTTTTAAAATTTTCGAATATTTTTCATATTTTGAAACTCGGTATTTTTAGATCGGCTGGATTTAGCTGTTCTACATTTATATGATGTACATATCCCATACCAAGTTTGGTTGAAATCAGAAGGGATGGAGGAAATAGAGTGGTTGATTTTATATGTTTTCAGGCAATAGTTATTTTGGGTCCTTGATTTTACAAAATACATTGAATTTAAGAAAAGTATTCTTTTTTATTACCGAAATTATGTCAAATATGGAAAGCTCTTTTTAAAGAACTAAGTTCTTAGAAACATACAGTCGTAGTCATATAAATTTACACAAACTAAAAATTTAAGTATGCTTCGGTCTGTGGCGGAGGGGCGTGGCAAAATCCAATTTTCATATTGTACCACCAATGACATATACATATATTTATTTTTTTTTTGCTTTATTTTATTTTATTTTTTTTGAAAGCCGTTGTCATGTTTTACAAAACGAGATATCAAACTCTTAAATCGGTTATGTAGTTCCGAAGATATTTACAAAAAAACCTATGTTAATATTTACAAAAAACCTATGTTAATCTTCAAGCTATGTTACACGAACACAACAGCCTCATCCGTTTATTCAAAACAGCCCTAAACCAGATGCCGACAGATGATTATACGGTTGTGATAAGAGCTGACAAGACACCAGCTGTTGAGCATGAGCGACGCTTCAATGCTCCGGTGGGAGGTGACGTAGCAGTTGTTATGGCAGTTGTTTTCAGCTATTCATTTTATATACTTCAGCAAATAAAGGCGATAGAAGGACAAAAAGGCGTTAGGCTTCCCATGAAATTACAAATTTTAAAATGATTTACTAATGTGAATTTATTTGATTTAAAGAATTAATTACAATTAAAATTTGAAGGCAAAACAACGTTTGCCGGGTCAGCTATAGATTATGTTAGTTAAACATTTTTATAAACAAATTTGCTGGCTGTTGATAAAAATCACAAAAGAAGACTATACCACAGTTTTAAAAATTATTTACACATTTTTTTGTCTCTCAAAAGTATTTGCACATTAACAAAAAGTCGTTGAAAAAGTATCAATGTTTGCAAATAACGTCAGTTATTTTGTTAGTTAGCAAAATTGTATTGCTTGGATGTAAATATGAATTCAAAAAGCCACTAAAAACTAATGAAATTGTGAAAATAATGGAAATTCTTGTTGAGACAGTAGCTGAGATTGTGACGAAATTAAAAATGGGTTTATCGGCGTTAGAATTGGAAAAGGAGCATGGAGTATGTCGAAAAACAGTCTACAATTTAGTAAAAAAGAAAGATACACAGAAAAAATTATGGGCCAAAAATATCTAATTAATCGATTGTTTGAATATCAATGGCAATTCAAACAATTTTTTTAATTGATTCAATTAAAAAATTTATTGAATTTTCTAATATATCAATACAGTGTTGAGAACATGTAAACAAAATTTTTAAAAATTTGACAAATTATTTTTTTATATTTTATTTAGATTAAATAATCAAACAAAGGTTTAATTATATCAATATATTATTTAATTTGTAAATAAAAAGAAAAAAAAAAATCGCAAATGATTAACTTTTAATAAGTTGAATAGTTTACCAATTTCAAATACACGCAAAATCGTAGTTATTTCACTAGAGTTGGCAACACTCTTTTTGTTGAGATATTCGTGTACGCACGAAAACTTAATTTAGTTTCGAGTTTTATCTGTGGTAATAAAAGTGCACATGTGGATTTAAATAAACCTTATTGAAAAAGGACAATTAAACTATTATTTTGTAAATAATTAAATTTTTAATAAGTATAAGTGTCATTTAACTATCATTTTAAAGTTGTGTGTGATTTTTTTAAGAATTTTTATTTTTTCAATTACAAGAAAAAGTTCAAGACAAGACAAGCAAAACAGAAATTTTGTCTTTACT
>CM037854.1:96463613-96483679 GCA_021234595.1 Delia radicum | reverse complement strand
GAACTCAAAGCTTCCATTCTTTTATACCTTTAGATAAAACTTCACTAAAAAAATTATATATTAAATCGAAAAATTGAAAAAAAAAAATTCCAAGGGTAAATCCATATTTTGGGGGTGTCTGAAAATTTGATAATACGATTCCTGTTCTAATCTATTAGGGTTACAAAAAAATCTGTATAACTTTCAAAGTATAGCAACTTTATTTTTTTTGGTCACACAATGATATCAAAATATAAGGAAGTTAACAAGAGATGCATTTACTTAAAAAAATTTAAAAAAAAAGAAAAAATAACGCCATTCTAGTTTTTAGATATGTTGTATATATTAAATAGACCACTTCTAAAAATTTTTTTTTTGTAAAAAAACACTTCGCCTTTGAAGTGTTTTCCCAGTTTAAAGTCTTATTTTTGGCAAAAAATGGTACCAAAATCTAATGGTACCACAAATCTTTGAAATCGGTTTCAGCCATTCCCGTAGTAATCTCAGCTTGAAAGTACATGTTATCGTGATTTTTCAAAAATTTCGATACCTTGCCACGCCCACATATTTTCAAAAATGCAATTTCTAAATATGAGGTTGTGTTTGTATAGGTAAAAGTAGCTGATGCAAATTTCATCATATTCTGAGGGTGGTCGGGTTTCAACGAATATCGGTTTCGATATGAAATTCATCATATTTAAAACAGTTACGTTAAAGTGACAACAAGTGAATTAATGAAATTTCTTTTTAGAATAATTTAAAAAAAAATATATATAAAGTGAAATGCCACGAGCGTAGGTAAATAGTTGTCAGATATGGAAAAGGCAAAATTCTTGGATTTAATGAGGCAGGCCTAAGAAGTGAGCGATATATCAAAGAAAATTTGCAGAAGCCTGAAAGTTATTTCCAATTTCTCTCAAATCCGGAAGAATACGACATTAAAAGACGAGGTGGACCACAAAAAAAACTTTTGAGTCGCGAATCTAGAAGTATTCTACGAAAAGCTAGCAACTCTGCACTAAGTTGCAGCAAACTTGCTGCTACAGTCACAACAAAAAATTTCCCAAATTCGACGGTATGGAGACTTTTAAATGATGCACCGAACATCTGTCGACAAAATTGAAACAGCACCCAGGTTACTTCAGCGTCATAAAACTGCCCGGCTTAATTTCGCTAAGCTAAATATGCAAAAAAATTGGTCTCAGGTATTGATTTCTCCATTTCTTGTTATTTTTTGTTTCTTAGATTATTTTATTCTGGTGAGAAAAAGTGGAATCTCGATGGCCCCGATGGTCACAGACAATATTGGCGTGATTTACGGAAAGAACCACAATATTTTCTCAGAGAAATTTTGGTGGAGGTTCGTTGATGAATGGTGTGTTGGAACTGCAGGTTGTTTCATCAAAAATGAAAAGCAGCGATTACACCAAGGTTGCTTCAGTGTAGTCTACTTCCATTTTTGAACCAGAATGTTAAAAAAAATTACATATTTCAACAAGATAACGCTTCAATACACTCAAGCAGAGAAACAAAGCAATGGCTCGAAAGCAATAATATCTCGGCCAGCCTGTTTCACCTGATATTAACCCGATTGAAATATCTGATGAATATTAACAAGAAGAGTTTTCGCCGATTACCGCCAGTACAACTCGGTTCCAGAACTAAAAACGGCTATTTTTGACGCCTGGGAAGGAATTGAAGAAAATACAATAAAAAAACCTAATTAATTCAATGGAAAAACGAATATTTGAGTGCATTAACAATAACGGAGGTATAACTCATTATTAATTTACTCTTAAATAAAATTTAACAAAAAAAAAAACGCATGTTTCAGTGTGTGTTACTAAAGTGGGCTATAGTTATGAAACGAAAAAAATAGTCCTCTAATATGCAATGACTTTTGAATATTTAACGGTTCTTTTCAAAAAGCAAAATTAAAACAAAAAAAAATATGTGAGAAGAAGTAGAGAGAGTAAGAAAGCTTTTATAAATTTAGTTTTTATAGAACATGGTGTTTTAATTAATTTTATAAGCAGTTAAAAAAGATTTTAAAGTGTGCTATAGTTATGAGACGGAGTGTATTTGTGAGGTATTAGCTTATATCCAGTGCTTTTACTTTAGGACATTTTAAAATTATTTTCCTATTATAAAAGCCAAAGTATTATAAAAATACTATTTTTTAACGAAACAAACTAAATTTGAGATCTACTCCTAAGTATATGTATATATATTAGATCTGGACGTCAAAAAACATAAACTATTTAAAGAGCAATTAAAAAAACTTAGTTCATTTTATGAAAAAGCATATGAAAATTGATTAGTTTGTTTAAAACTACAAAACTCCATAAGCACACAAGGAAATTTAAATCCATACGTTCTTAAAAAAATAAACATTAACAAATTAGATCAGTTCAAAAATACATAGATTTTTTTTTTTTGTTTAAGGCCATAACTTTATACGTGTTCAGTTTCATGTGTTCATTTTATAAAAAAACATTTTTGGCGAGTCTTATATGTTTACGCAAACCATCCAAAAATATTATATAGTTTTCTTCCGAAATCGAACATATATAAAAATAATAAAATTTAAAGAACCAGTTTAAAAATAATGGGACACAAAAATACATACAAAACATTGCATTTATAAGTATGGGTAATTTATCAGCTTCTTCATATATTGACATCCATCAACATTAAATTGCATAAGCAATTTATATTAAAAATATATTCGGTATTTTTTGAATTCCCCCATAAACTATAATTTTTTTAACACTGGAAATCTGAAAATAGACTATGCAGACACCGTTAATATTTTTGTTTGAAATTATTGTAATTACAAATATCAAAATCAAAATATAAAGGGGAAAGCCTGCTCTATAAACTTTCGAAAAAATAGTTTTGACAAAACTTATACTTCAGAATTGTTTTTATAGACAATTATGTTTTATTGTAATTATTTTAGAACAATTTTAACTTAAGTTCTAATGTATAAGTATATTTCAAATTTCTATTTTAATTTTGATTTTTTCATGGTTCTAAATAAGGCTGCCCTTAATTGTAAACATAATTGCCATCAACTTTTATTAGAATTCACATGGGCAAAGATTGATTTTAATCAATTATTTTATTGTGAAAAATGAAACGAATTTCCTATAAATCAGAAAGCAATGCTATAAATGATAGTTGGTTATAGTTTCCAACATACTGCATCTTTGTTTCCTCTGACATTTTTGCTACCAATGACGATTTCTACTACAAAGAACAATTTATTAAAACGTTGAACCTTAATTTAAAAGGCGACAAATAGGGCTTACAGATAGATTATGTAGAAAAAAATTTGTAATTATTTAAACTTAATTCGAGACGTAATAAAGCCCAGCGAAAACAGGATAGTTTTTAACTTCAAATATCTTAAAAACCTGACATGAAGGAATATTCCTCAAACCTTTAGAAAAGCATACTCTGATCCCAGCATTAGAAAGATTGTTGGCCTGTGGAATCAAGGTCACACACATGAGGAAATATCAATAGTTAACATTTTGAATTAATTGAAAAAAAAAAATACTTACGATTTCTTTTTTTAATTTTTTATGTAATTATTAATTGTTAATTATTTGTAAGTTTTCGTTATTTTTTTTTTTTATGTTTGTAGTTTTTATTATTTTTATATAATTTATAACTTTTTATTGTATTTTTTCGCTTAAAAAATCCAAGAAAAAATTTTTGAAAGAACTAGAAATAAGAACTATAAATAAGTTGTGCCGATCATAAACGAATTAGTTCAATTGAACAAAGAACAAATCACTCTTTTAGTTCAATAGGTAATCGCTCTTTAAGCTTAATGTATAATTTTTTATTTTGAATAAATAAACTGTACTCTTAAATTAAAATTACATATTAAAGGTACATAGTAAGGGTGCATATTAGGGGAATTCATGTCAAACATTTTGGAATTGGAAAAAATGCAAAAGTGTACAAATTTTCAAAAACGCAAAAAATACAAAAAAAAAATGATTCCCAACAAATATAGTAAAATTGTCTGGGTCAAAGCGATTGCGAAATTACCAGGATAAAAATTACTCTAACGCCCTTATTATTATATAAAATCTTGTTATATTTCTGACATTTTTGAAAAATGAAAAAGGTGAACAATTTAGGTTGCTTGAAATATGTACTATTGAACCTTAAAGCGCACTAGTTCTTAACATAAACTTGAACTAGATGGAGTGCTCACTTAAACCAACTAAAAGAACTCAAACATAGTCTCGTTATTCCTTTTTCAGTAAAAGCATGGATGGAAACAATGTGTATGTTTAGTATTACGATTTTTTAGAGTGCATTCTCCATACTGAAAGTTATCATTTAATGGCAATATTAAATCCAAAATAATCCCACATTATTATTATTATTGTTAATAACTTTTACATTTTTTTATATATGATATTGCAAATTAAAAGACACGACACAAATAACAGATGTATATGGTATTCACTTACTTTTTTTTTTGTCCGTAGTATTCTACGAGGAGTAAGAACTTATTAGATATCATACGAGATCTATGTCGATATTTATGTTTCTTTATTTATTGCAAGAGTATATAATGTTATGTAGAAGCACTACATTTTTTTTTTTCAATCATACCAAAAAACATTCGACCGTATTAACTTTTACATTCCTGCGTATCATGTTCAGTCGCTCTCTTTCGATGAGAATTATATGAATATTATATTCCATCAGTGTGGCACAGTGCGGGTAATTTCTCCAATACTCCAATTCGGGAGTAATATTTGGTTAGTGGGCATAGCGTACTTTATTTATGAATAATGTTGCAAACTTTTTCCTTACTATTTTCTGATCTTTTACAACATATAGCAACAAAAAAAAAAAAAAAAAATAAAAAAAGGAAACAAAAAGTTGTGCATGCAAATTCCAAATATTTAAAAAATATCACTTGCTTTTAGTATTTACAGTTGAACTGCTGAATGTTATCGCGGTAAATAAGTATGATTTTATAAGTGTTGTTGGTGTAAAACCAAATATTCTTACCGAAATTTTATTTGTGAATTTTTTTCTAAAAATTATATTCATAGTTTGCATTAGACTATATTTTATAGCATTTTTGTACAGTAATGTTGTAAAAGGTACACATGCACTAGCAAAATTTTTATTGCGCAATATTTCGATTCTGTTCTTCAATCTATTACCACATATGGTAATAAAGGTATACATACACTAACAAAAATAATGCACAACTTATCGTTTTTGTTCTTAACTCTACTATCATAAATTAGATTGAACAACAAAATCGAAAAATTGAGCAATAATATTTGCTAGTGTATGGTATTTTACACAAACCTCCAACTAGTGACAAATTGAGCAAGTAAAAAAAATAATAAATCTTCCATATATTGGCTGATCAGCTTTTAACTCTAATGTTTGTTTACTTTTTCAAACCATTTTTATATCATAGCGATGTAAAATACTGCTACTTTTGACTACAACCGAAGACTTTTCATTTGACTTCTGGATTCCATATTGAATTTTATGTTTGAATATTTAAAAACACTATTTTTAATTGCTTGCACGTAAAAAAAAAACTGGGCGAATATTATCGAAGTGCTATGGAATTATGCAAGTTATTCTAGGTCTACAAGACCTATATGACTATGAAATTGCTTTTGTACTGAAATAATAAAATCTTGTCTGTCAAACGTAACGCAACTTATAGTTTAATATATTTTTTGTAAAAATAAAACAAAATTAACTCATATTTAAATATTTTGATCGATTTTTTTTTCAAACAAAAAGTCACTACATTGGAAAATATTTTACTAAAAAAAGGTAAAATATAAGGCAAAAAGTAAGCTTTTCCTTAGGATATTAAAGATAAAACCGATAAAACCTTAAAATATGCCATTCAGATTATTATTAAAAAAAAAAATAAAAATTTAATTTGACTTATTTTGCACAAGAGGCACAAACCGCAAACATTGTGCTAGTTTTTCCATATAGTTCTGTTTCTTTAAACATAAAAACACTTTAAACATAAACACTCTTTAAACACAAAAAACACTTTAAAGTTAATCTAGGTCTGTTTGACCTATAAATTTTTTTACTTTCACTCATGCTATAGTCAAAAAGTTTATAATTTTGTATGTAAAAAATTATTAATTCCATATTTGGCTATAAAAATTAAGCTATCTCTATTTGGAGCAGCAAATTTGAAGAATATAAAACATATAGGTCTTAAAGACCTAGATTATCTTTCTAGGGTTAAACAAAATAAAATGTTTCAAATTACTCCATAATGGTAGCGGTTGGCGTTGTCGAAAAAAACGCCTGTAAACAAAAGTTGGAAACTACATATAACTACATATCCAAGAATTAGATCTCCAATGAATGCTCAACGAACTATAGACTTTGGATAATCTTTTAAAATAATTGCACATCTACGTTCTACTAAAGTTGTAACAAATTTTTGTAAAACTAAATTCTGCACTTGAAAATTCGGTTATTCGCTGCCATGTTAAAAAAAAAATAACAATATAGGTTTCACCTACGGATCTCGCTGAAATTTGAATATGTGATAAGTAGGAACAAATTAATGAACCATATATTTTTAATACCCTAATTTCATTATAAAATGGAGCTGTAAAAGTGGGTCTTTTTTGTCTCGTTTCTCTCCGTTTAGGATTTAAAAACTGCGATAAAAAAGTAACCAATTAAATATTTTTTGGGTGTTTTCTCATAACATTAAAACAACTTAAGGTAAGGTCTCAAATAAAAGATTCTTTGAAGGCGCTCCCATAGAAATCTCACAAGACATATTCGGTTAGAGTATACAAAACTGATAGCAAATGCCATATTACTTTCCCCGATCGTTACAAAAGTCCACGCACCAAAAGCGTTGAAGTTTTAAGTTTAAATATTGTTGACGTCGTCAACGGCAGGCATCTTGCCTTGCCCGCTCGCACTGGTATGGCAGCTGACCATAGCATGGTGAACGGGTGACGTCCAGTTGCTGACGTTGTTCCGCTGCCGTTATGAACTGCTCTGACCTTTAGTGGTTACTTAAGTCAAATAACCAATTGGGTTACGGCACTGCAATGCCATCTTAGCAGACCGGTGGAAAAAGAATTAAATAAAATGCAGCAAGTGTAACAAAGCAGTGGATCGGAAAATATGGAACACGTAGCAACTAGCAACTAAGTACAATTAATAAAATGGAAAGAAAAGAAGCAAAGAACAAAAATTTAGAAAAAAGTATTTTATTTACTTAAGTACTAAATAAAACACCACGCAACGGGTTACAACGGGCGAAGACCGGCATTTGGAAACCGTCAACGAAGACTCCTGAACCAGTACAACCAGATGTAATAAATATATATTTTTTAAATTAAAAAAGCAATAACTTGCTTCAAATAACTTTTGTTTTTGCAACATTTTTCTATAATTTTTAATAAGAAATCGTTTGCCATCAGTTTGAACAAATCGCGATATTACTGCATTATTAAGCAAAATAGAAAGTTTACTTAATATTAACAGTAGCTTCCCTAAAACTACTTAATTTTTTGTAAATCTACAATATTTTCTTCAATTTGAATTGTTGTCCACCACCTCTACGCAAAAGTAAAAAAATATTGCGACATTATTTATCGATTTTTTCGATCGTTTTCACGGACCAATGGCCTTTTCACTTAATATATTAAATCGACTCATTACTACTTTATTACTTTATTGTATGCTTCTTCACTGCTTCATTGTATGCATTCTACACTGCCTTCATTGTATGCATTCTTCACTACTTCATTATATGCATTATTCACCCACCGCTTCATTGTATGCATAATTTACTGGTTCAAGCACAACACAATGCCTCCCTTCATTGCTTTATTTTCTCTTATGCATGAGGGATAAGCACTATTTTGGAAGCACAAAAAAGCAGTAACTGCTTACCAAATCGAGTTTTTTTTTTTTTTGCTGCGAATGGTCATTGGAATAATTTTGTTTTTTTTGCACCTGCAATGGTGGACAAAAGCGTTTGTGTTCAATTTAAGTAAATTTTTGTGAACTTTGATTTTAATAGAGGAAAATGTTTTTAAATTCTATATTAATTTAGGGACTTTGTACCAAAAGCTTCTTTTCAATGCATTTAAACTGCAGTGACGCCAAACTTATTTAATCTACGAGCATTAGACCGAGCAGAAATTATCTAACAGTTGCGTATCTAAGATCTCTAAAGTATTTACAAGATGGTGATGCTTAATTTAATGTGGAATTTTGATGACGGATATATTTACTTTACCCAACCGAATTAAGAATATACTGCGTTGCAAAACTATAATTACACATTTAAAAATTCATTTATATATTTTATTTTACTATTTAAAATTAATAACAAAACCGCCGTTGTTCATTTAGGATGCAGAAATTTTTTTAATTTACTAAAACAAATATTACATTTATACATGTTAATTTGTTTATTTTTAGAATTTTTAATCTTTTTTTAAATTTTTTTTTTTTAATTCAAAATGGACGAAATATTTATTACAATTATAAGTTAGTATCTTTACAAACTTTTGTACGTAAACATTTTATTTACCAAAATAATACTAAGTTTAGACATAATATTTTTAATTGTAAACACATAATAGGAAAAATACTGTTATTAAATATAAAAGTGTGCGCTAAATAGTTTTACATATTTGTGTTTAAATATGATGAATATACGTAATACTACATAAAACTTAACTCGTTTTATAGCAGAAAAATTTGCAATCATTTTTTAAAGTGTACCTATACTATTCTCAATAGATCAATAAAAGATTTAAAAACCTTTAGTTGTTAACATATCAGTAAAATCTTCCAAAGATTTAATTGTTTTTTAAGCAAAACAAATTAGGCAAAAATAGTAACAATACAAAAAACTTGCATTCAAAATTCGGACAGATTTGTGACAAATGTTATAGAGAAAAATGCAAAAAAATAATTTTTAATATCGGTTAATAATTGTGAGCTCATATGTAATTAGCTTAAATAGTGCTATTAGAAACGCTGTACGTATGAGTGCTGTGAAAATATTTGTATGCAATAAATAACACTCATACGCCTAGTATGTGAATAAACAATTCTTTCACTTTTTAATGAAGAATTTTCACTTCAGCCTAAACCAAAGTAATATTGTACTAATGCCCGTAATTTCAAGCAATAGATACCTACCGGTGCTTAGATACCTACCCAATTTTGTTCGTGTACACGGTAGGTATCTAAGCACCAGTAGGTATATATTGCTTGAAATTACGGCCATAAATACTATTGTTTTAAAAGATATATAGATATTTGGGCGTTTCGAATATTTAACATTTTAATAATTCGTAACGATGTGTATACTTAAGCTGATTATGGTGAAACATAAAAAATGGATTTTTAAAGTTACACAGAGAGAAACATTTAGATATTTGCCAACTGAAATTCGGGTACTGTGACTCAAAATCAGTTCATTCGAATCTCAGTCGATTGGTAAACTGAACATTTGTTTTCACAACAAAATTCGGTGAATTCAACTGAAATTTTCGTTGCAACACTCAAATATTCAGAAATCTAATGTAAATATCGTTGTATTAACTGATTTATAAGTTGTTGATCTTAATATACACTTTTTAATTCGGTTGGCACTTTTTTTCTCTGTGTGTAGTCATTCGCTTTTCAAATTAAACTTAGTGTTAAATTTTTCGTCGATTTTTTCAAGAAGGTTCAAAAGAGTGGCAATTAGAGTTTTTTTTTTCCCGCACTTTTTCATTTCCGGGAAAGCGGGAAATTTTTTTAAATTTCCCGGGATCCGGATCCCGCTCCATAGAAATAATAAAAATTAAATTTGCTTGGCATTGGTAAAAAAATTTATTAAAAAGCTTAAAAAGCTAACTTAAAAGGTATTTTTTAGAAATACATATTTATGTTACTTTATATTAAGTACTGAAATAGAAAATTTGATTTTTAACTATAGGTAGCGATTCCTATTCTCACTTTCACCATTCACCTCAGTTTTCGAACCTCATTTTCTCTAAAATAATACAAAATTATAAATTTTTTCTTGTCCATTCGTCTTTACAATAAACAAATATTGAAAAATCAGAAATCAAAAAGGGACATAATTTAATACACGGAAAATAATGCGATTCGAAAATTGAGGTGAATGGTGAAGGTGAGAATAGGAATCGCTATCATAGTTTTTAAAATTCATTTAAGTATTTTCTATCACGAAAAAGGATTATTCTGAAGATAAACATAAAACATATTTGTAAGTAAAGTTAAACATAAACATAACAATTCAGTTTATTAAAACAAACATAAAAAATAATACAAAGGTACTCGAGATATGAGATCAAAAACAAAAACCTTAAATTCTTAACACAAAATAAATATATAAAATTCCAAACTATTTTTGTTGGGTTAAGAAATAATTCTTTTAAAACACTTAAAGCGTTTATAGACTCGTCAGAAAGCCTATTTCTAATTTTATTAACAAATTGCCCTGTTACCGAAAACACCCGTCACTTTCTACCGAAGTTGGACGGATAGTTAAAGTGCATTAAACAAAAATTCAATATTTTGGGTCTTTGACACTTCCTTCAAAAATTTTAATTCTTGCTTTATGGAAAATTTTAAAGTATTTTTGGAGTAAGATTGGGTACATAGATTTACGTTATTAATAGCTGCATTTAAAACTTCTTCAAATGTTTTCTCTTTGACGACACCACATTCTTTAACTTCATTACTTTCAATCTCTTTAATATCATTAAGTTTGACAAAAATACGATTAAAAAGATTTTCAGCATATGCAATTACTGAGTACTTAGAAGCGTAGGAAAACAAACAAGCTTGATGATTATTAATGAAGAAACCAGGTTCTTTTAAATATTTAACCAAAGTGTATATTTTTTGTCTCTCCTTTCATCAATACGTTGGTGTAGAGCATTAAACATTTTCTCGCCAAGAATAGAAGGAATCGATTGAACTTCGTGACATAAAGCGTTAACTATGACATCAGCAGTTAATATGTTTGCATCACGGCTGCTCAATCTTTCAACAGCCATCTTTATGGGTTTCAAAACTTGAAGCATATTGTTTAATGTAACTACATTTTCCTCAATCCATATATCACCCATTTCCAAATCAATAGGGTCTTTTTATATGAATTTTTTAAAGCAGAAACTTTTCCAGCATTGGCAGTATTGAATTCCAACGAGTTACATGTCTAGTTCAAGAGCAATTTCTTTCTTATGTCTTCAACTACGTATTTTTGAAGAATATGTTTTTTTGTAGGACTTTGTTTAAATGTTTTTATAATGCGGGCGTGTCTGATATAGTACCTCTTTGTAGTTACTGTTTACAACTACATCATTTGCAGAATCTTGAAAATCATTTTCGAAGTCATCATTGTTATCTGTAGATTCTGATTCACTGTTAGAACAAATTATTTCTTTTTTTATAAAAACGTCAATGACTGCCAAATGAATGGCATGATTGAGACAAAAAATCCCATCAACTGGGCTATCTTTCACAAACTTTTTTCATCACGTTTGGTCCATCTGTAATGGTGGAGACTATATGATTTTCAAATTGTTATTGTACTCCCTTAAACGAGTTTCCATTAAGGTTTTTATTCGACGACTCCACACCTACCGGGTATATAGACCATGCCTAAATTGAAAAACGTTTTTTTATTACCAAAACAAACATATGTTAAGGTATCTCCTATTTTTCAGGCTTGTCCATTCGTCCATAGTTAACGAAAATCTACCCCCTCAGCTAATGTTAAGTTAATCTTATTTACATACTCATCCTTTACTTCCATGAATTTTTTATTATCAACTGTTGCACTCCCCATTCTGCTTTTGGTAGTTTGAACCATCATGGTTCATGGATTTACGTATGTACTCACTTCTTGTTATCGATCTAATGGAAAGTCCATCTAAAGACGCTAATTTTGCTACAGTAGTACACAAATCTTTTTATCTTGAAATGAATCTAATGTAGGCTGCGTTTTTTCTTATTTTAAGAGGCAGTTCTTCCTGGTGTTCACCTTCACCTACTTCTTTATCCCATGCGCCTTGTGTAAAGATTTCAAATGACGCAATATCCGCTGGTGCTTCGTCCCTTACATGAGATTATCTTTGCACATAAAGAGCATACGGCACTTTCAGAAGACTTCTTCTTAAAGTACGTCCATACAATTGAGTTTTCCATCTATAACAAATGAAATTGTTTTATTAAAAACAAAAAAACTAGAATATTTATTTCAATAATTACCTTAAAACTTCAATTTATGTGACAAAATATCATCAAATGTAAAAACGATTAGAAAAAAGAATGCTAAAAAATATGTTTATTGAAAAGCCAAATGAATAACAACACAAAACAGCTGTTTTCTAAACATATAGTTGCCAATTTTTTTTTTCGATTTCCCGGATCCCGCATAAAAAATCCCGGAAAGCGGGAAACTTAACAGCGGGAAAAAAACCCTAGTGGCAATGCTAAACACAATATGAGATTTTGTCTAGTTTTGTTCTAACATAACATCATAAGTTTTAAATTAATAAACAAGTAGAGTAAACTCGTGAATAGGAAAATATTTTTTGAATGTTGATGTAACATATTATTAACTATTTGATATAATTTTTATTAAAATAAAAATTATGTTTTTTCGACCTTTAATTGTGAAGTGAAAATTATTCAAGTTTTAGGCCATACTCTATATTTCTTTATTAGGAGTTTTTGTTTTCAAATTTATTAATTCGGAAATTTTCTAGGTACCCATCATCAGAGCACATTATGAAAGCAGTGACAATCACATGCAAACATCAAACATTCATATATACCCTAGTTATCCCACTAAATGAGAACTAATATATAAGCTCGAAGTTAAAGATGATCACCATTGATCAGAAATAAATGAAAACTTGTTTCATTACATGCAAGCTCTACCTTTGGTAGATTATACAATACACTCTTTTTGTTTTTATTTTTCTTTTTATTTTTACAAATGATTTGTTTTATTTAAAAACAAGATCTAAAGGGGAAGTAAAATAAGACCGTACTTTGTCTTTTTTACAAGATTGATATAATTAAAACTAAAAATTATATTTTTGCACATAAAAATGAAAATTATTCAAGTTCGATACTCTATATTAATTAATAAATTTGAAAACAACTCTATAGATTTATTTGTTAGGACAATATCCTAATGAGAAATATAGAGTATGGCCCCGAACTTGAATAATTTTCATTTAATTATTTAGTTTAAAAAGTTTAGTAAATATTTGTCTAAAAGACGAACTTGTTATGACGAATCATCGGTCATTACAAACTAATTGAAAGTCCGGGCGTTCGGGTAACAATTTTAATGTTTTAAAAATATGTTATCCTTAACCCGTTTCGGTCGAACACTGTGTTAAGACGAATTATTTCAGACTCGTACAGTCTCACAAACAAAATTTTATTTATTTTTATTATGTACTTCCCTAAATTTTAATAAAATTGCTATGAATTTAAATAAATTTTAAAACGTAATTCACAATATACTTTTTCGCTCCACTTCGTACGAAAAACTCTTGCAACTAATATTATGGTGCTCAGTTAGAGTTTTATTTTAATAATATGCAACCCGAGTAAAATGTTCTCAAATAAATTTAAATTTTTAAATATCAAAAAGTCGCGATATTTTGAAATTGTAACAACCTAGTTTGTATTTTTACCATATTCGTATTTAGAATATTCATTTTTATTATTAATTATTTATTACAAACACAATATTGCAAAATCTAAAAATATTTATCAATGAGTTATTTAAAATATTTTAATAAATAAATGTCTTGAAAACATCGTTTCTCGGTATTAAACTTAAACTTTTTATTTAAATTTGACTACTTTTATGAAGGATTAAGCATGTTTTCAGTTATTATTAAGAAAATTACAGGAAAAATAAGACGTGATTGTTAAAAAAAAAAATTTAAAAAGAATTCGGAAATATTTAACATTCACTGAAAGAAAAATCTAAATTAATATAATCAACTATATGGCAATTAATAAGAAAGCAATAAATTATAAATTTTAATAAAAATAATTAAGACTTCGCCAAAGCTAAGACGCCAATATTTTTTTATATTTTTATTTATTAATAATCATATCATTTTTACGAATTATACACTTATATACTATGTAAGGTAAGGAAACTGCAAATATATTTAAAAAAAATTAAGTTTTTAACTTGAGGAAAGGACGACTTACATTTTAGTAAATTCAAATAATATTGTCATTTGCGTTTTACTGTTCAAAAAATGAACCACAATTGTAGTAAAGAATGAACCACATATGCAGTAAAAAATAAACAAACATTTATTTACTTATTTTATTAAAAAAAAACTGCTACAAAAACTATAAAAATATTAATACAGCAATTTGATATGGTTTTGTTTTTTAAATGAACTACAATGTTGTCAAATCTGAAATTTCTTCTACAAATGACTGTTTTTTACTTAAAAATAATATACTATATATCTGACTAACAACTAAAAAATTCTCCAACTAAAGATATATTCAGTTCCGGAGTGTATACTATTACCCAAACCTAGCGCTTGATACTACGGCTTTTGAGTAGTAGTAGCGAAAGCATACCAGTGACTCTGGTGGCAATTGTTACCAAAACCCCCTTCGGCGGCGCACGCGCCTTTATTTGAAAACGAAGTTGTTCATTAAATATACCAAAAACTAAAATTATATATTTTCCTGCATGTTTATTGGTGTGTACCGTAGAATACGTTTTCCGGATTCTTTAAGAAATAGCATACATCATTGGATTATGACGTACATATTATAAAAAGAATTAGCAACAAATTACTGGAGAAGTACTTTATTTGTATATTTTTTTGTATCATATTTTTTTTTTTGACGTATTAATTTACTGAACTAAAAGTTAAAACATTGAATAATTGTAAACTCCCGCTACGATTTTTTTCCGTGGAATAATTTTAGATTTTTTGCACCTGCGATGGTGGAACAAAAGCCTTTTTGTTCAATTTAAGTAACATTTTTGTGGGATTCGTTTTGAATTGGTGTCAAACGTTTTAAACTTCTATTCAAATTTGAGCCTTCGTATCAATTTATTTAAATAACAAGTTTTTAAAAACTAGATGATGCCAAACTTTATTCGCTTTACGAGCATTAGACCAAGCCAAAAATTATCTAACAGTTCCGCAATTTAGATCTCTAAAGTATTTACAAATGGTAATGTTAAATTTAAAGTCAATTTATGGAAGAAATATAGTAACTTACTGAACGAAAGAATACACGTTGCAAAACTATAATTACAAATAAATTTCACTAAATTTCTTAAGTAAAAAAGAGAAAGCTTAACCTGCATAAAGTAAGAAAAATGCAAATTATTATTGAATAATCCTTAAATATTCTCAATGGGGGTTTGATCCGGAGAACATGCGGGCCATTCCAATGCTCTTATATTTTTCATGATAGTCAATCCATCGTCTGATGACTTACATGTACTGAGGAATTGTCTTCTTGGTATTTTCAACACACAGAGAAATAAAGTGCCAACCGAATTGAAAATTGTATTTAATGTAGTAACAACTTATAAATTCAGTTAGTACAAAGGCATTTACATTCGATTTCGGAATATTTTGGGTGTTGCAACTAAAATTCTATTGAATTAACCGAACTTTGTTGTGAAAACTAATGTTCAGTTATAGCAACATACTAAATTTCGTTATAACCGATTTTGAGTCGTAGTAGCCGAATTTCAGTTGGCAAATAGCTAAATTTTTCTCTATGTGAATAAATGGCACCAATTTCTCTTCTAATACTGTCATGTACTCAGAATAATTTATTCCAACTAGTGCTTGGAAATGCCAAATCAAATAGCGCCCCCAACCATTAAGGATTACTCGTCCAAATTTCTTTTTGGGAAATATGGTGGTTCGTTGCTTAGGTTTCTCCAATAGCTATTAAAACCATCTGGACCATTAGAATTGAACTTTTTCTCATCAGAAAAAATCACCTTTAAAAAGAAATTATGTTTAAATACAGTCCTGCCAACAACATCGATTATTGGCTTGTAAATTCTTTTTAGCAGATAATAAGTTTTGTGATGGAGTAATACCTTGGCACAGATATCAGCTTTTAGCGAAAAATTCGCTGGGAATCGTTTAAGAGCCTACTTATGTTCGATTTGGAGACATTTACGTTTCATTAATCGACTATCTACGTGAGACTCTTCATTTAATTGCTGGCCCAATTGATTATTTTACTTCGGTCCCGATAAGAAAGTTTTTTCACAAGTCGTCTGTTTTATTTTTAAAATAAGCACTCAGATTATTTGCTAAATTTTGACAACCACTTGTAAACGGTTTATTTTGCAAGCAATATTCCAAAAACCTAAGCCACTTTTAAATAGGCTGAAAGTTGCTCTTTTGCAAAATCATATGAGCCATGCTGCAATTTATTGCAAATTATTTATTGCAAAACTGCATAAAAAACAAAAATATTTTTTAATTTCTCGGTATTTGATATTCTTATTTGCTTACCTTTATATGGAATTATAGTTATGTAACACAATTAAAATATTATTACACAATTCTTCTCTTAAATCAATAATGTACACAATTAGAGATCAGTTATCACACTCTTGAAACAGTTACAAGTTTAAAAATTTTTTTTTATAATTTCAGAAACAAATAGCAAAAATCATTTGTGATTATAGTTATGAAACGCACTGTACACGCTATATGCTGAACCAAAAACTTTTACATACTCGTCAACTTCTTATTCCATTCAGCCGTAAATGGGAACACCTACTGGATTGTATTCCTGTTATACCACCAGTTTTTCAATACTTTTTATGATAATTTAGTTCAATAAAGTTCTAAAGTAAGATTTGTAACAAAGTCGCCTTTGAGTTATCTTATTTCTTGTTAACTATTTTGTTTTTAGCCTATACATGAACACAATGTTTATTAGTTAAAAAATGTTTTATTTTTGATTTGAATTAGTTCATTCTTCCAATTTTGTTTTTTACTTCTCATCGGGTAAATAAAACAATACGGGTAAAGCGTTGATCTTTTTCCTTCAAAATTTGGGTAGAATATTCTAACCCTTCTACATTGGTTCTCTGATTATTTTCGTGACGCGAAATGAAACATGTAAGGACCTGTCAGTAGATAAGGTCTTCTATAAGTTAGCGGGCAAAAAGTTTTTTGAGTAATTAATAAACATTGCACGGTTTTTTGTTTAACAAAAATAAATGATCTTGAGCTTGAATAATCTTGCTCACATCATAATAAAATTTAAATTTATATAATTTGTTTTACTGTGCCATACCCTCTATCAGAAAAAATTATTTGATTTTTTATTGCAATACCGTCTATCAACGATAGCGCCGCGAATAACACAAAATATTATATTATTTTTATACACACAGAGAAAAATTTGGCTATTTGTAGTGAATTTTTATTGTTGATCTATATAAATTGTATGTGAGTTGTTGGGTTAGTTCGGTTCAAGATCATGAAAATTTTTTCATATTAACAGAAAAATTATAATTTTATTTGTGATAATTTACTTTAATAACAGAAAAAACAATTAGAAAAAATTATTTGACACCTGCATGAATGGAGTTAACTTTCTAGCCCGCAACGGCCTTCATCACCATTCTTCGTGCCTTAAAGTGTTAAATTGTAAACATCATCTATTTAAACAATCAACTAGTTAGGTTAAAAATGTGCCGTAACTTAGTTTTTGAGTATGACGAAATTTACTGCGAACATATTTTCTATAAAGCTATGTTTAGTTGTTAATTATTACCACAGTTGCCAGTTCAACTAATTAAGTTGAAATTTTGACTGGCAGTTATTTTCAAATGTCATCATATTCTATCCTTTACATTGTAAGTGAAGGAATATCAAACATTGAAGATTTTATTCGTTTTACAACATATGTCTATCATATATATTAAGCGAATTTTGCACTGTACCTGTGAGTGGTTAATAGTGAATTTTTATTGTTGATCTATATAAAATTGTATGTGAGTTGTTGGTTAGTTCGGTTCAAGATCATGAAAAATTTTTCATATTAACAAAAAATTATAATTTTATTTGTGATAATTTACTTTAATTAACAGAGCAAAAAACAATTAGAAAAAAGTTTTTGACACCTGCATGAATGGAGTTAACTTTCTAGCCCGCAACGGCCTTCATCACATTCTTCGTGCCTTAAAGTGTTAAATTGTAAAAATCATCTATTAACTCAACTAGTTAGGTTAAAAATGTGCCGTAACTTAGTTTTTGAGTATGACGAAATTTACTGCGAACTTATTTCTATAAAAGCTATGTTTAGTTGTTAATTATTACCACAGTTGCCAGTTCAACTAATTAGTTGAAATTTGACTGGCAGTTATTTTCAAATGTCATCATATTCTATCCTTTACATTGTAAGTGAAGGAATATCAAACATTGAAGATTTTATTCGTTTTTCAACATATGTCTAGCATATATATTAAGCGAATTTTTGCACTGTACCTTGTGAGTGTTAATAGTGAATTTTTATTGTTGATCTATTAATTGTATGTGAGTTTGTTGGTTAGTTCGGTTCAAGATCATGAAAAATTTTTCATATTAACAGAAAAATTATAATTTTATTTGTGATAATTTACTTTAATTAACAGAAAAAACAATTAGAAAAAAGTTATTTGACACCTGCATGAATGGGAGTTAACTTTCTAGCCCCAACGGCCTTCATCAACATTCTTCGTGCCTTAAAGTGTTAAATTGTAAACATCATCTATTTAACTCAACTAGTTAGGTTAAAAATGTGCCGTAACTTAGTTTTTGAGTATGACGAAATTTACTGCGAACTTATTTTCTATAAGCTATGTTTAGTTGTTAATTATTACCACAGTTGCCAGTTCAACTAATTAAGTTGAAATTTGACTGGCAGTTATTTTCAAATGTCATCATATTCTATCCTTTACATTGTAAGTGAAGGAATATCAAACATTGAAGATTTTATTCGTTTTTTCAACATATGTCTAGCATATATATTAAGCGAATTTTGCATTGTACCTTGTGAGTGGTTATAGTGAATCTTTATTGTTGATCTATATAAATGTATGTGAGTTGTTGGTTAGTTCGGTTCAAGATCATGAAAAATTTTTCATATTAACAGAAAAATTATAATTTTATTTGTGATAATTTACTTTAATAACAGAAAAACAATTAGAAAAAGTTATTGACACCTGCATGATGGAGTTAACTTTCTAGCCCGCAACGGCCTTCATCAACATTCTTCGTGCCTTAAAGTGTTAAATTGTAAACATCATCTATTTAACTCAACTAGTTAGGTTAAAAATTGCCGTAACTTAGTTTTGAGTATGACGAAATTACTGCGAACTTATTTTCTATAAAGCTATGTTTAGTTTGTTAATTATTACCACAGTTGCCAGTTCAACTAATTAAGTTGAAATTTGACTGGCAGTTATTTAAAAATGTCATCATATTCTATCCTTTACATTGTAAGTGAAGGAATATCAACAATTGAAGATTTATTCGTTTTTCAACATATGTCTAGCATGTATATTAAGCGAATTTTTGCACTGTACCTTGTGAGTGGTTAATAGTTGTTTAAATTCGTTTACTACGATTCAAATTCGGTATTTCGAATTTCAGATTGTTATAACACACTTAACATTAGTTTTCACAACAAAGTTAGGGTTTCTCAACTGAATTTTATTTGTGACCCCCCAAGATATATAGAAATCTAATGTAATTCATTGCTCTAACTGACTTTATAAGTTGTTCATTAATATACACTTTTCAATTCGGTTCCAACTTTGTTTTTCGGTGTGGATGTAGAATTATGTAGTCATATTAAATAACTATTGTAAAATCTATATTGTTTCATACTTTAAGATTTTGGTTCATAGAGTGTATTGATACCAATATCAGTACAATCCGCAGAAGACTTTTTTTTTTTACGTTGAACCAACTCTCAGGGGATGCCCCTACTAATGCATTGCATTGTGT
>CM037854.1:96193637-96463513 GCA_021234595.1 Delia radicum | reverse complement strand
TATGATACAAAAAAAAAAGTTTTATGTATAAATACCATGACCATAACTATATTTTTTACATTAGAATATGGACATTTAAACGACTCTTTTGAACAAGATTTGTTTTTTTTTTTTTGTATACAAAAATTTGTTACATGGAAGTGCCCTTATTATTTTTACATAACTGGTTGCACAAAACGGTCACTAGTTCTAAAAAGGGGTCATAACTCTAAATTTTTTTCAAAGCTCTTTGTTTACAAGAAACGACATATAGTACACTTAGAATACTATGTAGGTAAATATCACTGCAAATGTTGTAAAAACAAATTAAATTTCACTTAAAGAAAGGACGACTTAATTTCAGTAAATTTAACTAAAATGTCATTTGTTCTTTAGTGTTCAAAAAAATTACTAACAATTGTAGTAAAAATTAACCACATGTTAGTAAAAAAATAAACAAACATTTATTTTTTTATGTTTTGAAAAACAAAAAAACTATTGTAAAAATTTAAACAGTCATTTAATGTGGTTTGTTTTTTTTAACGAAACTATAAGGTTAGTAAAAAATTTTATTTGTTCTACAAATGACTGACATTTACATTAAAAATAAAGAATCTGTATTACAACCCAAACACTACTTATTTTTTAGAAAGCAGAAGTTCCCTGAGTGTAAATTTTTTTTGCAAGGAGAAAACGACATACGACATCATTTCTGGCCACTCTCAAAATCTTAACTCAGTCTTTGGCAACAAAAAAAAAAAGCTGATCTAATATTTTTACAGTGTGCAAAAATTTCCACTGTATGTCGTTTTCTTGCAAAAAAAATTGATTTTTATTTATGAACCCTTTGTTGAACAAGTGCGATATACGAATAAAATCTTATATGCCAAATAATGATGTTTAAAAACTGTCACTGATTTATGATTATAATAAGATTTAAAATATTGTAATTGATTATAGTTAGTAAGTAATTCCCCAGCAAGCGCTTTCGGAAAACATTATTAATACGAAGCGCTTCCATAGCAAATCCATAAGGCACGATTTTTTTTCGCGATGTCCCACTTGGTATGTCCGTTTAAGTAGCTGAAAAGCGTTTTCTTTCATGTGCTCTTAAAAGCAATAAATTGATGCCTTCTTAGGCAATAAGAAAGCGCTTTTTTTGTATGTTGCCAACATTAATGATTCATGGTATGCATTCTTGATTGCTTAATTGTAAGCATTATTCCATGCTTTTAAGAAGACATTTTAGGAAGCACAACAGAATGCCTTCCCTAATAGCTTTATTGTATGTACGGGGTGGAGCGCTATTTTGGAAGCATACACATATGGCAACTGCTTACCAAATCCTGGTTATTTTTAGCTGGGTCATTACGTTTCCTGCAATATTTGCTCATACACATTCAATAAAGTTATTCCCCTAATGTACATGTGTACTTATGGTATATTTATCACAGGCTTTAGAATTGTTTATTTCATTTTCAGTTTAGTAGCATTTTGTTGAAAATTAGTAAATTTCTTTAGTCACTGTAAATGGAGTATTTTATATTTCCTACGGAAATAGGAAATTGGCACATACATCTGTAGTATAAACTTTAGAATTTTGTTTTTTCTATGTGTGTGTTAGGTTTTGCAACAAGATTTTTTTTTTATCTACCAGAAAATGTTTATTAACAAGTATCTTGAACGAAATTTCATCTTATTTTCCCAATGGTAAATAGGAAAGATAGTTTTTTTTTTATTATTGGTAAAACATTTTCCAATATGAAAGGTATTAAAAGTTACTGATTATTGAAAAACTGCAGCCAATCAAAGTTTTGTATGGCATAAACCGATAGGACTTTTCTACATAACTAAATTCTAAGTAAATTTAAATAAAAAGCTGGTTTTAAAATTAGTAAAACGTTTTATTTCACAATTTACAGTTTTTGTATTAAGTTTTAAGCACAAATTATTCCTATTCTCCTTATTTACAAATTACAATTTTTTTACAAATTTTCGATTTGATTTCAGCAAAATATTTTACTAATTTTTTAAACTCGAAATGCTATGAAATTAGCAACAATTTTTGTAATCCAATATAAAAAGAAATGTCAAAGGACAATAAAATTAAATTGGATTTAAAAAAATACGAATTTTTAGTAAAAAATTTTTCTGATTTCACGAAATATATATTCATTTAGGGTTTGCTAATTTTGTATAATGCAGGATTTAATTAATCAAATCACACCGTGAACATCATATCTTTAATTTCAAAATTTACATGAAAATAAATGCAAATAAAATCAACAACAAATTAGTACGCTTAATTAACACTAGTTTACAAAAAAAATTGCGACGAACATGCGACTATATCACCCGAACGTGAATCACATGTAATTTTCATTCCCCCTCAAGTGAAAATTGATATCTTGAATTTCCCCTGAATTGTATTATGCTATTCACGAAGGAGCTTTCGAGGGAACTTTTATTCCCGATTGGAATTGAGTGAAAAGGGAAAACAATTGAGGGAAAAAATATTCACGGTAGGGGTGTATATAAAGGGTCGCCAAATAACTTTTTTTTTTTTGAGCTCCTGAACCAATTGGACTTTGTATGGCGTCATGCCAAGGTCTTAATGCAAAATTCGTCTCAATGATGTCTCCGAAATGTTCAATTGTGAGAACGACGGTGAATTGATGTTGATGGCGCTTCACGCACACTTTCTGCCACAGCAGCAATATTCTCGGGTGTACGCACTGTTTTTGTCTTTCCACGCTTTGGTTTATCGATGAGGATGCCAGTTTTCTTTCACTTTGTTCACAAGATAACGAATATACGGACCATATTCGTTTCAGCGGAAGGATAAAACTAATTATCTGTCAAATCAGACATGAGCTAAGTGTTACCATTCACGAAATAAGCACTAGTTTAAAAAAAAACGTTAGATGGCAGACCCTTTATATTTTTTTTATTATATTTCGGTCTGCTTAAACCGAAAATAGCATTAAAAAATATTTTTATGAGTAGTAGTTTGTGAAATATTTTGTTTTTTTTCTTATTTTTTTAGTAATTTTTATTGTTTTTATAATAACTTGTTTTGAAATCAGTCAAATCGCTTTATTTGAAATCAGTCAAACAAATATCATTTAATGTGCCTACATATCTTTTGGAGTTATGGGTCGAAATTACACGGAAAAATCTCTTTTTTCGACAAAAATTAAAATTCGAAAAAGGTAGTAGAACAATATTCTAACTAAATATATGAAAATATAGAAAGTCTGAAAAAACAATTTTTGTATTTTTAATACAAAAATTAAAACATTTTTGAACAATTAGCCTACCATGGCTCTTCTCAACAAACACTGTTTGTTGGGATATATATATGGTGTTTACAAATTGTGATACAACAAACACACATACATGTATTGACCTACAAAGTATAATTGTTGTTTTTCAAAAAGTTTTGATTTTATAATTAGGGTACCAGATCGGGGTAACAAATATTTTCTCATAGAGTTTATTTTGTCTGTTGTATGTAATGTCTCGTGTTGAGTGAAGCTAATTAATTTTTCCATTGCAGACAACTGAAGATTTGGGTGATGCCAATGAAAACAGTTGTATTGTCTATCATGAAAATTATCAACAAATAAAATCTAATATGACACTATCATATTAGATTTTTTGGATTTAAGGTAGAACAATGTTCTAACTTAATATATGAAAATATCGGAAGTACACTCAAAAAATAAGTAGTAGAAATGTTAGTTAAAACGTCTTGTTAAATCAGGTATACTATTTTTTAGCAAATATTTTTGCTAAAATCGTGTTTTCAGCTAAAATTTTTGTTATACTTATTCAGCACTTAACTGTTTTATACTAATGCTTTACTAATATACTAATGTTTTACTAATTAATTTTGCTAAAAAAATTGTGCTGATAAGCAGACGTCGCGGCATGTCAAGATGTAGTAGAGAAGAGGAAATGATACTCAAAAGTACAACTCTAACAAGACAAGTAAAAAAATCAACCACGAAAAAAACATATACAGACATGTAGACAGAGTAAAGCGAAAGACAAAGACACATATCTTAGGTAGATTTGTATGGTTCCTTTTTCTTATTGCCAAAAAAGGGTTGTTTTTTTCGTTTCGCTTGTTTTTGTTTATTTTTTCGTTTCGTTTCTAGAATTATCTTCGGCAGTTTCGTCATTGAAAAGATAGCATCATTAAGACAACCATTGATGTAAGTAGTTGAAAGAAATTTTTGTTATGTTATATACATATATTATTTCTATATATTTTCAGATATTATAATTAATTTATGTCGTCAATGTGGGAATATGAAAATGTTTATATTTCGTAATTATTGTAAAATTATTTTTAAAAGAATCACAAAAATATGTTTTATGATTTTTCAGCAAATAAATTAACTAAATTACAATTTTTTTACAATTTTTTTGCGTTTTTTTTTAGTCTACTAAATTCAGCAAAAAATTTATTAATTTTTACCAACGCTTTTTTTATTTGTAATCTACTAAGTGTTAACAAAACTTTTGCTGAATCTACTTATTTTGTTGCTAAAAATCAGCTCGCTGATTTTCAGCAAAAGATTTGCTGACATTAGCAATTTTTTTGCTAGCATCCTCCAGACTAAAATTTTGCTGACTCAGCAAAATTTTTTGCTGACTTTACAAACTTTTTTTTTTGAGTGTACGAAAAACTAGTTTTGTTATTTTTAATACAAAAATTAAAACTTTTTGGAAAAAATATAAGATATCTGTCTTGCAATGAAAAAAATAAATGTTTTTTTTAAGTTTGTTATAATTTTTATTAAAATAAAAATTATTGTTTTTTGTCGACCTTTAATTGTGCAATGAAAATGAAAATTATTCAAGTTCGAGGCCATACTCTATATTTCTTATTAGGATATTGTCCTAACAAATAATCTATAGAGTTTTTGTTTTCAAATTTATTCTTTGACCCTTTCAGGAATGTGTTGAAAGATCTATTTCGGGAATTTTCTAGGTTCCCATCATCAGAACACGTTTTGAAAGCGGGTAACAATTCCTATGCCAAACATCAAACATACATATGAACTAGTTTACTCACTTTTTTTTCTAAAATATTTCAAAAACTATTGCACTAAATAATTTCCAATGCGATTTTTCGGGTTTTAGGAGGCCAATAAAAATCAATTAAAAATTATGTGTCGCACGACAGATTTTTATTAAAGCAGTTCCAGAAAAATTTTCAAAATTCGAAAACTTTTTTAGGCGGTGGGCCATGGGTATTGCTATCCGATATTTCTCATATTCGCTCCATCTAACACTTTGCATGTTTGTAGTATTAAATGTTTTTAAATTTGTTAACTAGTGAAATTAGTTACTCAGGCCCTCATTTTTTTTTTATATTTATTTTACCTTAACAAATAAAATACCGTATAAACTTTTAAAAACAGTAAACATGATTTTTAAATTAATGAACTCAAATTCTTAACAATAAATTCAAAGTACTTAACACCTGTTAATATCACATAACAATTGTTGTAATTCCAACACCTTAACATGAACCAACACTCAGTCATTCTAACTAAACTTGCAATACGATTTGCCACATGAAGAGAATTGCAAATAAATAATTTACTCTTGTAGTACATTTGGACCATAAGGGTAGCACTTTTTAATAAAATATTAAACATGTTAATGACACAAATTTTTATAATATAAATCAAATAAATGAAATACGGATTAAAAATGTTCTTATCAGGCTATAATTTGGGAAATCGTGGTTAAGTAAACAGTTAAACTCTTTTAATTTTTTTTTTATTTGATTTTATAATCCATATATGCTCATATATGACCATATACAACCATATAACCTCAAATTCGGATACGAACATATATGGTAATATATGAGATCAAATATGGTCAGATATTGAAGCATATATGAATATGTATGACCAGCATATCCATATATGATCATATACAAGCATATACATAATCATATATGTTCATATGCGAATCCAAATTTCACATGGGAAACACACATTTTCCAAAGCCTTTTTAGTGTATTACCGAGCAGTAATTAATTAAATTATTATATTAGCAATTTTAATGATTTAAAAATGTCGTCTCATTTATTTTTATATATTTAATTTCTAGCCCGAAAGTAAGGAAATTTAAAAATAAGTCTATCTCTAATGATCAAATAAAACCGTTTTCATTCTACACTCAAACAAGAAAGTTTAAAAATTAGTAAACATTTTATATTCAATATACAGTTTTGTACTAAGTTTTAGTACAAGATAATTTTTTGAGTAAAAATGTTTGCCATTCCGTGTTTACAAATTTTATTTACTAATTTTCGATGCGGATTTAAGCTAAATATTTTAATAATTTTTTTAATATAATTTTAGCAACAAGATTTACTAATTTTATTTTCATACTTTAATTAGTTGAAAAGTCTGCCCCTGCCAGGCATAAACTGTTGAAAACTGAAAAACAAAAAATATATTTTATCCGCTGATTACATTTCGCAAATACATTTTGACGAAATTAGTCGTTCACTCTTTGAATTTGGAGTACATCTGATATAGCGAGTTTCAGAAATCAATAAGCTTAGTTTCTAAAAACTTAAAACAACAATTTGCAGCTGTCCAAATTAACACAACATCAAAAATAAGTTTTTTTTAGGAATTTTCAAAACCGTTTTGTGACAAAATCTGCTTCACATCCGATAGGAAGATCAAAAACCTAAAGTGTGACGAAAACCGGAAGACCATGATTACTGGTCTTCCGGATTTCGCTTTTTGAAATATTTGCCACTTCTAAATAGCTTTTTTGGTCTTCGTGAGGTATTTCTGAAGAGAATGACACACGATTATTAGCATCAAACAATTAAATCGGCCTAAGCATTTTACACTGAAAGTTCGTCACGAAATATAAACAATATGTTTTCAATGAAATAAACAATATGTAATGGCATCGCAATTTTAATGGTTTTTATTATGTTTATTTCCCCAGCAAAAATAGTGAGAATAAATAGAATCCGTATAACTGTTGAATCCGATGTGGTTTAAATTTGGATTTTTCATCGGTGAATTAAACATTGGCTTCCCAAGTAAAAAATATATATATATCCGGTGTTCTGTTTTTTCATCTTAAAATATATTATAATATATGATTGTATATGTATTGCATCCATATATTATTATATATGTATTTCTTATGGGATAACATATATAATTATACATTGTTAAATATTAACCTTTTTAAAATAAAATATTAATCATATATGTTATACATAATAAGATATGGGAAAATCCATTGTCATATATAATAACACATTCTCATATATAACATAATATGCAAAATTCAATTCAAACTCTATTATATGGTGACACATAAGCTATATAATTATGATATAATAATTTATGCTCTCTTATAAAAATTTTTTTTTTGTGTGTTATATAAGATATGTTTGTATATGCTGCCATATGACTAATGAAATTCAAGATATAATTATATATGACATTAAGATGACAATTTCGTTTGAGATATGATTATATATTAATATTTTCCATGCGTGTAAGACATAATTTTATATTGTAATATATATATTTATATATGCGCAGATGTCTACATTATTTTTTTAAATTTTTTTCATATTTTTATTAAAAATAATATATGTCATGCGATACAAGTAAATCCAATTTGATATCAAATATCTCATTGTATCCACCAAAAATTACTTACCTTTTTGGATGTTATTAGATCCAAGTAGATCTAAATTCATCCCACGGTATATTTTGGGATCCGTCAGGTTCTTAAATTAGATACTTAAGGATGCCCCAATTTTGTGATACATTTTGGTCTAACTTAATCCGATAATATATTTGAGGGATCTAATCGGATATTACTGGATCCCCCAATTTGGAGATATAATTGGAAAAAAATAAATATCGATCTATATCAAATGAGATCTTATTTTGTATTTGACATGAAACTTGTTTTTATTGGATTGTCATAAGAAGGGAGTTGTTCTTTTTAATAACAATCAGTGTAAGTTTGAATCAATGAAAATGATGTTATTTTTCATTGGCGTGTGGTTTGAACACACGAACTTGATCATGCCAAGCTGACCCTCTATCCGTGAGCTATCACTTGATATACACGAAGGTTGACTAAAGTTATTTTTATATAGTAAGAATTTATCAACATAGATTTTTCAAGCATTTTTATAAGGACTTTTTTCTAAATGTTAAATATAAATATAATATTTAATACAAAATTTATTAAATATTTAATGAAAAACTAAGTATTTATTTAAAAGAAAACAATTTTGTTGTAAATTATTCTAAAATTTCTATACAAAATCAAGGAATTCACTTTTCTAAGTTTATTTAATATATAAATGTTAAAATCATTTTGTAACAAATGTAATATTTTAAGAATAATTTTGCTGTTTGAAATTTTTTTATATTTTCATAAAATTTCATAATAAATTAAATGAAACTAAAAAATTATATATTTTTTAAAAAAATATATAATTTCTTGATTGCTAGACCAGCACACTTCCATGCACCCCTATACGAAATATTAACATCTTGTCAGCCGAGAAAAAGAACTGCTAATTGATATATTTTTATTACAGACCACTTCTTTTTGATGTAAAGAAACAAGTGATTAATTTAGAAGTCCTTCCATTTTATTTTGCTGGGTCGGTATTATGTTCGGTATGATAATACTGATACCGAAATATCAATGAAGGTACATACCGGTATTATTGGAGAACTGAATTTCACACAAATTTAAATTAATGTTTACACCTAAATGCAAAACACATAACTATTAAAGATCTGTATTCCATTCCAATAGTTACGTGTTTTGCAATCAAGTGTGAATGCCGTATACAATTGATAGCGCTACGTTAAGTTCGTAAAACGATTTTTATTAACAAACATTAAAATAATTTGCAATTATCTATATTTTCTATTAAAAAAATAGTAATATTTTTATTTAGAAACGCAAAAAAAAACTATTTCTTTAAAAACCGATTCAATACCGTTACGATGCCGATATTAAGGGAGACAGTTATGATATTTCGGTATATTTTTAATCTAGAGATTTGGTATTATTATCGGTTATCAATTTAAAAGGGGTTTGAAGCATATAACACAACCTTTATATATATTGTTTACACACAAATGATTTACTGGTTCTACTAAATATAATATTTCTATAGAATTTCTTAAAAATTAAAAAACGCCTTTACCTCGCCTCTCTGCCCACAAATTGATGATTAAGAAATCCGGCTCCAGTGATAGGAAAAATTCTTATAATGACGAAAGTCTAAATCTGTCTTCAGATAAAAAATTTAATATAAATAAAGCTTTTGAAAACGCTTTTGCCACGTCTCTTCGCCCACAAATCAAACAATTTTATCACGCTATATTGTCAGCCTTCTATGTCCCCAGGAAGCTTCAAAGAGCCCAGGAAAAAAAGAAATCTTTAAAAAAAATAGAAAATATATGGTGAAATTTAAAAAATTAATGTTGCCACGACCATTCCCTACCAAAATCCGGCTACGTAGGTTCTTTCTGGTGGTTAATACCATAGGCCGACTGTTGGCTTCTGGAAATTCAAACAAACGCACACGCAATATGAAACTATTTTTTTTTCTTTTTTTTAAGTTGAATATTTTTTTATCTTAAATATGAACAAAATGTTAATTGATAATAAAAATAAATTTTAATTTAAAAAATTTATATTTTGTATCGGTATTTTAATTCAATATCAAAAATGAAGAATTTACTAATGTTTTGTTAAAAAAAACTGTCTAATTTTCTCAAATTGATTTCCATTATGAAATTAGTTAAGTGTTTACAAATTTTCTTTAATACTTCCTTTTTACTAATACGTTTGTTAAGATTTGCTAAACGGTCTGCTGGCCTAAAAATAGTTTATTTTTCTTTAAAAATAAAGAGAAATTTCTGTAACTTACAGAACCTTACAGACATGTTTATTTGAGTGTATAACAAAGAAAATACAACTGACCATACAACAAAATCCCATACCAAGGTATTGGGCTTGTTTGTATAAATACAGTGAAATCTTTAAATAATGGTTAAAAGCAGGTACCGAAAATTAAAGTTATATTTAAAATTCAAAACAAAAAAAATCATGTGACGAATTTCAAAAATTATTAACACTTTGAGTTAAAATTTTTTGTAAGACATGAAAAACGTTCAGATATTATAAAGGGTCCGCCAAATAACTTTTTTTTTTTGAACTCCTGAACCAATTGGACTTTGTATGGCGTCATACCAAGGTCTTTATGCAAAATTCGTCTCAATGATGTGTCCGAAATGTTCAATTGTTGAGAACGACGGTTGAATTGATGTTGATGGCGCTTTACGCACACTTTCTGCCACAATATTCTCGGGTGTACGCACTGTTTTTGGCTTTTCACGCTTTTTTTCACAAGAAAACGAACATACGGACCATAGTTGTTCAGCGGAAGGATAAAACTAATTATCTGTCAAATCAGACATGAGCTAAGTGTTACCATTCACGAAATAAGCACTAGTTTAAAAAAAAAAGTTAGATGGCTTAGTCATTGCCACGAAATAGTGTAATCAACAGAATTTTTTTACAGTTATATTAGTTTTTTGTTTTTATATACATCGAGATTATTTTTATGTTATTTTCAATTTATAACGAGCTTTCAACCTCCGTATATTTACAAAAATAAAGCAAACCAAACATATTAGCTAGGTTGATACTAGTATTTCGATCTGACTAAAGATCTCATCAGAACCCGAAGTTTTAGAAAAGCTAGAGCCTATATAATAGGCAGAACTTTAACAAAAAACCTATTAATAATCAATTTTGCTCCATTCTTGTCTTCTTAGTAATCAACCACGTGGTAGGTCTTTTCCTAACAAGCATCATGACGTTACTAATTTTTGAAGACCAAAATGTTCTATTTATATAAAAAATTTTTAGTGTGTACTCTGGCTCAAGTAATAAGTTTTACAGTTATATTAGTTTTTTGTTTTTATATACATCGAGATTATTTTTATGTTATTTTCAATTTATAACGAGCTTTCAACCTCCGTATATTTACAAAAATAAAGCAAATCAAACATATTAGCTAGGTTGATACTAGTATTTCGATCTGGCTAAAGATATCATCAGAACCCGAAGTTTTAGAAAAGCTAGAGCCTATAAATAGGCAGAACTTCAACAAAAAACCTATTAATAATCAATTTTGCTCCATTTTTTTTCATTTTTAGAAAGGATGAGGTTAAGATGAAGAATAAATGTTTTTCTCCAAAAATTATAAACACTATTAATTTTCACATCAGACTAGACTAGTTTCTGCCTTTTTAATGGACATTATATGTGTCTAATAATTGTCAGATTGTCTCTATATGATAAATTTTTCAACAACCTGCCGGCTGTAAGAATCAAACCGGCGCTTCTTCTTACATTACAAACGTAACAATACCAAGTCATGACCGTTTAGCCATCATACTCAAGTATGGCCTAGAATATAATGCAACTAAATTGTAGTTTTCTTTTCTAGTAGTTTTCTTTTCTATTAGCTCTTCTGCTATTGTACTCGCATATTATACTCAGAAGTAACCAACACTAACAACAGAAATATTCTATTTTTAGATTTTTTGTTTATTTTTCTAATCTCCTCCGCCAGATTGACGTATGGTTTATACGTTCTTTTACTTCAAAAATGTTGAATTTTGTGCCAACAAAGCATCATTTGCGGAAAGTTAGCAATTTGCACAAAAGTGTTGAGATTCGAAGCAGGATTCGAACGTTATTTATTTAAGTTTGTTATAATTTTTATTAAAAATAAAAATTATGTTTTTTTTCGACCTTTAATTGTGCAATGAAAATGAAAATTATTCAAGTTCGAGGCCATACTCTATATTTCTTCATTAGGATATTGTCCTAACAAATAATCTATAGAGTTTTTTGTTTTCAAATCTATTATTTGACCCTTTCAGGAATGTGTTGATAGATCTATTTCGGGAATTTTCTAGGTTCCCATCATCAGAACACGTTTTGAAAGCGGGTAACAATCCCATGCCAAACTTCAACCATACATATGAACTAGTTCACTCACTACATGAGAACTAATATACATATGAGTTTGAAGTTAAAGATTATAACCATTGATCAAAAAATAAATTGAAAACTTGTTTGATGTGCAAGATCCACCACTAGAAAATTCCCGAAATAGATCTATCAACACATTCCTGAAAGGGTCAAATAATAAATTTGAAAACAAAAAACTCTATAGATTATTTGTTAGGACAATATCCTAATGAAGAAATATAGAGTATGGCCTCGAACTTGAATAATTTTCATTTTCATTGCGTTATTTATTTAATTAAAAAAAATATTTGTAATATTTTTTTTATGAAAATCTATTTATAGACACATTACTTTTGCCAACCCGGTAACCATATAAGTATGCAGTTACTTTACCCCTTATTAGGTAATGACCCGTTTACTTTTTGACTCATCGCCTTTAAAATTCATCAGTGAAGTAAGGTGTGGAGGGCCCTATGACGATACATTACTTTACCCATTATTTGGTAATGAGTGGGTTTGCTAGATAGAAAATATTTTTAATTCTTTAGCTTTAATTCAGTTCGCTGTAACCGTTGTTTTTTTTGTGCGGATAGTCTGACAAGTTTTCAACACAAAATGTTGATTTTGGACATAGCTCTCATTTACTTCCATAACGTCATAACTCAAAAATTTTGATTTTGTAGAAAACGAGTTTAAAGTTTTCAATTTACTCCCACCTAGAAGAAAAAAATAACGACGTACTTTCTCTCAAGATGTGAGTATACAAGATATCAATACGACATGGTTTTTGAGTTATGACGTTCTTGAAGTAAATGAGCGATACGTTCCTTAGTGATAGAATTTACTGTACATGAAACCAACAAACTGAAATAAAAAAACCACATAATAACCAAAACTAAATACAATTCAAGTAGAATTAAAATCTTTTTGCAATCTAAACTTCTCAAAATATGTGCAAATGTTTAAATAGTTATGTGTAATGTATGTCTGTGGTTACAGAAACCCAATTTTTCAACAAAAGGCTTAAATGTTTAACAATTGGGTTTTCGCAAAATTTTTAAACAATTTTTAAATATTTACAAAAAAGATCTGTTGTAGTTTTAAAACTGTGTGTTATCCTTATCTATTTATGAACTTGTTTTTTAGTCTTCGGAATAAAAATTTAAGGCTAACTGATATCAAACTTTACTTAGCTTCTGCTAGAATTTAAAACAAAAGTCATCGCTGATAGCACTGAAAATGGCAAAAAAAAAAGTTCTTTCGAACAGAAAATTTTATGACATATAAAGCCTTTTTATATTTTGGGTGACGAAATGTTATCTCTTTCGATCATTGAAAAAATATTTAATTTCATTAATTGAAATACTTAAATTGATAAAATTTTTGTTTTCATATCAATCAATAATATTTTTTTTTGTACACACTAAATACCTCAAAGGAATCTATTGACATACAGTCAAGGAAAAAAGTCTACATACAACCTTTGATTTAGGGGTTTTATAGAGTTTGTGAAGAAAATTAAAAAATATATTTATGTCAATATTTAAGGCATTAGTAATTAAGTTTATTTATAAAATAAAAAATTAATTTTTTTCATAATAAAAACAATAAACATTAAAAATTCATTGGAAAAAAGTTTACACACAGCTAAAAAACTTATTTCAAAATGTTATATAAAAAAATAAAAAATTTTGACTTTTGGTATGTGGTCGGTCCACCTTGATTATCAATAACTGCTTGAAGACGACGGGGCATTGATCTCACCAAATTTCCGTAATATCGGGTGTTATTTCGGCCCATGCACGAATAAGGGCTGTTTTCAATGTTTCACGGCTACTAATGTTATATTTTCGTACCGATTTTTCCAAAACGTCCCATATGTGCTATAGGGTTTTAAGTCTGGAGACTGGGGTGGTGAATTGAGCTGTCTTGGGCATAGTATAGAAGCCAGTCTCGAACAACGCGTGCAGTGTGCTTCGGGTCGTTTTCTTGTTGGAAAATCCATTGATTTCCCAGGCCCAAGCTATCAACACATTATGTTCCAATATGTTCTTATATTGATAGCGGTCCATATTACCCTCGACAAAAACCAATGACCAACTCCAGATGACGCAATGGCGCCCCAAACCATAACGTTACCACCACCATGCTTGACAGTAGGAATTATATTCTTTGGATCAAGTGCTGTGTTTGGTTTTCGCCAAACTTTGGATCGACCATCACTTCCAAAATGTTATACTTACTTTCGTCGGTAAATATAACACGTTTTCAAAAATCCATATCCATAAGTTTAAGATTCTTCGCTAAAATTAGCGTAATTTCTATGTTTTATTTTTTTCATATTTGGTTTTCTTCAAATAATCTTTATTTTAAATGCATTGATCATTGATATAAAATGTTTTTCAATTATCGCTACTAAATCACCAGAACTTCAAATTCGTAGGGTGTATGTAGACTTTATTCCTTGACTGTATATTATATGAAAAATGTAGCCTTTTGTTTATTTTCTACTTTTACTAATTAAAAGGATTTTGTTTTACAAATGATAATAGTACAGAAAGAGAATTTTAGTGGACGAAAATAATGAAAATTTTTAGTAAAATAATGAAATATTTTTCATAAAGTGAACGAAACAGTTCTTAAAATTACGGAAAAAACATCATACTTTCTACCAAACTTGTTATTAATGAAACTTTTTCATTGAGTAAATAAATCTTTAAATAAGTGAAAAGATATTTTTTATATAATTTTATAAACACTTGCATTAGTTTAGTATTTAAAAACAAATTACATTTCATTTGAAGAAAGGACGACTTACATTTTACTAAACTCAACTAACATTGTCATTTGTTTTTACTGTGTAAAAAATTAACCACAATTATAGTAAAAATGAACCACATATGCAGTAAAAATAAACAAGCATTTATTTGTTTATTTTATTATTAAAAAAAAATAAAAAACTACTGTAAAAATGAATGTAAAATCATAATACAGTAATTTGATGTGGTTCGTTTTTTTGAAATGAATGAATAATTTCCCTCCTATATCGGAGTCTTTTCTGAGTCATTTTTGAGTAAAAAAAAATTCCCTTCGTGAAAAAGCAATAAAACCACGAGTTTAGAGGTTACATTTGGAAGTAAATTTTATTTTTTTTATTTTATTAACTACAAAAAATTCACAAAAATATTAAAAAAAATGAAAAAAACAATCGCAACATTTGCTTCTTTCGATTTATCTTGTTCATTTTCAAGAAATTTACAAATAATTTAAAAAAATTTTTCCAAAAAGCTCAAATAAATATTATTCCCCTACTTTTCTGACTCATATTTGAATAAATTTTTTGATCAAATTATTTCCCTAAAATTTTTGAGTCATTTGTGATTATTTTAAGAATGTTCTTATTTTCCTCTGTAAAAGGAGTGTTTTTTTGACAAAAAAATTTTAAAACCTAAAAAAAAGATTAAGAATAAGAGAGCTCCAAAATTCATCAGTTTGTTAGTCATTTTAGTGTCATGAGGGCCCCGAAATTTGCTGGCTGGGTCTATATTTTATTGAATAAAATAGTAGTAATATTGTAAAAAATTTAGGATTTTAGGATATTATTTTTAAAGGACATAGTAAAAAAACAAATTTACATGAAACATCCGCTGTGGTTCAGATGAAACTGTTTTGGACATTTCCACAAACAAACTTTTATAAAATTTTCAATTTTTAATACAAAATTCATAAAATTTTATAAGTTTTCTTAAAATTTCTTTGCATTTATACACATTTTGTCCCGAACACACTGAAATTATATCCCAAATGTGTCAAAAAACTGTCCATTTATTTTAGCAAATGAAAGAATTTCACAATACGTACACACAGAGAAATAAAGTGACAACCGAATTGAAAAGTTTATAGTAAATAAATGTGCTAAAGTCCCAAAACTTATTTAACAAATTGTGAAAAAGCAATCTGATGTAGGCGTGTCCCTATCCGGATTTCATTCCTGCCCAAGGAAATCTTCAGGGGACTTTGTTATTACAATTTCTAGAGATATTTGTTATGTTAAATCACAAACTCAATGAGAATTTCTTGTCCTCGTCTAGGAGCGAGATTCAAAATTTAAAATATCAAAGAAAAACCAAAACAACAACAAAAAATTGTCACAATTGGCTTTGTCATCTTCCAAATACTACTCTGTTTTTTTGACAGACCTAGCAATGTAGTGACGTTTATTCAAGTAAATCAACAATAGAAAATCATATGTTTTCTATTAGTGTCAGTTACATTTAAATTTGCACAAGCACCTGCATATTTGTTATTTAAATTTATTTTCATCGGGATAAACATTAATTGCATTTATAGTGTTTTTTAATTGGAACAACTTATAAATTCAGTTAGTACAACGACATTTACCTCAGATTTTGGAGTATTTTGGGTGTTCCAACTAAAATTCAGTTGCATAAACCGAACTTTCTTGTGAAAACTAATGTTAAGCTGTGTCAACCGACTCAAATTCGTAATAACCGAATTTGAGTCGTAGTAACCGTATAGCAGTTGGCAAATAACTAAATTTTTCTCTGCGTATATTTAAAAAAGTTTATAAAATTTTTTTATATTTTGTGGACAATAAAAAAAATTAAAACAAATTTTACTCCAGTAAATACGAAACTCACTTAAAACGAATTAATTTTGTTTGGTCCGTCGGAGTTCATCTTAATTGCGTTTTACTGCATTTGGTTTTTGCATGGATGGTAACCGATTCGATGCGGGTATCGATCTTGTTAAGCTATGTTCTTCTATTTCGGTAAGGGTATATTAGGGGGTAACGATATTTCAGTTACTTTGGTAACAGGTTTTTAGTGATAACGGTATTTAAGTAATTTCGGTATCGGTATTTTAGCAGTAACGGAATTTTAGTTATTTCGGTAACGATATTTTAAGAAAAACGGGTTTTCATTTCAGTTATATCAGTAACGGTATTTTACAGATAACGTTTTTTGAATTATTTCGGTAACGGTATACTACGGATAACAATAGTCAATTGAAAAAATAAATTTACTTTACTTTTCCATTTTTTTTTTGGGTCCGTAAATCAGTAGAAATGATTCAAAAGTTGGTGGGAACCACTGATCTAGATGTATGTTTTTTTATTTTGTATCTTTTACAATTTATTATAGTGTATAGACTAATTTCCACAATCATTCATACTATTCATTCATTCGTCCATTTATCAACAGAAATTATTGCAATTTTTTACAACTGTATTTATTACTGAATCTAGTATGAGTTATTGCACATTAGAGTGGCATTTATTTTCAACTTTCGATTTCTGTCAATTATTGTAGCAATTATTGGTGCAAATTTAAGAAAAATGGGATTTCCCTAATGCGTGGCGCTCGGCGATCAAAGTTTTTGATTTTTGAAAGTTTTTCTTAAATTGTTTTAATAAAAAGACGCCTACTTATACATCATTTTTTATTAGAAAATTTTGGAAACATTTAAAAAATCGAAAATTTTGGTCTCAGGTCGCCACGGGTTAAAGCTATACGATTTCTCTCAAATTCGCAGCACATAACTTTTATTATATAAATCATAACAATAAAAGTTAATTATTTAAAATATATAAAAATAAACCAAAGTAAACCATAACAAAAAATAAATCCGAACAATAAAGGAAAACGTTTCAAACCAATTTTCTGATAATACAAAAATATGTACATTTATAAGAGTGTCGCCTTGAATAATATTGGAAATAATACATAATAACAAAAATAAATTTTGTGGACCACCTACTTATAGTTATCAACTTAGGTTGGAATTTGGCAATATTTGTGTGTTTAGGAAAACACTTTTTTTGAACGAAATTGTTATACAATTGCGTTACAAGAACAGCACAAATATATCTCTTAATCTGCAATTCCTTTTTGTGAATATTAGCAAAATCATATTATATTTATGCTACAAAAATGATATTCAAAAAAATACACATTTTAATCCTTTGACGACCGAACTTAAACCTGGCCTATGACTAAAAACAAATTTGTTGTTGCTTTTGCCGCTTTATTGATGCCCCAATAGGAGAAATATAGTAATAAAGCTAAATCATTAATGGGTTAAGATTTTTTGTAAGTTTTAATTTTGTAATTTGTCTTAAGTTATGTCAAATTTAAAAATAATAACCATTTTTGTATAAACTTAAAACATTTAAAACAATTTTTAACATTACAAAAACTAAAAAAAAATAAAACGTAAAAAAAAATCATAAAAAAACAATTTTTTGACGTTTAATTAGTTTATTGTTTTTATTTACATCGAGATTATTTTAATGTTATTTGTAATTTACAACGAGCTGTTAACCTCCGTATATTTAGAAACATTAAGCAAATTAAACATATTAGCTAGGTTGATACTAGTATTTCGATCTGGCTAAAGATCTTATCAGAACCCGAAATTTTAGAAAAGCTATAGCCTCTCGAATAGGTAGAGCTTTACCAATAAACCTATGAATTATCAATTTTTGACTTTGGGTTGACCGTGTAAGACGCTCAGACTATAAGGCTACAATATATAGTTATCGCTGAAAAGCCACATCTGTCTGTTATAGATCACAACAGGTTTGTTAAAATCATCCTGCAGGTTTTCTTAAAACGGCCATAAGTAAAAATGGGACATGTATCAACCATTCGTTCTTCAAATAATTTTAAAGAATAGCCTTGTACGGAACACTCTGTTGTATATTAATACGTATCATTCTATGGTTGACACTTATTTTTACAAATAACAAGCGAATATGAGCCAAAATGAAAATTATAATAAATTAATTAAATTCATAAATGAATGCTCGTTTTTCGGCCTGTTCGCTAGACTGTACCTTCCATTTTTTTCAGTGTTGTTGCATGCCTTAAAAACGATTTGTCGATTTTCATTCATTACACCCCCAGTTTTTTTTTTGCAAATAATTCATAATTCATAATTTATTTTTTTTTTTTTAAATATTAACCTGTACGGAATCTCGACAGAAAATTACCTAATCTTGAAAATAATTGTACCCACAGAGAATAAAGTAAATTCGGTTAGTACAACCATATTCAAATAAAGTAGTTTTTTAGATTTTTTTAATTTACTTAGCTCCATAAAAAATTTTTGTTATTCAACAAGTCGATTTTCATTGAACTACGTGTCAGCAAATCAATTTGCTGAATTTACTAATTTTTTGCCTAAAATCAGCTCACAGCTAAAAAATATTTTACTCTTAATGGCCCGGGGAAAAAAGACACATTAAACGTAATTTTTACTATGAGTACAAGATTGTAAAGTTTTGGATTGATAAAAAAAATTCTACTTGGTAAATACAATTACTTTATGTAATGTGACCCACATAGGGCTAAAGTTTCCACTTTTGACAAAAAAAAAGATCCACTGGAAAAATAAAAACAAAATAATTTCTTTTCATTAAATCTGTAAATGTGATAAAGTGTACAAAACTAACGAACAAGAAAAATAGAGCAATTTTTGACACCACCTTTAATTAATTATAATTTGAAAAATGCCATTCTTTCTATTAGGTCTTTTTTATTCAAAAGTGAAAACATTAACCCTATATTAATCAAATCATAAAATAATTATTTGCTAAGTGGAAATTTTTTTTGTCAATTAAAAAGCTTTACAGTCTTGTAGTCATAATATAAATTACGTTTAATGGGTCTTCTTTGCCCGTAGGCCACAAACGGTTAAAGATTTTTTAAATAACAGTAAAGATAATTTGTAGTGCTATGCAAACTTTGATAAAAACATTAAAATTTTGAGTTTGAATTTTAACGTCTTTTTCAGACAATTGCAATTAATACTATAATTAATATGCAATTTTATTTAATTTTTAATTGTGAACGGCGTGGTAGAGAAGAATGAGTGTATTTTCTAAAAATCATAACTACATTGTAAATTTTCAATTTTCTGAATCAGACTGAGCAGTTTCTGGTATGGAAACTTCGTCAGTGACCCTGTTTTTTTTTAATAATGTAATATTTGTTATGTTTTTATTTGTTCGATTGCGTCTATATGATAAACTGATTTATAATGCCAAATGCACTCGCACTACACGTTAGACAGAGTGCTTTAGCCCACTGATCTATCGTCAGGTCGAGTTTTGTTGTGATTAAAACTAGTTTTATTTAATACACGGTGTTTTTTTTCTTGCATACATAATCTCAGAAGTACAACTCCAACAACAGAACAGTTCTATTTTTAGAAACTTACCTCACTCTAATGTCCACTGTTTGTTTAATTTTTGACAAAATAATTAATTTTTATAAAATTTCCTGGAATGGAGTCTCGAAATACACAAACACGAATTATAATTTTTTTTAACATCTCCAAATTATGCTTCTTAATTTTTTTTTTTTTTTTTAATTAATAAATAAAAACACATTTTTTCATTTTTTAACCAATTTGTGGATCATTTTTTATTCCACGCTAAAGTGGGTTAATGGTATCTGATGACGTCAGAAGTAATTGAAATAAAAAAAAAACATATTTCGAATTTTAGTGAGAATTTGACCCACTATGGTGGGTCAAATTCTTCGGGTGAGAAAAAAAAGCGAAAAGCTAAAATGGAATCTACGCAAAATTCTATGAAGCTTACCCTAAGAAACTAGGGGTTTAAAACTAAAACCTATCTCCCGCCGAAAGACATAAAAATTCAGTGTTTTATTAAAGGTTTAATTTAAAAAGTTCCGAAAAGCAATGCCAATGAGTATAGCCCACTCGGCTGGAGATACACTCAAAAAAAGTCCGTAAAATTGGCTAAACAATCAGCAAATTTTGTTGGGAGAATATTTGCAGAAAGTGTTTTGCTGCAGATCTCTGAGCTGATTTTTAGAAAAAAATTAGTAAATTCAGCACAATGTTTTGCTTACACTTAGTGCAATTGAAAATCGGCTTGTTGAAAATAATATTTTGCTTGAGGTTAGTAGATTTGAAAAAAACTGAAAAACTTAGTATAAAAATTTTACTTTAGTTAATTTATTTTGCTGAAATTTAAATCTATTAATATTTGTGATTGTTTTAACATGATGGAATTAAATAAAAAATTTAAAATAAACAAAATATTTTATTAATAACATCAATAAAAAAACATAATAATTGCCAATTATTAAAATGCGTGTATGTATATTAGAGTTCCTCAAAAAAATAAGTACATGCACTCTCCTAAAAAATAAAGATTATGGTGATTGCTAAAATATTTCGGCTCTAGTGATAGCATTTCGTGAGCTAAACCGTTTCTAAAAAACCACTAAGACCACTATTTTTTAATAAAAAATGAGTTACTGCTACTTTTGTCAACATTTTTTTCAAATATAAAAGAGATTAAAAATTTGTATCATTTTGTATTAAAAAATTATAAAAACCAGCCTCCCGGCTCAAGATAATAAGATATTTATGCAATTTTTTTTGATGTTTTTTAAGAGATTTTTATAAAAAAAATTAAACAACTCTCCCATTTTTAATTTTTAATACATCTTCAAAATGGTTTTAGAAATCCGCTAATATTTTCCTTACTTGCACTGTGGGACTTATTTATCACATTATTTTTCATATTTAAAAAATATAATCATTATCAAAATTTTGATTTGTTATTTCATAGTTTTGCAACTTTATTACAAGATGTTATTCGCAAAGTGTCTCTACGCGTTTGTAGAGAATATAAAATCTATTAGCTGTGGTAAACACAGCTAATAGATTTTTAGAGAATCCTGAAAACGTCCTTGAACACTATTGCATTGAAATTATAAGCTGATGTCAACACCTTTCCAAAGATGTATTTTAAAATGAAAAAATAGATTAAAACTGAGGGATTCTTTTAATATTTTATAAAAACCGCATTGAAAAACATCAAAAAATTATATAAAAATCTTATAATCTCGACTAGAGAATTTGTTAATAGTATTTTAATGCAGAATTGTAGAATTTTTAAATATTTGTTATATTTGACCAAATTTTTTTACACGAGTGCATAGTTTAATTTTTATTCACGGAAAATTGTGCTTTTGTAGGCTTTTAGAAACGGTTTAGCTCATAAGCTGAGATATGTATTTTAGGAGTTATCTCCTGAGCTGAAATATTTTAGGAGTTATCATAAAACATGTTAGTCATTATTTCCAGACGGGTGAATCTAAAAAGCCTCAAAATGAGGTATTTTAATGTATATGTATGAATGATGCAATTTTATATTTTTCATATGAAGATAATTCTAAAATACAAAAAGCAAATACTCAAAATATGGCTAAATATCATAAAAAACATTTATCTTTTAAAACCAACTACCTGCAACGGGCATTTATTGTTTTGTACAGTCGCACCAAAGCGTATTTTATATTTAATTTTTGCCTGTATCCACAGTTTATCAAAATATTGTTTTGTACAGTAGCACCAAATCGCATTTTAACAGTTTTAAAATTTGTCAAAATATCATTCTCTTAGTCAATTGTTTTAGTTTAGTTAAGTTTTTTTTTATTATTTTATTTATATTTTATTAATATTCAGAACTTTTATGTTCAAAAACATGCATACCTTTGTTTGATGTGTAATATGTAAAAGAAAACATTAAATGAAAGAAATCAAACGCAGTTGTATCTTTTCTTTTTTCTAAACTTTGTCCATACAAGCTGCGACATCTGTATTTCGGTAGAAACGTAAATTAGTTAAATTGGTAGTAACGTAAATTAGTTAAATATTAGTTCAAATCTTGGTTTTTGGTAAAAGCGTTTAATTTAAAGTTTAGCTGAAAACACGATGTCAACAAAAAAGTTGTAGAAAGTTAGTTCAATATTTTAAACAAATTATTTTTTTTTTTTTTTGAGTGTAGGTTTTGATTTTGACTCATACGAGTTTTTTTCTGGGGAAGTTTACTTAGAATTCTATGTAGATTACGTTTTCTCTACACGCTTTTTGAAAGTAACATTTAACTAACTCTATTAAACACACTTTTTCGGCCGAAATTCGTCAAGGTTTTTTTCAGAAAAAAGATTATTTCTTCCATTTGGAATCATTTGGATTATTTGTAAATTTCTTAAAATTGTTCAAACGACTGGTCTATAGTTTGTTTGAAATCTGTTAAAAAAAATGTAAAAATATCAATCAAAATTGAACTAGTTCGTGATCTAAATGAACCAAAATACCCAGTGCTAACTTTTATAAAAGACCTAAAGTCTGTTATTGAAAGTAACTACCATCTTACTTCTTGTTAGGGTTGAGATATTTTTTAAAATGTTTTATTTATTACTTGCCATTATTATTCTGTAATATGTACATCGAACGAAATTCGCATAAGGGTAATCTATAATTAAATAACATTTTAACAGTTGTAAAAAATTAAATAATTTTTTAATTATGCGTTAAAAATAAATACTTTTACTGAAATGGCATGAGATATTCATTTAATTGAATTTCGTTTACTGTACTAGTACCAACCACTGTCATTACTTCCACTAGTAAATCATCATCTAAATTTTGTACTCCAATTGTTTATTGTTCATTTTTAATGTTTTTTTTTTTTGGCATTGATAGAGTAATCATTTTAATGTACTCGCTAAATAAATATGAAAAATAATAGAAAGAAAAATTGTTTATTTTTTATGATGATGAATTTATAATTGAGCGCATTAATTATTTTTTTAAAAAACAACGTTATAGAACGATATTAAAATTCAAATTAAAAAAAAAAAATAATATTTCTGACTTTTTTCTCCAAAAACTTTATTTAAAAATTCGTAAACATAAAGAAATTGCAGTTGTTTCAAAAAGTTACAAAAACATATAGAAAAGTCAAAGATTCGATCCATTTTAAACACTGTTTTTTAAGTTTTGTAAAAATTCTCATCTTTTAAAGAAAATAAATTAATTGTATTGCGGATATTTGAAATTTTCTGTACAAATTTTAAAAAATTACTGAAAATATAATTGTTGACATTTTAAGGGAGCCTTTTCACGTAATTTTCTTAATAAAAGAAGTGCTGCGATAAATGACTATTTAAAAAAGAAGCCCCTAACGTAGAGGAATTTTTAGCTACCCGAGCTGGCTTATCAGTGTGGGGGTCGTGGGTTCGATTCCCACCAGAGGCACTGGTCTGTTTTCGCTACAACGCGCCGAAGGCCATAGTAGCTAGTGCTCGGTTAGGGTAATAGTATATAATTTGTAATTATATGATTACACTGTGCTAGTTCAGAAACGTAACAAGCGGGGCACCCGGCGGGTAAAGCTAATTCGAGTACGCTGAATCCAGTGGTGCTAGCCGTTTTTTTAGGTTAGCTCTCGTTTAAAAAATAATTAAGATTGAAAATTATGGTTCCAAGTACCTAAAAAAAAACAATATTTTTAAGTTTTTTTTTACCATTTATTGATTTTAAATGTATGAAATTGAGAACATTTTATGAAACAACATCAACAATAAACTATTTGCAACAAAATTTAATTGACTACAACAATTTTAAAGTGATTTATAATTTTTTTTTTTTAATAAATAAATTTTTCATGATTTTTTCAATTTTCATTTCCTGATTCTTCTATATCATTATCTTCCTCTTGCAAATTCCAACAATGTCACCTAAAAGTGAATGTAGCTTTTTGCCACTATACCAATGTTCGAGCCTTGCAGTCACTTGATGAAAACGTTCGCCATGTTCATCGGAACAACATTATTAAATAACCTTGCAAAAAGTCTTGAATGTGATAATTTATTTTAATGCTTTTTTGCTTTTGGTACCACGCCCATTTATCGCATTCCGCCCATTTTCAGTTCGACTACCAATATTTGTAATTGATGGACTCGTACAAAATTTGAAGGCTATATAGATAATATAGAACCCTAGATATTTAATATTAATATTAATTTTGTATATGAGCTTAATATTCACTTTGTATGGGAGCTGCCACGCCCACTGGTATGATCCCGCACAATTTTCCCATGACTATTCATAATATAATGAACGTGCACAAATTTCTAAGACTCTGGCTATTATAGAACTGTAGATATATGATATTAAATATTTACTTTGTATGGGAGCTGACACGCCCACTGGTCCGATTACGCCCATTTTTCCCATGACTATTAACAATATCAAATAATCAACGTGCACAAATTTCTAAGACTAAGACTATTATAGTACTGTAGATATATGATATTAAATATTTACTTTGTATGGGAGGGAACCATAATTTTCAATCTTAATTATCTTTTAAACAAGAGCTAACCTAAAAAAACGGTTAGCACCACAGGATTCAGCGTACTCGAATTAGGTTTACCCACCGGGTGCCCCGTTTGTTACAAAAAAAAAGTGTCCGATTCGAGCACAGTGTTATTAATTAATAATAAAAAAAAAAAAAACAAATATATATATACAAACATATATAAACTGATCCGCAAAATGGGTCATTTACATGTATCTAATTACATCAAATTAGATAAAATGTGATACAATTTTATCCGAGATTTGTCCATATCCGGACATTAAATTATATCCAAATTGATATAAATATATCTGATTTTTTATAATTTTAGTCTATAGTAGGTATGCTTTTGTGACTTGAAGTTATGCCTTAAAGTATTTAATTTGAAAATTAAAATTCCAGAAATCAATAATTTTAAAGAACCAAATTTTTTTAAATTAAACATAACGAAATGTTTAAAATTTATTAAGAAAAAATTTAGTGGTTCAAAAATATACGTGGGGCGTATCAATAAGTCCGTGACTTTTTGTGTTTCATCACAGTTTTTTTGCAAAAAATATTATCTCCTTTTAGCTCAATAGCTTAGTCCAACGTTTCTCCAATTTTTGTATCCTTTCCAAAAAATAGGATTTTTCGAGGTCCATAAAATTGGCATTTCTTGGCCATATGGGGCCGTTTTTTTTCAAATCCTCGTTAAATCGGTCCAATAAGTTGACATAATATTCGCCGTTTTATTGTTTTTTTTCCTTTTGAAGGTAATCGATGTGGATTATCCCACGTGCATTCCAAAAACTGTTGCCATCATCTTATTGGCCACGAGCAAACGCGGCACCCATCTTGCAGACAACTTTCTCAAACCCAAGTGATCATTTAAAATCGAAACCACACTGCCATCTGAAATGACTATGGCATCAACATTCTAACGCACTTTTACTCTTCGATCGGCCAACACCATATCGTTCATTTCAATTGGCCGTCCAGGACGTTCAGCGTCATTTGTACTTGTGCGACCACAACGAAAGTCAGTAAACCACTTTTTTACCATTGAAATCGATTGTGCAGAATCCCCATAGTATTTATCAAGCTTTTCCTTGGTTTGATTGACGGTTTTTTTTCGCAAAAAATAATTTTTAATGAGCACTCGAAATTCACTTTTTTCATTTTTAAAAAATTCACGAGGTTGTGTGATTTGAACAGCTGTTAAACGCAAAGTAAATGACGGAACATGCTCAAAATTTGACACTAGTCTTTTAACAGGTGGTACTTGAAGCGGGCAGTGTTGCATTTCATATACCTACGAGGGAATTTCGACAAGTCACGGACTTTTTGATCCGCCCTCGTATAATAAAGTGTTTTTGTATTATAAAATGTACCCATTTTTTTATTTAAAATTATATAAAAGAAATCACTTGACAATAATTTCGTTATAAAATTAATATGGCAATAAATACTTAACTTGCACGCACATAACTAAACTTGATATTTAAATTTTCCAAAATATGTATGGGATTATATATAAAGCTATATGAAATTATAAGGAGGATATTTTCAGTATGACGTTACATATACATAGTTTACTAAGACTTAGCATGAGACTATATATAATCACGTCGATCACTACATATGTATACTTGGATTATTATTATAGGGCTTATGTAAATTTATAAGGAGTAAGATTTGGAGACATATAACAATATCAAATACACTCAGAGAATTATCTGCATGATGTCAATGAATTTTTTCATTAGATATATGAATTGTCACTGGAAGTCATGCATTGAATCTTTTCATTAAATCAATGCAGTCTTACATAAAATTCGATGGAACATTTCATATTATTAATTACAAATTTCATAATACAAATGAAAAAGTTTCATTAAAAAATAGTTTCATCAAAACTATGAAGCTTTTTCATAAAGTTTAAGAAATTATTCATTCCCATTGTGATGAAAAGAGACTAACTAAAGAAAATTTCTTTAGTTTAGTGAAAAAATTTCATTAAAACTCATCCAAATAATTCTCTATGTGTACTATATACAAAATTCTCTCAATAAAATGTATTAGATGTATTTGTATGTAATGATATAAGCTGTATTGTGCCTCCTTCATAGTCAGATATGACTAAATCATATTATATATATGAGTAGATATAACTATATATATTTACATGGGTAGTTTTTTTTTTTTTTGAAAAATTAAAGGTCAACGATTTTGTTTGTTTTTTTTTTTTAAATTTTTGAGGTTACCTCGTACCATTTAATGAAAATTAAAAATTCCGGCTACGTTAGGGATTAAAGAATTTATTCGTGTACACAGAGAGAATTCCTTGGACGAGTTATAATAACATTTTTTCACTAAACTAATGAATTTTTTTTAAACTTCATGAAAAATCTTTATAGTTTTAATGAAACTTTTTTACTAGTCGTATAAAATTTTTAATTAAATCTTATGAGAAACTGCATTCATTTAATTAAAAGTTTCAATGGACGAGTTCCAGTGACTATTCATAGATCTAAAGCAAATATTCATTGATACACACAGAGAAATAAAGTGCCAACCGAATTGAAAAGTGTATATTAATAGTAACAATTTATAAATTCAGTTAGTACAACGATATTTACATTAGGTTTCGGAATATTTTGAATGTTGTAACTAAAATTCAGTTGATTTAACCGAACTTTGTTGTGAAAACCAATGTTAAGTTGTGCCAACCTACTGAAATTTATAATAACCGAATTTGAGCCGTAGTAACCGAATTTCCAGTTGGCAAATAACTAAATTTTTCTCTGTGTGTATCAAGCCGATAATTCTCTCAGTGAATAAACAAAAATTAAGTTTTTGTTCTTATATGAGTACCCACGGTGGTACACTATTTTGCCTTTAAAAAAAGAGTCGATTATGAAATGGTCACTAGGGTTGCCACGCTAGTCCAAATTAAATAGAAGATTTTATTTTATAGTCCATTTCTTGAGTTTTTGATAATTGTTTAATTATCGCCGTTTATATTGTTTTCTAAAGAGAGAAAAACCCCTTAAGTGGTACAGCCAGAAATTTACGACGGTTCGTGGGAAAGCACGATTTTTTTTTTAAACCAAGTTCTTGCCAGTACTACCCAATGTAGCACTTTTCAAGTACTGTTTTTTACTAAATGTACAACTGATTTCATAAACGCAGACTTTAAAAACAAGAAAAAACTTTAAAAATTTCACATTTTTTTATGATTGTTTTTGTCTACTAATATTTGGTAAAATTTTTTGCTGATTTTAGCAGATTATTTTGTTGTTTTCAATCAACTAAAATTTAGCTCAAATTTAACTTAATATTTATAAATTCAACAGATTTATTTTTGCTATTCTTATATTATTTATATTTAGTAGATTAGATTAGATCAGAAGGCACTATGCACCGCGACCAATGTAGGTCTTTTGTGCTGCCTAAGATTACCTACAGATTCAAGCTACCTATAAGCCAATTATCCTATTAGGCAAAATGTTCGTGATGTCGGAAGGCGAAATGAAGCGATCACCTAGAAACCTAAGTCTCCTATCACAAAGCCTGGGACATTCGCAGAGAACATGCTCCGAGGTCTCAGACACCATCTCGCAAAACCTACACAAATCCGTGTCCGATTGACCCTTCTTGTGCAGATGGTATCTGAGATTACAGTGTCCAGTTAAGTACGACGCCAGGGTCCTCAAACCCCCCCTTTCAAGCGACAAGAGTCGCCTCGACCCCCTACTGGAAAAAGAGATCAATCTTTTAGCCTGGCGCTGACCAGGAGAGTTTTCCCAGTAACTAGAGAATTCAGACTCTCTCCATGCCCTGAGCCTTTCCCTAACATACCCCGCAGGTATTCCACAGAATGGTTCAGGACCAATAAAGGGCTTTCGGGCCCCGCGGTTGGCAAGACAATCTGCCCTCTCGTTGCCCTCATGCCCCTCATGACCAGGAATCCACCCCAAGGTTAGAGAGTTGCCTCTACCGAGCCTATTGAGAGTCTGAATGCATTCCATGACCAACCCGGACGACACCTTATAGGCCATTAAGGCCCTCAGTGCATCCTGACTGTCAGAAAGAATGTAGATGCGAGATCTGCGAGTTCCCCTTCGCAGGCATTCCAATGCACAGACACAAATGGCCCAAATCTCCGCCTGAAAAATGGACGGATATTTACCCATAGGTAAGGCACGCTGGAAGCCTGGTCCGAAGACGCCCGCACCCGTGTTCCCATTCGACTGCTTAGAGCCATCAGTGAACCACACCTGAGAACCATCTTCCGGTTCCCAGGATTGATTGGTCCACATGTATCTGTCAAACAATAACACATCAAAATATCTATCAAAGATCCACTCCGGTGACACTTTGTCCGCAACCTTAGAAATTGGGTCATCTATTAGGATTCGCGCGATCCTCATGTGACCCCTTAGGTCGCCTCCCCTCATGCCACCGAATTCACTTAGTCTAGAGGAACCCATACTGGCAACCTCCATTACAGAAATATGCAATGGCGGGATCCCCAGCATAACCCCCAAGGCATCCGTCGGGCAAGTTCCGCCGGCCCCTGTAATGCCAACACACGCAAGACGGTAGATTCTCTTAAGAGCCCTCCCTTGCCTTACTCTGTTCAACTTTTGGCCACCATGCAAGGGCAAGCATAGGTGATCATCGGTTTAACAATAGTATTGAACGACCAGTAGACCATTTGTGGCCTTAGGCCCCATGTTCTCCCGAAAAGCCTCTGGCAGGCATAATATGCCCTGGTGGCCTTCTTGGAGACGTGGTCAAGATGTTCGTTCCAGGTGAGGGAGCTATCAAGAGTCACTCCAAGATACTTAACACTGCTAGAGAAGCCAACCGTTACGCCCTCAACGACCGGCATAGACAGGTTAAGTTTTCTCCTTCTCGTGAATGGTACCAGGATTGTCTTCGACGGATTGACAGACAACCCCTTTTCCCGGCACCACGAAAGAGTGAAGTTCAGAGCCTGTTGCATACGCTCGGAGATGGTCCTGTCATCCCAACCCACAACGGAAATGACAAGATCATCGGCGTAGCCATAAGTCCTGAACCCAAGTCGTTCAGACCCTCGAGTAATTCATCAATGACCAGTGTCCATAGCAAAGGCGACAAAACGCCACCCTGAGGACACCCTCTGGTCGCATTCACGGTCCTACAAGTAGTCCCTATTCCGAACGTGATTATCCTAGAGCGGAGCATCTCCAAGGTCCAATTAATTATGATTGGAGGAATGCTCTTCCTAGACATGGATACCCTAATCGCATCGTAGGACGTGTTGTCAAAAGCGCCCTGTATATCAATAAATGCACAAAGGGCAATGTTCTTTGCCTCCAGTGCCCGTTCTATTGTTGTGACAACATGATGGATAGCAGTTTCGGTAGACTTACCCCCGTTGATATGCGAACTGTAGCTCATGTATCGGCTTTCGTCTGAGGTAAGTGTCCCTAATATACTGATCCAAGACTTTCTCCATTGTCTTGAGGAGAAACGAGCTCAGGCTAATTGGTCTGAAGGACTTGGGTAGCTGCTCAGACTTTTTCCCCGCCTTCGGTATAAAGACCACTCTAACCTCCCTTCAGGGTCTCGGTACATGTCCGAATAATAGACTCGATCTAAATATCCTAACCAGTTGTGGGACAATTAAGTCCATCCCTCTCTGTAAGAGACAAGGATATATCCCATCTGGGCCCGGAGATTTAAATGAAGAAAATTCATCTATCTCCCACTTTACCCCGGTTCTCCTGAAAGATTGCAACCCGCCAGGCGTACGTACCTACCTGTCAGGTTCGGGATTCTCTGAATCACAGCGGACCCGCAGTTGTCAACGCATCCTGGGAAGTGAGTATCGAGCAAGAGTTTAACAAGTTTCAGTGGGAGATTCCGTGTATGAAGCCATCCGGCCTCCTAAGAGTGCAGAGACCATTTGTATGATCCTGTGACAGGGCCTTTTGTAGCCGCACCGCCTCTGGAAGATCAGAGATCTTCTCACAGTAGTTGCGCCACGTGGCCCTTTTGGATCTGCGTAGTTCTCTATTGTACTCAGTGAGTGCGGCCCTATAGGTGACCCAGTCACCTGTTTCCTTTGCCCTGTTGAACAGTCTTCTGGCTTCCTTTTTAAGCTTCTCCAGACCATCATTCCACAATGGAACGTCCCTCTTCGTCTTCCTGGTCTTTTGGGGGCAGCTCAAAAAGAAAGCAGAAGTTAGATTCGATTGCATTTCGGATGCCGCATGATCAATCTCTCTAGTGCTCAGAATGAGCCCTTTAGAGACATCTGCATCTCGTTCCAAATTGTATCGGAAATCCTCCCAGTTCGTGCGTCTGGGATTACGATAAACCTGGCATGAGTCCAATGCACTAGCAACATCAAATACCAGATGTTGATGGTCCGACATTGACAGTTTATTGGACACATGCCAGTTTGAGATGGCAAATGACATATCAGAACTAGTAAGAGTGAGATCCAAGACCTGTGTCCTAATAGAATTCCTGAAAGTCGGCTCGTCACCCCTATTCACTATGTTTATATTGTTACTACTATAAACTCAAGTAGGTACTCACCACGTTTATTTATATTGGTACTTCCCCATATCGTGTGATGTGCGTTGGCATCACAACAGAGGATCCAACTTAGGTTCCTCATTCGGCAATATTCCACCAGGCCGAGACACTCAGCTGTTGGTACCGTGTTGGTGTCGCCAGGTAGATACGCTGAGGCCAGTACTACCTCATGTTCCCCCAGATAAAGAGGGCACCTTGCCCAAATAGCAACCAAGTCTCCCAAACGAATTCTGAAATTGGAAGAAATGTTATATTGTTTCTAACAAGGATGGCCGCTCTGGGCCGACTATGCTGATAATCGTAATCAGCCTACCTTGATTGGCGTTAAGCCCCTTGATGGCTCCGTCGTGCACCCATGGTTCCTGGATGATACAACATCCAGGGCATCAGTGGTGAACCTTCTGTGAGCGATGTCCGATGCCGCTTTGGCATGGTGAAGGTTCACCTGTAAAGCACCTTAGGTGCCTTGGCGTCTTACCTTTCCGGGCAGCCATCATTTAGGCGTGTTTTGCGGCACGCTTTGCCACCTTCCTGCCTCTATTGGAGTTCACGCAGAACCGCCTCGTCTGGCCGAGTTTCTCTCCCATTTTCTCGTCTGTTGGGAGCCTTTTGTTTGGCCGTCTTTTAGCTTTGGCTCAGAAGAACTAGGCGTTACAAAGTGCTGTGCGAACAGCCCGGTTTTCATCCGACGTTGTTGGGTCGGTGGAGACCCTTTTGTCGGATTTAGTCGCAGCTTCGAAGTATTTGTTTTTTCCTTACCGGTATGACACGCTCGACCCCCATATGTTGGCGGTGGGTCTTACCAGCGCTGTTCCATACCCGAAGTTCACCCTGTGATTCTTTCGCTTGAGTAGGTCAGCTGAGATTGGGATCATGGATCGGGTGAGCTCAACGATACCACCCCTTATGATCCTGTTCAAGACTTTCCAGTACTCAACCGAAAGTTCGCAGTTTTGGCCCTCCACCAGTCCAAGAATCATTTCATTGGACGTGTCCTCTTTCTCGGGAAAGTATCCCACGAACACCTGGGCCTTCGGCACTTCATCTTCCGCCCACTACCTTCAACACACAGCGTCACTCCATGGCTTTAGAGTGGGGACATGAGTCTCCAGGCCACTGCGCTGTGTCCTTATCGCGGCAGACGAAACTGAGCCAACCTGGCTTATAGGAGCAACTTGAGAAGCTGGGCTTTAATGGTCCCTTTTCTCAGATCCGCGATCTTGTACAAGACAGCTCTTTGGATAGAATGTAGCTGTTCATCTGTCCATCTTGTCGCCGGAAATCAGGTGGAATAACACCAATCTTTACTATGGCAACTGCTTCCTTATAGGACGGTGCCGCTTGCTTTAGCTGCTTAGCTGGAGCCGTCAAGGTCGGCTTTGGCAATGAGCCACCTTCAACCTTGCGAGGTGTACCATCCGCAGCTATTTCAGCGGTCCGTTTTGGCAGGCTTCGATCCTGGTGGCGTTGAGCCATCAGATCGTACCCTCTTCCTTTACCCATAAGAGCTTTGACCTCCATTCGGGCTTCGCGCATTGGTAAGACACACAGCCGCCGCGCTACCTCTAGGTCAATGCCTTCGTCTAGGTACATCCTCAGGCGTTTGCGAGCAGCGCCGCATAGCTTTGCTCTCTCAGTCACTGGTTTTGACTGATCGCCTGGAGCTTCTTTTACCTCTTTTGCGGCACCTTTAGGTTGAGAGCTTAAAAGTTCATCTTCCTCGTCCGTAGGGATGTTAATATCTGCGTCTATAGGTGGACCCGAGTGGTCCTCAGACCACCTTACCAACATCCATATGCTCGGCAGATTAGGACAGAAGATGTCCTTTGCTTGTCCGACCGTTTCGATTGCACCCTCACTGCTCTTTAGGCATAATACCTCTTGACTGGTTGAGGATAGACCTGCGTCGGTCTAATTTATAGTTTTAATTTGAATTACCAAGACTATGTAAAATATGTAAATAGTAAGAAAATTCAAAATTAAATCCTCAATTTTGTATGACAATCAAACCGAAAAATTAAGGAAAATTTCGAGAGTCTTTTCAATAGTTTGATATGACCGGATACCCCAATATTGTGATTTTTGCACATTATCTCTTTAAAGAATAATAAACACAGATCGGCGATTTAAAGACTGTAAGAATATATGGATTATTAGATATTGTCGTAACCAAGAAAAAACGCTGCTTACATGCAAGCAGTTTGTAAGGTAGTAAGCCAAAAAGAATCCCTTACAAACCTGCTTACATATGCTATGATTTTTATATGGCGAATTCCTACTTGAAAGCATTACTCTTGGGCAAAATGAGCGCTGATTTTAGCGCTTATAAAAAGCTGTGATTTAATGGCTTGCAGTAAAAATCATATTTCATGTCTATATTATTACGATTAAAAGTAATAACATGAATACACCATACATAATTTATTTTACAGATATTATTTTTTCTTGTTAAAATTTTTGACACATAATATAATCATTTTATTTTTTTTACCGCTCCACGTGCTAGCTCTTCAGAAACAGTTAAATGTCTAATTTTGTATTACATACTCGAAAACAGCAAACACAATCGGAAATCACTCGGGAGAAATGGTACAGATGGTTTATAATACACGATATAAAACTTTCTGCATTACAACCTGCATCTTTATAAGGGATTAGGGTAAGCTGCTTACAACCTGCATCCTTGCTAGTAAAAAAACAGTAAGCTCAAATTTTTGTTTGTTTATTTTTATACAAAAATTATTTGTTTCTCTTGCTGCTTCTCAATATTATGTAATAGTAAGCACTTACATCAGCGCATTTGTTTTATCCTGCTTCTAAAACACGACAATTTTTTACTGGGAACTTAAAATAACTCTAAAAATGGACTTCAATGAATCCTATTGGCTTTTTAAATAAATAAATATTTTACAGTTCTTGTATAGTCATATGCCGTCTTTCGGATTAATAAATTTTCAAATTTAATTAATTTGAATTGAACAGAAAATCCCGAGATCCAGGGCAAATGTAAATGTCTGTCCCGGAAATTGAAAAAGTCCTGGCAAACAAAATCCCTACTTGGGAGATACATTACCTAAAAAGTAAGCGATGATTGGTAGAGTTGCATAGTTCGTGAACGACCTAGTTCAATTGAACTAGTGTGTACTTTAAACTAGTGAACTAGTTTGAATTCTTCAGCTCTTTTAGGTCTTTCACTCTTTTCGTTCTTTTTTCGAATTTAAGTAATATTTCTTTTGTTAATGTTGGTTTTGAGTTTAATTTTGTTTTTTTTTTCAATGTTGACAGCTCAATTGTTTTAAGTGTTAAAAAGAGGGGTCTAATATGAATGATTCGCTTAAAAATTATCAAATAAACGATCTAACGAACAATTGAACCAAATTTATTTTATTGCTTTATTTCTAGCGAGTAAAGTAGCAGTTTTTTTAGAGATTTCGCCTTGTGACAATTAAAGCATTGTATAAATTCAGCCTAAACGTACATCACATAAAAGATTTGTAAATGACTTTAAATTTAATGGAGAAAACGAAATTTTCCTTAACCTCATAAGGAATCCTTATATACAATTTTTAATTTAAAGCATTTAGAAGTATTTAGTGTGGTTTCCTACAAATAAGTAACCTAAAACTTAATAAAATATTATAAAAATGGCAAAAATGCGTGTTTTCCAAAATAATCGCGGTTTTATTTTTTAGTTCTAATATGGAAAAAAAAGCATTTTTGAGTGTATTTTTATATATTTTAGTGGTGTGATATATAATTTAAAATGTGATAAATACAATGAGATCTATTAATTAATATAACTTTAATTAAATCCAAGCAAAAGCTGTAATATTGACATTTGTAATTTACGTTAATTTGAAAAACGCCATAACCTTTAGAGATAAATGATTCACGCGGATGTACTAAGCATGGTAAAGGGGTAGTTCGTGTCATACAAACACAATTTTGAAAATATTTTGCCTCAAAGTGCCAACAAAATTTCGAAATTCCTCTTATGAATTTAGATATTCTGTGCATAATTTTTTATAAACTTAATTTTCCTTTAAAAGTTATTGAACAAAGTTTGCTATAACTATACAAAAAGCAAAATATAAGTAATTTCTTTATGCTAAAATTATAAAAAAAAAAAAAAAAATCATAAAATTAGCTGATTATTTTTGGTAATTAGTGAGATCAGAATAGCAAAAATAAATCTTTAAAATCAAGTAAGCAAATCAAACATATTAGCTAGGTTGATACTAGTATTTCGATCTGGCTAAAGATCTCGTCAGAACCCGAAGTTTAGAATAGAACTTTAACAAAAAAACCTATTAATCATCAATTTTGTTCCATTCTTGTTTTAACAGAAACCTAAGAAACCGTACGATTGTAGATTTAAAAAATTAAAAATTTCAAATTAGTGACACAGAATTTTTTTTCTCTATTAGCTTATTTAAAATACATTAAAAAGCAATATGCGTCCGCGTGAATCAATTTTTTTGAGTGCTAAACAAAAAACCTCAAAAAATTTAGATTATAAATTTTTTTGATTTTACGGGGATACGACCACACGTGCTAACCTTTCCGTGCTAATTTCGAATTTAGTTTCCAAATTTTTCTAGCGCATCTGGTTTTTGCGGGAATTGAGGTCAAAGTTAAGAAAAATTCAAATTAAAATTGAATCGCACATGCGCGATTTAAAAAATGACGGGGTCAAATATTATTTTATTGATAGACTTGAGCATAACTCTATAACTCGATATTAAATAGATCGAATAATAGTTTTTGTCACATCCGTGGTTTAAAGAGTTATGGGGTCAAATATGTATTGAATAATAGAAACCTTCATTAATATATTATGTGAATGAATTCTCTACAACATTTGTTTTCTGCAATCGCTAAAACACTAAGTTCAAATTGAAGGCACACCCGCAGCTTTAAGAACTACGGGGTCCAATATATCATGAATAGTACATGTTATAATAACAATCATTATGTGAAAGTAAAGGGTCCGCCAAATAACTTTTTTTTTGAACTCCTGAACCAATTGGACTATGTATGGCGTCATACCAAGGTCTTTATGCAAAATTCGTCTCAATGATGTCTCCGAAATGTACAATTGAGGAGAACGACGGTGAATTTATGTTGATGGCGCTTCACGCACACTTTCTGCCACAGCAGCAATATTCTCGGGTGTACGCACTGTTTTTGGCTTTTCACGCTTTGGTTTATCGATGAGGATGCCAGTTTCTTTCACTTTTTTCACAAGATAACGAACATACGGACCATATTCGTTCAGCGGAAGGATAAAACTAATTATCTGTGAAATCAGACATGAGCTAAGTATTACCATTCACGAAATAAGCACTAGTTGAAAAAAAAACGTTAGATGGCGGACCCTTTATTAAACTGATCGGATTTTATTTTTTGGTTAACCATAACTTTTAGCTCCACAGTACGCTAAAAACCCAACTATAAATTGATTGGCACATCAGCAGTTTTAATAATTATAGGTTAAAGTCTGGCGTACATAATACAGATCACCATTACTATTATTCTCTGTAAGTGCTAAAAGGATCGAATTATCCCTTTCTTTTCTACATCACCTTTAGCTCTTAAAATCTATGAACAGCTTTAAAACTTAAATTTAGATTTCTCTGCACTGAGAGAATTCTTTGCATGATATCAATAAATTTTTGCATTAGATTTATGAAAAGTCACTGGAACTCGTCCATTGAAACTTTTTATTCAATTAATGCAGTTTTTCATAGAATTTGGTGAAAATTTTCATTTTATTTATTAAAAATTGCATTCGACTAATGAAAAGGTTCCATTAAAAATTATTTCATTATAAAGTTTAAGAAATTTTTCATTCACATTGTGATGAAAACTTAATCAGTTTAGTGAGACAATTTCATTAAAACTCGTCCAAGAAATTCTCTCTGTGTGGATACCAAAATAATAATACGATGCATTTAGCACTAGTGCTTACACACAATAATCGTAGCACTGATATTTACCGATCACGCAGGACTGCAACATTAACTGCGGATGTGCTCTTCAAAAAATATAAAATTTTAACATCTTTCCGCTTAGACATGAAGAGATTTGTACTGTCATATATTCTCCATTTTTGAATACAAACACTAATCGATTTAATCTCATTTGTTAGTTTATTTGTCATTTATATGCCAACAAAAAAAAAAAAATAAATTGTAATTACGTTTACGCTGAAAGCGCAAAAATGAAAAATCTCTGAAGTTTAATTTTATTGACTTTGCAACATCAGGATTATCATCCACCAAAGGTTTTAGGATATTTACTTTTATACAGAAAAAGTTATACCTAAAAGAGTTGAAAAACTTTTTAAAGTTACAAGGTAAATTATTGTAAAGAAGGGTCATGTAAAAAAAATGCTGATACAATCAAAAATATTATATATTGTTCTTAAAATGGTTTTAAATCCTGGTCTACATGGAATCGAACCGTTCTGTAGATTTTTTTCATATATTTGCAGTTATTATTTTACTAATAGTTATAAAAATAAAATACTACTTAAACAACTAACAAATCTTGCCTAAAGAAGTTTCCTGAACCTTCCGGCTTAATAAACTTGAGTTTAATTTACTTGGCAACCACTTTAAAATAAAATTGAGGCGGTGGAATTATTTCCTTTTAAGCCATTTAGTTTCGTTGCGCATATGTTAACATATATTTTTTTTGGTAAGCTTTATCTAGTTTTATAGATATTATATTAAAGTATGCATAAATTGAATGCCTATAAAATATAATTTTATAATTTTTCAATATACAAGAAAATGCAATCATAAAAACATATTATTGGCCAAGAAAAAAGTTAAATTGAAAATTTAACTTTAACTTTAAACTAAACATAGTTACAAACAAGCTCAATCATTTTTATTTTTTTGTTTTTACTAGATAAGTAATTTTTACTGAAAAACCAACTACCAAAAACACAAGAGTCGTTACCACCACGATAATTTGATGATATATGACCCAACATGTTTGCCAACAAAATTCAATTATAAAATTTGATGTATGGGTTATGACAATTGTGTAATATTTGCAACAAAAACAAAAACCAAAATTAAAAAAAACATACGACCAAAAGTGTTGTTTTACGAAATTTGCTAAAATTTAATTTTGTTTTTATTTATTTTTTTTCTTTTCTGTTTGTTATAAATCATTCAAGTGTTAATTTCTGTTTTGTGGCCATATATATTTAAGTTTTTGATATCAGTGCATATTTTCAAAAATTCCTTTTGGCATTTCATGATTTTTATCAAAATACTTTATGGTTGTTTTATTTGAATGTTTCTTTTTGTGTAGAATTATTTTTTTGAACATATCTTATGTGTGGCTCATTTAAATCGTATTTACGTACTGCTTTACCGTATTATGTCAGAATATTGTAATTTATACGCAAAATATTCTCACATTTCATTTGTGTGCCTTATGTTAGTTATTCATATGTAACATACAAATGTCACAATATATTATCGAAATTGAAATGAAAGCGCAAACGCAAATGAAAAGAGTTAAAATTTATGGGAAGTCAGAAAAAATGGGAGTTCCTATATATGAAGTACACGGAGAAAATTGTATTCCCGTGAGAAAAAATTATTCGGTAGAATATCTTTAGTTTGGTCCCATTCTAAATTGTATCAAATAGGTTAATATTATCTTGTTATTTTTTTTTAAATAGAAGATTTCATTATATAAAAATGTATAACGCATAATTTTTAGTAAAATTTTAAAAATAAAAATAATTTTTAAATTAGGAATTAATGTTTTTATTTATTCGTTTTTATATAAAATAAAGATAATAAAAAACTTAATAATATAAAATATTGTTTTATACACTAAGGATCGATTACTTAATGTCCAATTAAAATGTAACAAACAGTTCAATTGAAAACTGAAAATGGAACTTCTATAATATGGATTAGTTAAAGAGGGTTTTGGCAAAAATTGCATTCATAAAACAGAATTTTTTTTTTTTTTAAATTAAACCAATGCAGTCATTACCTAGAATCCACGATAAATTTTAGAATTTGAATATACAAGGTATCAGAGTTTTACAATGCTCATATTTCATTCCTTACTTATACTTTAAGTATTTTGCCTGAAATCTATTTTCAGTATTGGACACTTTTGATAATATCAATGCTTAACTTGCTCCAGCAACAAATTACACGTGAAGATTTAAACCAAGTAAACCACTTGCTACATAAATTTCTAAAACAATTAAGAATATTGTATAGATAACGTGGAATTTTCTACAATCTTCATCAGTTATTGCACTGCACGTCAGCTTATGCATTGAGCGCTAGTGACTATTGTGGTCAATATCAGACTTTTCTTTTGAGTCGGAGAATGGCACTTTGGCAAAATCAATTCAATTCTAAAACGAAATAGAAATAATTTTTGGTCTGGGATCATATGTTTTGTATTCAAGAATATCTGATTGTATATGACACTTAAAATAATATCTTTTAATTAAACAAAACTTTTTGAATTTTCTATTTAATAGCAAGATTTAATTATGATCTTGTATCTCAGAAATTTGAAAAGAAAATGTAATTGCAATGTACTTCCATATAAGAACTTATATAAAACATACATTTCTATATTTGTCCATATACGCATCATATATGTTCATATATGAACATATTTGTATATATATGAACTTTTTCACCGGCATTATACAATTTTAATCGATGTTTTCAACGTAGGTAAACAAAAGACTTAAGACAGAAACTTTACAAACACAAAATGTTTAGAATTAAGTTTAATTAAGTTTTCTTAAAGTCCGTGCATGCTTTTATGGCATATTAAATCATGTGGTTTCTTGTGTAATCAAAAGACTTAAGACTAAAAATTTTCATGAAAAATAATATTTTAATTGAAACAGAATTTCTTTAACTTCTCCTATAAGGGCTTATGTCAAAAAAATTTTAATCCTTTGAAATCGATATTGTTTTTCAATAACTTTCGCCGTTTATATATTTAGGAAAAGCGGATTACAAACACATTATTTCGTTAAAGTGCAAAATGTGTAATTTTTTTCGGACTACCAATAATGACTCCAGCATACTGTCTGCATTACTTTTATACAAATAATAAGGACTTACAAATAACTAGTTAATTTTCCCATTATTTTAATATAAAGTAATTATCTGTATCACTATTTTAAATATAAATTAATGATCACAGCATTTCTTGAAAATCTATTTTTAGACTCATTGTTTTTTCAACTATAGTAAAACACATATAACCACTTATTTTTGGTTTTATGTAAGCTGGAAAGTAACGCATTTTATCCACGCAATTCATTTTTGTTTTACCATCAAGTAAAACATGTCGAGATAGCTCAGATGGTAGAGCGGCTGCCTGACAACCTGGAGACCTATGTTCGAATCCCGTATATAAAAATTGTATTAACAAAAATTTTTCAATAAAAAAACATTTTTTTGTTAAATTCAATTTTTTTAAATTGTTTTTAGACTTATTATTTCTGTCTATACTAGTAAGCACATAAGTAACCACATATTGTTTGATCTTTCGTACGGTGTTCAGTAATGATATTGTCGTTATTTTGAACGACATTCCTATATAAAAGTAGTGAGATTTGTAATGACAATTGAATGTGCTTGCCATACCAAACATGTAATTATATAGCCACTTATATCGTTATGCTTTTCTACACTGGAAGGTCTATAATTCTAATTGGTATCATTACGCAAAGAAAAATTTTTTTTTTAGTTTTTTACAACATAAAATTCAGAAAAGCATTAAAAATAATTTAAATGCAAACATTTTATGGACTTTTAGAAAATTGTGCAAAAATTACATAATTTTTTTTTTGCTTCTTTATATAGCAAAAAATGATTTTACAGTTTTTGTTAAACCTAGAAATAATATGGGCAACGCACATAATTGATCTCCATCACAAATGACAGGAAAGATTTTGAAACACATAAAAATGATGTATCTAATTAGTTTTATAAACCCATTTTATAGACTGAATTTTAAATAAATTCAATTCTTAATCTAATTCATAAAGACTCTGATATATATTTTTATGTTGAAACACATGCCTAAATTTTACTTAAATTAAAGTACGGTACATTCCTTGTCAGTAAAATAAATATATTTTGTTAATAACTTTTGTGATCATTATGACAATATTAACGCATTTAACTCTTATTTTAAAATTTCAGTAAGTTAGGAAGCCGTTTTTACCAATTTTTTTAAATCATTATTCTATTTGAACTAGTTTGAATTTTTGAACTGTAAGTTCACATTTTTATTTTCATTTAAACTTTATAAGGCGAAAGATCATAATTAAAGTGTAAAAGAAAGAAATTTAAGTTTTTGAGTAATTCGTATTTTTATTTAAAAAACTTATAATATTAATATTGTTCACAATGTTTTAATTGAATGTGGTCGTAATGCAAAAATACACAGAATGTTACACATAATTACATAATATACATGTTTTGTCATTTGAAACAACTTTTTTATCGCTATTATGCCTTTTAAATAATATTGTCTTTTTTATTAAAACAGTGTTTTTAAAATACGAAATTTTCTAAAAAAAAATACAAAAAATATATAATGTGTGAACATATGTATATGGGATGTCCATATAAAATAATATATGAAAATATATTACCATATTTGACCATATATGACCATATAAGAAATTATAATTTTTTAACCGCGAAGATTACATTTTCTGAAACATCACAGAATTAGACAAAGAATATTTGAGTTTAAAAAGAAGAATAAACGTTTTTCTCTAAAAATTATAAACACTATTAATTTTTAAGTCAGACTAGACTAGTTTCTGCCTTTTATGGACAGGCTCATCAGTGATTTTCCATTTAAATTGTATTATTATTTGTGTCTTATAATTGTCAGATTGTCTCTATATAATACATTTTTCAACAACCTGCTGCTATAAGAATCAAACCTGCGCTCATCTTACATTACAAACGTAACAATACCAAGTCATGACCGTTTAGCGATAAGACCCAAGTATGGGCCTCGAATGTAATGCAGCTAAATTGCAGTTTTCTTTTCTATTAGCTTTTTCTGTTATTGTATACTATACTCATAAGTGACAACACTGAAAACACAAATATTCTATTTTTATATTTTTGTTTATTTTTCTAATCTCCTCCGCCTCTACTTCACAATGTTACCATATTGACGTATGGTTTTTACGTTCAGGGTTGACAAAAAACTGTATTTTGAGTATTTTTAGAAATTTTGAACTTTAAACAGGCATATCTTTTGCTCTCTTGCAGAAAGTAATTCACGCAAACGGACATTGACGTGCTTAATATAGTGGTTTATTATCCTGTAAAATACTATTAATGTGCTAATGTAAAATTAAAAAAAAATATTAACACCAATTTTAAATATTTTTGAGGAAAGCCTGTTTATACATATATTTTTTTAATTGTAATATTTATTTAAAAAAATGTCCATTTTGAGGTTTTTTTTTTTTCTACTCCATTGACCCAAATGTAAAAAAAACTTAAGACAGAAATTTTTCTAAAAATACTACAACTATTCTCAGTTTTTCTTTCAGTGCATTATTTTACCTAAATAAAATTCTTCTTCTGCTATAACTTCACCTTCGTCCTGCTGTAACTTCACTTCCCTCCGTTTTCTATCTTTGGTAAAATTTAAAAAGAAATTACAAAAGTTTGAACATATTAAATTGTACATAATTCTTTCACATGCCAAACAAAAAATACTTATTATTGCAACAGTAACATCATAAAACCCTTTACATATCAAAGAAAAATAAGAAAATAATATATACATAAATACTCATACAAATGACCAAAAACATGGCTTATAAGTATTTAATGTATATAGCAGAACCATGCGTAAAATGGCAATTCGTTCCAAAAACAAACGTGGCAGCTAAACGCCCCTCCAACAACTTCAAACTCTAGATCCCAAAAAAAAAACACACTCTATACGAACTAAGAACTATATACCATCAGCTTACAATATTATGAATTAAAGAGCAACTGAAAGAAATTTCAAATTCAGCAAAATATATAAAACTCAAATGAAATAAGATCACTAAAAGGAAGTAAATTTAAACAACGGCAGCTTGTCAAACAATATAGCAAAAAAAAAAAAAATTTAAAACACTACAAATGAATATTTGAGTTTAAGCATTAAACGAAAACGAGCCCAGACATTTGTTTGATGTTTAAAATAAAACAACAATAACATCAACAGTTTTTGGCTATAACAGCATCCAAATAAAAAACCTAGAATGTTAAAATAATTTTTTGTATTCTTTTACGTTGTTTCTTTTTTCAAGCTACAAAAAACGATTATAATTTATTGCCATTGTAAGGTTAACCAAATTGCGGTACTTCGTGTAAACGCCCAAGTGAGAAGTTAAATGTATTTTTATACCCCCATCATCTCTCTTTTGCTCTCGCACTCCTTTAAGAACATTTTATAACATATGAAATATCAGGTATGGTAAACATATGAAATTATTGTGATCCAAATTATATAAAAATTATAAAAATCTTCATAGAATCTTCATTACCCTTTAAATTTAAAATAATAATTAGATATAAAACTTTACAAGTTTGATATAATTTTTATTAAAATAAAAATTTTGTTTTTTCGACCTTTAATTGTGCAATGAAAATGAAAATTATTCAAGTTCGAGGCCATACTCTATATTTCTTTATTAGGAATATTGTCCTAATAAATAACTCTATAGAGTTTTTGTTTCAAATATTAGTACCACTTTCAGGAATATGTTGATTGATCTATTTGGGGAATTTTCTAGGTTCCCATCATCAGAACACGTTTTTAAATAAGTGACAATCCCATACAAAAATCAAACATTATATAGCCTAATTTTCCCACTAAATTATAGTCTTAATTTCATATATTAGCTCTCATTTAGTGGGAAAATTAGGTTATATTTATGTTTGATGTTTTGCATGGATTTTCATTGTTCTGATGATAAGAACCTAGAAAATTCCCGAAATATATCTATCAACACAATCCTGAAAGTGGTCAATTAATAAATTTGGAAACCAAAACTCTAAATTATTTGTAAGTACAATATCCTAATAAAGAAATATAGAGTATGGCGTCGAACTTGAATAATTTTCAAATTTAGAAATGTTGAGGTTAAGAAGAAGAATAAATGCTATTTCTCTAAAAATTATAAACACTATTCATTTTTAAATCAGACTAGACTAGTTTCTGCCTTTTTATGGACATTTCATTTTCATTATAAACCTTTATTTTTAACAAAATTAACAAATGGTAAGTTAATTGTGGTTTACAGCATAAGACAGTATAATGCAAATTTTATAACGCTTATTATTATTATAACGATTATATTAAATATATTTAACGATTATATTAACGATTATTAAATGTAATCGATTTTCATAAATCTATATGTTTTTTTTTTTGTATATTTATCATTGATATTACCATTTAGAAATACATCGATATCTATCGCATATACAAGTTTTATCGCTATATATCAATATTTCTTTATTTTATCTTTTGATTTTTACGATATTTCTTGATTTTAATTCTGATCATCTATCATCTATTAAAATGTTAACGAAAGTTTAATTCTTTAATTGTTTGGAATTAACTTTTAGAAAATACATTCTCTCGTCAGCTAATTAATGTAATTTCAAATATACTATCTAAAACAATTTTTGCTTTTTAATATCGTGTAAACCCCGATTTTTAGTCATAGATTAAATTTTCTGAAACATCACAAAGTTTGACAAAGAATATAAAACAATGATATTTTTTTTTAAAACACTGAAAAAATGTTATTTTTAATGTTTTTAGAAATTTTGAACTTTAAACAGCCATAACTTTTGCTTGCATGCAAACAGACTTGACGTGCCTAAATAGTGGTTTATTATCGTGTCAAATACTACTAAAGTGCTATAAAATTAAAAAAAAAAATTGTAATACCATTTTTAAATATCTTTGAGGAAAGCCTATATACATACCCTATGGCGAATGAGGAGTCAATTGACCTAAAAGTGACTGGTTATAGAAGGACTTATCACAGGACTGCTATAATTTAATACTGAAGTGGGTTAAGCAGTGTCAACTGTCCTAAAATTACCAATCCTGTGACTGATAAAGGGAGAATGCTTATTAACAAGAAAAAGCCAGTTGGCCAGAATTTTACCCATTGGAAGCTGTTTAATTTTCGTTTATTTTTATGCTCAGCTCTATGCCCATCTTTGGTTAGTCCTGTGGCATGCCACTATGTAGTTTAAAGCAGAACAAATGACCCCCTCCTATGACAAGCCAATGTTAAAGTTGCCAGTTGTTTACATGGGGTAGGGTTTAGCATGTGGCACACGCAGGACCGGTCCCATTCCCCATAGGGTATATACTGTTTTTTAATTGCAATATTTGAAAAAACTGACATTTTTAACTTTTTTAAGTTTTTCTTTTTCTACTCCATTGAATCATTTTAAAAATGTTTTGGAAAAATATTCTGGTGTTTTTTTAATGTTTTTAAACTATCATATGTCAACTCTGACATTCTAATATTTACATATTTATGGTATAAACGATTTTTTTTTTTACAAATTTAAACGCAAATTGTAACAATTATACCAAAGCTATAAGGAAAGTTTTAATATTTTGAAATCTTTAAAAAAATATTATACTTTTTATTCGTTTTTTATTAAATAATATGTATAAATTTCTACCAATGGCGCTTTTAAATTTGCATGTTAATTTTGGTAAGCGCAAAACCCACGAACAAAATTAATTCCAAGGCCAATTTCTTCTTAAAAGTACTTAAAGCTAATTATTATTTTTTTATATTTACACTACTCAAAAAATATGAACTCTTTGCAGAAACTGTCTGTGATATACATATTTTTTATTAGACGTAGCTACGCTGAATCCAAATCTGTCAAAAGTTTGTTTCTCTCATGAAATCAAAAAATCATTTTTAAAAATATAAATCTAATTATATTTGATTTGAGTACAATCACGTTGGTGACTGTCTTGTCTTGGTCTTGTTCCACTCAAAAACAACATTCGCTTAAAATAATAATTAAAAACAAAAACGAAATTTGTGATTTTCTCCCTAAAAAGCACCAACAATCGTTTGGCTCCAGATAGAAGTTTTCTTTCAAAACAAGCATACTGTTCTGGAAGGTTTTTTCGTGTAAAAGCGAGTTGTGTTAAACAAATTTTTGATTTGTGTATATTTCTACTTTTAGCTTCCTAAAATTACCGAAGTTTTTGTTCTAGCCGGAGTGCTAATAGGATTCTTTTTAAAAAGGTCGTAATCTACAGGGAATTTCCTTTCCGACGCACAGTGGCTGAAAATTATTTTTCATTGGCCAAAATTCTGTAACTTTTGAACAAATGAAAATATTTTAGTAGTTTTTTTTTTAAGGACAGGTAATTAGTTGGACTTGGCTCAGTTTTAGTTTCATTAACATTGATTGAGCACTTCTTAAGGAATTCAAGGTCAAAGTTGAACTTTTGTTTTTTTTTACCATTTAGCTTAAAATATAGGTTTTTTAATTTTTTTATTTATTAAAAAATTTCATATATGGATTTTAATAATAATTATAAACATTTTTTGCGATAATGGGAGTTTTTAATGTTTAGACTCAAAAAAACAAATAGTAAAATCAACTGGAAATTTTGCCTATTATTACTTAAAACTGGCCATTTTTGCTGTCAAATTTGCAAATTTGTTTACATTAAAAAAATATTTACACTTAAAATAACGTTAGTAATATTGTCTAAAAATGTTGCTATTACTACAGAAATATTTAGTATTTCCGACAAATTTGTTAATTTTAGCAAAATAAATCTGCTGAACATTAGCGCAATTATTCTGAATTTTTTTTTTTTAATTTTGATATGAAAATATGGGTTTTTCTTTACTGAACCCTTCTTTTTTATTAAAACATTTCTTATGTGGATATAAAAAAACTTTTAAAAATAAGAAGGTCTATTAAAACCACTACAAAAATGAAAGAATCACTATTTCTATGTATCGAAATAATTAAAATTCAAATAGGAAAAACGTTTTGTCTATAAAAGCAATATAAAAATCACACATATCGTATGAGGGATATTAATTCACAAGTCAAATCAGTGATGTTAATTAACCTTAAAATTGGGCTTTAATTTACTGTTGTTAAATAATCTTATAATTAGGGTGATCGAGTCGGTTTTTAAACCTTTCTCAACATGTTTTGTGTGCGTTGTTTTTAAAAACCACAATTAGTAATAATTTTAAAATAAAAAAAAAAAAAAATTATTCAAACTCATGAAAAACAAAAATATATTTCTGCTAATATTTGTATAACATTTAAAAACCGCTTATAACTTTTTTTTTAAATTTCAACTATTCGTAAAAATTAAATTCCGGTTTTCGAAAAATGTCAAACAAAAATAAAAATTAATAATGTTGTGACCATTAATTCTATATATTTCGGGGTTGTTGATTTCAATGACGTACAAAATGACTTTAAAGTCTTACGCATCTTCATGCTGCTTTTTGAAATTTTAAAGCGCAATAAACCTGCTTTCTTCCGGTTAAAATCTAAGGACTAGACCAGTATTTATAATTATGGTAAATATTTGATTCCCAAAGCATAAAATTAACTCGGTGTTAAGCTTTTTCTATTTTTTCGGTTTTCGCAAATTCAGTCACTAAATAATTAATTAATCAAATGCTCTTGCAGTGGATGGAGTCGTTTAAGAGAAGTTATATTTTTTAGTAAAAAAATTTTTTTTAATAAAGCGTTTTTTTATGCAAAATTTTGTGTTTTATCCAAAGTTTTACATTTCCATCTTGTATTGGGATGTGAAAATGCATTTCAAAAGTTTTTTTTTCACATTTTCAGCTAAAAACCCTCAATTTGCTATATATTTGTCACAAAAGTAGAGTTTTTGTTAGAAAAACTTTTTCTAAAATGCAAATATTTTCGCCTGATTTTTTGAACATACCTTCGAAATAGTTAATTCAATTCCAGTTTAATTCGCAAGAACTTTAATTCAGAGTTAAAAAAATTTTGTATTTCATTCGTTAATCCATATTGAATGTATAAAAACGTAAAACGTGTATAAAAACGTGTAAAGAACTGAATTTACAAGCGAAACACTTTCAATTCATTTCGTAAAAAAAACTGTACCATACATCGAAAAATAAAGTACGCCATTGAAATCAGCATACCTGAAGTATAACCTCATTACCTGAAGTCATAACCTCATTAATTTTTAAAAGTTATGATTTTGTCCATCTGTGTAATCGATTGCAAATTATATATCGATTTCAATTTATATATTATGTAATCGATTGCAAATACTATATTATACCCTAACATAGCCCTAGATACCATGGCTATCGGCTCGTTGTAGCGCAAACATACTAGTGCCTTTGCACATTAGGTTAAACGGCTACCAAAACTGTGCTAAAGTCCAATTTTGGCGAAGATCGGTGGATTTAATGCAATCACAAATTAATATATTGAAATGTTATAAAGCAAATTCCATTTACATTTAATAGCAAATTTTAGCCGTTTTCGAATAATACCATTTTAGGTTATTGCGTTTTAAAAAAGCGGAGTTGTTTGAAATTTGGCTTAATGAAAATTCAAGGTAATAAAAGCAGAATACATTTCCGATGACTGCACCAAACGTATTACGGAAAAAGTGCGCATTTTCTGTAAAAACTTATCAGAAATGTGGGCGAAATATGACAAAAGTATTGGGAAGGACAAACATGCTGAAAAGTTTCGAAGTGAGTATGTCACTTAGCTCAACGCTGAAATAAGTCTGAGGAAAGCAGCAGCATACCTTTCAAGTGAAACAAATTATGAAACTGAGTTATTAGTTCGTGTGGCAGCAACGTCAGCTCAAAAACAAGGAAATACAGACTTAGCGGTGCTTCTTAAAGGATCTTTAGCAAACCATACAAGGTTTTTTTTTGGAGAAGACGTTGCTGAATCGCGACATAAAAAATACAAAGCCAACAGATTGCATCACGCCCGCAGAAACAACCGCACTATTAACTGTTAGACTTATTTAATAGGGCTGTCGAAACTTCAGATCCATTTATTTCCACAACATTTTTAAATAGACGCTTACAAAAGCGGAAACGTTCCACACTTCCTCCTGATGTAATTGAACTATTATGTTGCATTCGAACCCATAGAAGGATTTCACCATAGCAACCAAGATGATAAAATTGATGAGAGTGAAGAAATTGATAAGAGTGAAGAAATTTATGAAAATGAAGAGGCCGTATTTGATTTAAATTTAGAAAATGAATTAGATATAAGTAATTATTAAATGCTTTATTATAATAAAAAGAAATGAAAGAATAAAATGTAGTATATTTGCATTAAAACCCTTTTTTGCTGGGAATTTGCATTGTGTTCATTTTGACCTTTAGTGGTTAAAGGGTTAAATTCTATTTTTTTTTATTATGTTTAAACTTGCTTATAAGTTTCTTATAGTTTTTGGTTTAAATACCATGATTCTGTAGATGTTATTAATTTTGCATAGAAAAAGTCGCCAGTTGACCTATAGTGCTTTGGAGGGAATCAAACACACTGACTAGCCTACCGGGACCTATAAATAATGGATAACTATTAATGTATTTAACAGTCTGGTTAGTTAAAATTCTTTACTTACTGTTTTAGCTACAATTAAACTTTTCGGAAAAGCCTTTACCGACAAAAAGGCTAATATACAAATAATACAGATACGTGCAGAAAACAGAATTTGCACCATCTAAATGGTTCATTGTCATAAGAGAAAATGTAGTAAAAAGTGTAAAAGTGTAAAAAGGGGGTTAACTTCTTAATTCCAGTGCAAACATATGTAATTAATCCTATTTTTAATATATTAACTTATTATTCTAAATGAAGCATAAGACAGAAGTAATTCGACAGCGACAAATAGAATTTCTGTTGTTTCCATAAAAATTTTTTTAGCTACAACGGAAAAGTTGGTTGCTCTTGCCAATACGGTTTTCACCACTAATCTGTTTTCCGGGAGTAATTACCCAAATGAAATGTAAATTAACAACATTAAGTCTTTTGGTTAAAAAAAATAAAATAAAATTTTAAATAAATTTGTTTCAAGTGCCTCTTACTGTTCTACCCAGCTTTAGAGGATAACTTAATGTTTAACATTTTCTGTTTTAATTCTCTTATATTAGTGTTTCATTTCAGAATAAATTTTTATTTATTACACATGATTTAAAGGCAAAAAAAATTAAAGAAAACTGATTTTGATGTTGTGTTTATTTGCTGTTGTAACAGTTGTTGTTGTTGTTCATGGCTGATACATTAAAATACATTTCAAACTTTAGGTTTTATACGCTTTAAGCGATTAACTGATGGAGGTCTAAAATTTCATTATTTGCTTAATATGAGCACACAACCCAAAAAGCAACAATAACACTTTCAGATATTGTGGCAACCGCAAATTCATTATTATCAAAGCCAAACATTGATTACCTTCCTCAAAAAAGAAAAAAAATCCAGAAAAAAGAGATTTAAAATTTGTTTTTTTTTTTTAAAGAATCCTTTTTTATGTGTGCTGAAAACTCTTTTAGGTATTGAAAAATTGTGCGTTGAATTTTAATTGAAAATTGGGCCATGAGTAATTTAGTTATTCTTTGGAAATACCCCACGATATATAAAAATTCGATTATTTAAGTTTGTGTTTAATGTTTGCTTCTTCTTTTCACTTCAATTTTTATTTAACGGTGGGTGGAGTTCATTTGTATTGAAATTACTTTTCAGTTACACAGTGGGCTTTAATTGAAATGTTGTTTGTTGTAATTTATTAAAGTTTGGCACACAATATTGTACAGATTCCTGAAAAATAATGTAACTTATTCTGCAAGATTAAGTATAATTTTTTTATGAAACAGACTTTTTAATTTTTCCTTGCCTTAATTATTATTTTTTTTTAACTGTTTTTATTGCCATGAAATTTGTTTTAACATTGTTGCTGTATGAGCTTTCGATGTTCTTAATTTATTACGGATTTAAGAATTTTTATTTTTTGGTAGTTCAATGAAATTTTTCTGTTTAGCTATCAGCTAAAATGGAAAACAGGCAGCGGTGGAGCTAGGATTCACTCAAGGGTTGAGGCACTGCTTAGATTTTGTTTTAACCTTGTTCGTTAGTAACATTTTCCAACTAAGTAAATGGATAAAATTCAAATATAATTACTATTAAACGAAGTGTTTCATCACTTCATTAAGGAACAATTACCACGTAACACAATGTATTCCATAATCAAACGGTTTGGAAATGGAGTAGCATCTACTGGGATAAAAAAGGAAGGGCGTCCAAAGAATTGATTCGCAGCTGAGCTTGTTAAATCGGCGGTTAATCAATTTGTGGCATCAAATCGTAAGTTGACCAAAAAATTTAGCGTTTCCAAGGAAACAATTCGCAAACACTTACTCCAAATGAACGTGAAACACTATCAGAGGATGACTCTACCCAAATATAGTAAAAAAAAAATATGGGCAGAAATACCAACAAACTCCAGACAACTGACAAAAAAAATTCATGAAAAAAAATTTGCAAATAATTTTGGATGATGAAAAATATTTCTCTTTTGCTTGTAACAACGGAAGTATTAATTCTGAAGTTGATTCTGATAACCTGAAAAAACGTTCGACAAGGTACGTTATTCAGCCAAAGCGAATTTTGAGCCAAAAGTACTAGTGTGAGTAGCAATTTCAGCAAATGGTATATCACAGCTTTACATTCAGGATTCAAAAGCTGTAAACGGATGTTTACGTTAATAAATGTTTAGTAAAAATGGAAAAATTTATCAGAGATAGTCACTCTAAGGACGACATATAATTTTGGCCAGATTTAGGACGCTGTCAGTATGCCAAAAAGACGTTAGAATGGCTTAATGCAAAAAATATACTTTTTGTACCGAAATAAGCAAATCCTCTTAATATGAAAATAGTTGGGAAGCCTAATGCACTGAGGAAAAAATAATTAAAGCAGTGTAAATAAATTTACATGAATGTCGTCCAAAGCATAATTGGAGGTATCAAGAATAAAATACGCCATATAGAAGACCGCAATCCGTTGGCTGTCTACGAAAAGTGAATTAAACATTTATAGTCTTTTTATAAAAAAAAATACCTTTTCAACAAAAAATAATTATTTTATTAAAATAAAATAATTTTGCAAAAAAAAATACAAGCGTTTTAAAATCGTCCAACTACTAAATTGACATATGTCATGAGTAAAGACATTTTTTAAACTAACAGGTAAACACCGATGTTGAGTTCCCTTAGATTGCCATAAAATGTGGATATTTGGTAGAGGGGATAAAATAAATAAGAATGAGTGTCTTTATGGCTGTTCTTATTTACCCTAAAGGTTTAAAACAATGCGTTAAAAATAACCCAATTTGGTATTAAATAAAAGGTATTTGGGGTACATCTTCCCATTTGGGTACTAAAATAATAAAAGTCTCAAAACAAAAAAGTTTAAACTACTTTTAAACCATGTTTACCCTCTAAATATGCGATTAGGCCGGCATGTTTCTCACCAATTTTTTATTATTTTTATATCAACTATCTTAGTAATATCCGTATTTCACCGAAATCTACCACCAAACCAGGAACCTCTCAACAGGGTTCCCTTGTAAGAGTCTTAAAGAACCCTCAGAATGATTCACAAATTCAATGAGCCCTTTCAACTTTCGTCATTGTTTGGAACTTTCGTGTATACCATACATGGGGCAAAAATATTATGGCATTGATTTTTCCATATCAATGCTTATGCCTTGTGGTTTTTTGTTCCAGACTGTAAGCATATTAATTTATATATATATAATGCTAATGACAAAGCATTGGCATTTTTATGAAAAAATAATATCTCAATGCTAAAATCCCGAGTATGGTGTATACTAGGGCGGGTCGATTTAAAAAATAAGAAACTTTGCCGAAGGAACCTTACCTCTAAAACGAATTCTGATGTCCCGACTCAAATTTTGAAAAATCCCACTTTGACCCATTTAAAGTGCCCCAATCGAATCCAACCCAATCGAATATAATTTATACATTCATCTGCCAGAGCGTATTCCGGAGAAGAAATAGAGACCCTAATCTTGGAAAGACTCCTCCTACTTTCTGAAATATCTCTATCCCGAAATTTGTACATTTTGCTATAAAAACACGGCTAAAAAGGCCCTCTTATCAACTTCAATTTTAACCCCTTAACGGTCACCTAGAATGATGATTTATGCATTAATATGCTAGCGCGTCTCCCAGGAGAAGAAGTAGCTCCCATAATCTTGGAGATATTCCTCCTACTTTCTGAAATATCAAAGTGGGCTGTTTCAAAATTTGACCATGCGGGTCAAAAGTCGGGACATCAGAATTCGTTTTAGAAGTATGGTTCCTTCGGCAAAGTTTCTTATTTTGATCCCTAGAATATGATTTTCCTTGTACGTTGCAGTGATTTTTTTGCCTCCCTACAAATCGACCCGCCCTAATTATATAATGCTAATGCCAAAGCATTGGAATTTTTATGAAAAAACAATACCTCTTTGCTAAAATCCCATGTATGGTGTATACATACTATATATAACATTCATATGTTTTAGGTGTTAAAAAACATTTTGCTTAACAATAAAACTATTTATAGTTTACAGCTGTTACATTTGTTTAAAAGCTACTTAAACCAATAAAATCTTTAAAGTGCAAATAGCAAGCAACACAACCTACAAAACATTTTAATTCACAATTGTTAAGCAAATGAAGGCGCCTAACATGTAAAGTTTTGCATGTCGTTAAATGTTCCGAAGTTTTTTAGTTGCTATGATTTCTAAAAAAAAAAACAATATCGAGAGACTTGAGATTTCTTATTTAGTTTAGTATTTGTTCAATAAATCACTAAAACTGGAGTTTAAAATTAAAATTATAATATTGTTTATTTCAATTTAAATATAAACTTATTACCTACACTTATACAAATAAGTCTGTAAAAAGAGCAGAATAAGTTGCAGAAAAAGCAGTAAAATTAGCAGAAAAATTTTGCTAAATATAAGAAGACTAAAAACAGCAAAACAAAACTGTAAAATCTACTAAATTTAAGTTAAATTTTTAGTTGTTTGCATAAAATCTAAACACCATTTATTCGTGAAAATGTTTTTTATAAATAATACGACAACCGAAATACAGCTCTGTATTTATAAGATAAACAAAATACAGAATTGTATCTGTATTTTATTTGTCTTTATTATTTCCGTTGTTCCTTTTGTATGAAGAGTAATCTAAAAAAGTGAAAATAATAAAAATTAGGTAAAAATATGCAAGAATTTAATTAAATAAGCACTGATTTTCCCATTATTTCAATATTTATTCAGTGACAAAAAAAAAAATTTTTAAATTATTTTATTAATATTTTGAACATTATAAATTATTTTATAAACACAAATAAAAAAGATGACAAAGCCAATTGTGACAATTTTTTGTTGTTGTTTTGGTTTTTCTTTGATATTTTAAATTTTGAATCTCGCTCCTAGACGAGGACAAGAAATTCTCATTGAGTTTGTGATTTAACATAACAAATATCTCTAGAAATTCTAATAACAAAGTCCCCTGAAGATTTCCTTAGGCAGGAATGAAATTCGGATAGGGACACGCCTACATCAGATTGCTTTTCACAATTTGTTAAATAAGTTTTGGGATTTTAGCACATTTAATTACTATAAATGCAATTAATGTTTATCCCGATGAAATAAATTTAAATAACAAATATGCAGGTGCTTGTGCAAATTTAAATGTAACTGACACTAATAGAAAACATATGATTTTCTATTGTTGATTTACTTGAATAAACGTCACTACATTGCTACGTCTGTCAAAACAACAGAGTAGTATTTGGAAGATGACAAAGCCAATTGTGACAATTTTTTGTTGTTGTTTTGGTTTTTCTTTGATATTTTAAATTTTGAATCTCGCTCCTAGACGAGGACAAGAAATTTTCATTGAGTTTGTGATTTAACATAACAAATATCTCTAGAAATTCTAATAACAAAGTCCCCTGAAGATTTCCTTAGGCAGGAATGAAATCCGGATAGGGACACGCCTACATCAGATTGCTTTTCACAATTTGTTAAATAAGTTTTGGGATTTTAGCACATTTAATTACTATAAATACAAAAACCTCTTATTATAATCCTTCAATTTAGAAAAAAAAATCCCGTTTTTACTTTTTTGAAAAACTCTTGAGTATTGAAACAAACCATTTGCAGAAATATTTCTAAATATTTTTTTTGATTATCAAAATAATATTTTCAGACTCTAGGAAATTCTGTAAATAAAAATTAATTACAAATTTGTATTTCATTTAGTCAAAATAGCAAAATTTTTAACTAAAATCTGAATTTGAACTAAAAATTAGTTTAAAACTTGCAAAGTTGAATTACTTACGGCTTTACTCATTGTTCTACGAACTTATTTCAATAAGTGCATATTGGCAAAGACCTTAATCATATTAATTCCAGAAAATTAATTGCTTTAAATTTATTATATTTAAATAAAGAAATTCAAAATAAGACCAGTTTTGTATTTTAGAATATATAGTCTTTTATAGCAAATAAAATGTTGTAGTTTATTGGTTTTTGTTTTGAAAAAAAAAACAAATGAAAACCCACGATTCGAACAAGGGTAATGTAAAAAAAATTGTAAATTTGTTAATTTTTTCTTACAAGAAACAGAGGCGGAGTAGTAGTTGATTTAATTCATTTCGATTTATAAACAAACTGATATGACAGACTCTCATACTGACCGACAATCCATACCTAGCAAAAAATTTCAAAAAAGGTAAGCGGGTTTGTAATCAAGCATTTTAAGGCAGAACGCATTCCTTACTAGATTACCTACTCGATTCTTTTACTCGACTAAAATAATTGATTCTTTAGAATTGATAATTTTTTTTTACCGAAGAACCATTTACTTTATATTTTTAAGAACTACATACATTTTTAATAAAGAAATAGTTCCATTGTAAAACTACGAAGTACTTACACAAAAAAAAATAAAATAGTTCACTAGAAAAAATAAGAAGTACTGACATTTAAAAAAAAAAAAGAAGTAGTTCCATAAGTAAATTCAACTTTTACTCACACGTGATTCTCCTAAGTCACTCAAATATAACGATCAAAACTCATACGCAAATAAAATCCTAAAAAGTGAAACATCGAATTGTTATGATAACATGGGTTTGTCATAATTTTGGAGCTATAAACCATGAAAATATAAATTTTTCAACTTCCACTCACAATTTTCTGCTCACGTGCGCTTCCCTAATTTATACCTAACCACAGTTTAACAAAATTGAGGCAACATGCAATTTCTGTTTTTAGTATTATTTTAATGCAAATAAAAATTTGTTTGAAAAAATATATAAGATAAATTCTTAAAGTTGTATAACTTCTTTTTTCAAAATGAGGAACTACTTCCAATGACGTCCTCTTATTCAGAAAAAGTATATGATTACTCTTGATTACAAAAAGTTAAACATATAAGTTAATAATATTGTTATTTTCTTTTAAGTAAATAATTACTTTGTTATTGAGTTCATGCTTTCTGGTTTAAATTTAAAGAATTGCTTACAATACTACTTGCTTTTTTGACTCTATTGTTGGAATGAGTTTGGTATTGCAGTTACTAAATTTGGCAATGAGATATGTAAGCAAGTGTGGCATCACCTTCTTTTTGGAATGTGTAATTTTTTCCTGGGTATAAGTTAATAACATTGCTTTTTTCTTTTAAGTAAATAATTACTTTGTTATTGAGTTCATGCTTTCTGGTTTAAATTTAAAGAATTGATTACAATACTACTTGCTTTTTTGACTCTTATGGAATGAGTTTGGTATTGCAGTTACTAAATTTGGCAATGAGATATGTAAGCAAGTGTGGGCATCACCTTCTTTTTGGAATGTGTAATTTTTTCCTGGGTATATTTTAAAATAATTTTTTATATTACCCCTTTAAATATTTTTTATACTCCACCTTTGCCTTCATATGCGCCATTATTTTTCGCTTAACACTTGAGAAAAAATTGTATTAAAATATATATATATATGAAAAAATTCCTAGCTAATCTTAAAAATGCAATTATTAATTATAATGCATTTCAATATATGTTAACGATTAGATTGTTAATTAATATTATTATTTAAATTTAGTTGTTACTTTACAAAAATAATATTAAATTAATATGGATATTACCACATATATAAGTTTAACTAATGGATTTTTTTATATTTTTTCTTCTCATTACAGGTAATTTTAAATGGATTTTAACAAAATTTATTATACATTAAGTAAGTTTTATTATAAATAGTCAGTAAATTGTTAAATATGTTAACTAATATGTTAAAAGCTTTGAGGCAATACAGTAGCATGCCTTATAAAAAAAAAACAAAATATTCGAAACGCTGAATATTTGGCCGGACATTGACCTCATTTAGATTTTGGAATTATGACCGAAATATTTTTAGTTAATCCCACAAGTGAAATGGGCAATATGAATTTTTGCAAAATGGTTATAATGTAAAACATCCTTATTAAATTTAAAAAAATCTTTATATGCAAACATAAATCTCAAAATATATATATATAAAGGGTCCGCCATCTAACGTTTTTTTTCAACTAGTGCTTATTTCGTGAATGGTAACACTTAGCTCATGTCTGATTTGACATATAATTAGTTTTATCCTTCCGCTGAACGAATATGGTCCGTATGTTCAAAATAAAAAAAAATATGCTTTTAAAAGACGTCATAAATTGAGTAAAAAAAGTCAGTGTAGAAAAACCATTTAATTGTTATTGTCAGGGACAGGAAGTTCATGCACTTAAAAAGATCATTTTAGTTCGTCTATAATATGCGCTAAAAATTTACAAAATATGCACTTAACATTTGATTAATATATAAAATGATCACGTCGACGTTGAGACGTTTGTGATCAGTGTATTGGTTTTCTGAGTATATATCACAACTCTCTTCTAAAAAGAAGGACTGAAAGTTTGAGAGTTTGAAAGAAAAAGAAACAAAAAAAAAATCCTCAAAAGTGAGGCACCTTAAATTATTTATTTTTTATGTTTTTAAGGAATTTGAGTTAAATTTTAATGATAATTTGTGTTGTTTAATATATTCTCTGCATTCGTCTTGCGCAATTAACAGAACATTTTAATTATTCGTATTGAAAAATTCACATTTAAAAATTCACTTAAAATTATTCCTCTTTATCTTAATTCGCATATCAAATTTAAGAACAAAAATTACATAAAAATATGCACTTAAAGCTAAATAAGTAAAAATATGCAATACAAATATGCATTTAAATATGCAAAACTATGCTTTTACAGCAAATATACAAAATATGCACTAACGAATCGATGCCATTTTAACGCTAATAATTTGATTCGCAAAGATATTTTATTTATCCTGTTCTTAGACTTGAGGGAAAACATGCATTTGTATGAACTTCCGGTCCTTGGATATTATATTTAAGAGTATCCTCTTTAGAAATCAGTAAAAACCTCAAAATTTGTACAATTTTTGAAAATTAAGGCAATGGTCTAAAAACAAATTATTTATGTAAGGAAAGTCACATTACTGTACATAAGAGGGTATAACTTTTATAAAACATTTTATATATCAAAGCGGCACTATATATACGATATAGAGCACGAAATAAAATAAAGTTCCAAGTTTTCACTAGCGTTAAAAAAAATTGCAATAACTTATTTTGCAATACATTGTTGCCAATAAATATTGGTATAGGTCAATGCAAATTTAAAAGAAAAAATCGGAATCAACTAATTTGATTCTGCAAAAAATTATAATTTTTATTTTCACTAAAATCCAAATTCGTCCACGTTTGAAACAAATTATTAAATATCTTTTGTTCTAATCATATAGTATAACAAATACTGTCAGTTTAGAATTATACGTCATATTTTTCCTGTAGCAGGGCAGTTGGCTTTTAAAGCAACGTATACATTTTACAGACCCGAATCGATTGGAATTGAAATCTATGTAGTTTAACATTTTATTTCAGTATACTCATGTCTAATTGTTCAAAAATATTTTTGGGGGGAGGTATTTAAAAATTTGTTTTCAGATTTGTGCACCTAGAAATGTTTTGCTCTATGCCAATTTAGGCATTGATTGTTTAATACAGCACATACATCATATTAAAATTATTTTCAACGATATCCGTAGTCACATATTCGAAGGCTGCATTGAAAATTTCTTGAATAACTATTCTGTTATTTTATTTAAATCAAAAAATAATGGTAAACAATTAACAAAAATTAAAAATTTTTTTTTTTTTTAAAGTTATAAAGACCACTTATTTTCTAACTCCTAGGTACCCACTTATTCTATCATTGTGAGTAACAACTTATTCCTTATTTTATACTAACCGCTTATTCTTCCACTCTGAGTAGCCAATCAGGTAACTCATTATTCTCAGGTTTTCTTTGTAAGCGATAGGTTAATGACCACCCATGACTTTTTGGACATCTCGAGCAAAAGTAATTAAGCGAGTAAATATGCTCATCATATTCTTTAAAATCTTTAAAAAACGATTTTTCATCAGTTTTTCAATCATTTTTCAAAAACGTATTTGCCATCAATCCGAAAATGTTGGTGCTGTATGCACTATGTTGTTGTTACTGCTATATGTGTACAATATTTAAACTTTTTGGGTCATTAAAAGTTTTAAGAACGAACACACAGACAAATAATAAAACATTTTAGCAGGGTTTCAACTTTCTTCCTCATAAAATTATAACTGTTGCTAATATATAGTTTTTAAAATAAATATTCAAATTGTTGACTTTTAAATACAAATTCTTGTCTTTTTGTAAACAAAAGTTCTTTAATTGCACAATTATTTAAACATAAATATTGTTTACATATTTATGTTACCACCTACAAAATATCACGCTATATTCAACTAACAGCAAGCACGAGTTTTACATAATTCACAAAATAAAATAATAAAAATTACAAAAAAATTGCGACACTCTAATGTAAAATACAAACTGTGTTGCAAAAATAAACCTTAAGAAAAAAAAAACTACAACTGAAAAAAATAATTTTTAATTGAGACCTTATCGTCATAATTAAAAGTTACAATAAGGCAGTAAATGATTGTTTATTTGCTTAAGCTTATTTACTATTTAACTCATTAATGGCACGTCATAGATCCGCTGGACATTTCTCAACGAAACTACAGATATATAGAAAATTTTTTCATTAGGAAATTTTTGTCACTTTGTTTACCTTATAGTGCCCTCTAGAGGAAATATTGGCAACCAAAGTTGAATATTTTGAAAGCATATAAATTCTAGATGGTTGAAGATATTTTAGAAATTTGAATTTTGTATAATTTTGTGAATAAAGAAAATGAAAATTATTCAATCTTTAATTTCAAGCTCATATAGTAGTTATCATGTAGTGAGTAAACTAGTTTATATGAATGTTTGATGTTTGGCATGGGATTGTTACCGCTTTCAAAACGTGTTCTGATGATGGGAACATAGAAAATTCCCGAAATAGATCTATCAACACATTCCTGAAAGGGTCAAATAATAAATTTCAAAACAAAAAACTCTATAGATTATTTGTTAGGACAATATCCTTATAAAGAAATATAGAGTATGGCCTCGAACTTGAATAATTTTCATTTTCATTGCACAATTAAAGGTCGAAAAAAACATAATTTTTATTTTTAATAAAAATTATATCAAACTTGTTAACAAATCTTTATTCAAAAATATATAAGCAATGGTTTTTTTTTTCAAGTTAACCAATTTTTCAAATTTGACAATTTTTTAAAATTGCCATATGACAACCCTGACTGTATAATTTTTATAAGTTTTGTAGTATTTTAATAAAAACTATCCATTATTTACATTTTGAGCGAAAACGGAATACACTTTGGAATATTTTAGACTTTGTGTATTTGAAAAGTTCATAATTCGATCGGTCAGATTTTCAAAAATTATATACAATCAATGAACTTATTTCTAGCAGAGAAATATATTTTCATATTTCTTCATCAACACAACAATCAAAGATATAAAAGATTATGCTTTATTATATTGTAAATAATTTTTGAAAAAAGTTCCATCAAAAAAAGATCAAAAATTGATTTTTAAAAGAATTATTTGGCAACTCTGGATAACAATTTTCCCCAATGATTGTAGTAAAGATGTTAATAATTTTTTAAATCACTTAATTATATTTTTCCAGTGAAAATGATATAGCTGTTTAAAAGAACTGGGTCGAAAAATGAAAACTGTGTCAAAAATGAGTTAACAATCTTAGGGGTCATAATAACGTTAAAAATAAATCAGTTGCTAAAAAAAACCTACCTACAATGATTTCAAACAAAATATGAAAAAAAAACCCTACTTAACAGAAGAACGCAAATTTCTTGGTTTCTTGACACAAAAGACACTGTTGGAGCTGCAACAACAGCAGCAGCAATAACAAAACGTGACATGACCAACCTTTTAATATAAAAAAAAATTCTATAGAAAAAATCTTATAAAAACACAATTCATATAAACTAACATTGGATTTATTTAATTGTTAATTTATATAAAACGGTTTATTTTTTAAGTTTTTTTGTTCAAATATTTTGTTAAGAGCTCTTTTCAACAAATCAGTTAACAATTATGCTTTTTAACCGTTATATGTATAATGTTGTTGCCCCATATGTTGTTTAAATAAAATAAAAAATTTATATTATCATCACTTGTTATTGCTTGTTGCATTCTTAAAATTCGTGTTTTTCTAAAGTTTGCCACAAATTAATTAAAAGATTTATTTAGTTAAATGTTGCATAATTAGTTTGAAATTTCGTGTTTTTATATATTTTTTTTTCATTTAAGCTATTCTAAACGTATTACCAGAGCTTACATTTAGAATGTTTTACTTACATGAATTTATATTTGGTGGGAGCTTAATATTATTAAATCATTTTGGTAGTAATTTAATAAACTGAGGCCTTAAGTTTTAAATGGTAAAAATAAACAACATGAACTATTTCATGACTATCGCGATGATTTTCAATTATTCAATTCATTAGTAATTTTTAATTGGTACACTCAGGGAACTTCTGCTGCCAATATTTGTAGTCGTTTGAGTTTTAGTACAGTATCTTTATTTTTAAATGAAAACACAGTCATTTGTAGAAGAAATTTTATTTTTGACTACAATTGTAGTTCATTTTAAAAAACAAACCACATAAAAATACTGTATTATGATTTAACATTAATTTTATACAGTAGTTCATTTTTATTTAAAAAAATAAACAAATAAATGTGGTTCATTTTTACTGCAATTGTGGTTCATTTTTTGAACAGTAAAAAACAAATGACAATGTTAGTTACATTTACTGAAATGTAAGTCGACCTGTTTTCAAGTAAAATTTCATTTGTTTTCAACTACATTTTCTGTGGTCTTTACCTAAGTGTATTAAAAAAATTTTTTTGAATGCATTCTAAAAGGTTTTTTATTTACTTTTATCGTCTCATCCTCATGACGCGGGTGTAGAAAAAAGTTATCAGTTAATCGGCTATATCCCAGCAAAAAATAACCTCGACTTGGTAAGCAGAAACTACACAGCAAAAAATAACCACGATTTGGTAAGCAGTAACTTCATTAGTATGCTTCCTAGAAAGCGCTTAACAGTTTTGTATACAATAAAGAAATTGTGAAGGCATTTTGCTGTGGTTTCCTGAATCCATTCTTTTGACTGCATACAATGAAGTAGTACAGAATGAATACAATGAAACATTAATGCTGTCAAAAAACAAGGCACTCATTTATTGCTTCTTAGAGCACATGAAAGAAGCGCTTTTCACCTGCTAAAAAGATACATACCAATTGTGACATAGCGAACAAAAATCATGCCTTCTGTATTTGCTTTGGAAGCACTGGGTAGTTAAATAATGCCTTCCAGAATTAATTCTGAGTAAGCACTATTTTTTGCTGGTATAACGCACTAGTCAGGAAAATACAACCGGGTCACCACTGGCATACACTTTCACAAAGGGCACAAATGCTGGAAATAAGTGCTATCGCAATATTATCATTAGACAAAAGTTACGTTTGTTCCAAATGTGTCGGAAAGGCACTGGGAAAATAACATTTCCAATGCTGACAAAATTTTGGTAAAACCATGAAATTGGTAGTCTAAGGATTAATTTTCCAAAGCAATACTACAAAAAATTTAATTTATAAGTTTGTTAGTCCTGCCGGGTTTTAAACCCTGGCTGACAGATTGGCAGCCGACAGCTCTACCAACTGAGCTTACAATGTAAGTAGATTATAACTGCTGCCAAGCCGTTGTCTGATCAAATATGCTACCTATCACTGACATAAGGGTTTCCGGAAACAACTTGGGAAAACAAAACAAAACTTGGTTTTTTAAAAGATTTTCCTGAAACAAAATATTGATTTCATAAAAAAAAATATTAAAAAGTGTAAAAAAATCACTAAAATATTTATGCATGAAATAAGGATCGACCTCGGAATGTTCTGATGACAAACTTTTTTAACTAAAGCATCATGATTTTTACAAAATAAATACTCTAACAATTGTTAGGATTTTAGGCCGTTCGCAATTTCTGACTGGATAGAACTGGGAAAACACGTTTTGCCTATTCTTTGCCAATGCTACTTTTTTGAAAACCGCTTGTCACATACTGGAAAACGCTTTTTGGAACGCTTGTAAAGTGTCTCAAACAAGTGTTCTACTAGTAATATATTTGTAATTCGTCGGTTAGTCAGTGGTATGCCAGTGCTTGGTTTGTAGTACAACTGGCAGTTTTTTCCGGAAGGCTTATTTTTTAAAATAAAACAAGTTGTAGTCAATGCATCTCAAGTCCAAAAAATAAAGCATAATTAAAAAATTTTCAATAATCCTGTAAATTTTCAAAGACCCCTATTTTAACACGTACCCGTCATTTGTGTCAATTTCATACAATTTTCCTATTTATATGTTATTGCGCCTTTGCGTCAAATTGACACAAACGACGAATGCGGGTTAATGGGCTTTTGTTAAATGTTATAAGCGATACTTTTGTCTTTTTGAGCATCACCACTCAAATTTTTAAAATCCCGTCTTGGTGGATGCCAACGACGTCAAGCTACCATCCTGCCAACATTTTAAGTGAGGGGAGAACTTTATCCTTTTTTTAAACCACAATTGTTGTAAAACTGAACCAAATATGTTTGTAAAAAATAAACAAACATTTATTTTTTTTATTTTTTTAAATAACAAAAAAACCATTGTAAAAAATGAATGTAAAATCATAAAACAGTCATATGATATGGTTTGTTTTTTAAATGAACTACAAGGTTAGTAAAAAAAATTTAATTTGTTCTACAAATGACTGACATTCACATTAAAAATAAAGAAGCTTTATTACAAACCAAACAAATACAAATTTTTAAAGCAGAAGTTCCCTGAGTGTACTTATAACATCTCATTCCAAAACTTCATGTAATAAATAATATTTCATAGATTTGTATCAACAAAATTGATCACAAACTTAGTTAATGCTAACAAAGTAATACTATTGAAGTTATTTTGAAGTATTTATATTTTTAGTAATTTTTGCAACATTGTATGATTTTTTTTTGTGTATTTGCAAATTTTGCATTCAAATCAATATTAATACCCATTTAAGTTAACTGTAATACATACAAAAGCTATTGCAATTGATCACTTAAACTATAAATTACCAAACTTAAAGCCACATTACGAATGTACATGCATATTATCATACTAAATCGCAAATTAACATTACGTCTAATATAACACTAACCTAATTTTTTTGTATTAACCTAATCTGGCTCCTTTATTTTCCACATAAAATGTGAAGAGGAAGAAAATGAAAAATAAAACGTATTTAAGACTAAAGAAAAATATATCCAATAAAATTTGTATTTTCTTTAATTTAAATAAATATCAATTACAATTTGAAGCCACTATTAAGTGGCATGATTTGATAGAAAATTTTTGTTATTTTAGTAAACATGCTAAGAGTTATTGTTGTTGCCTCGTATTTATATTACACTGTGCAACAAGAATTGTGACCTTAATTAATTTGTGTAGCCTTGTAAAATTTGGATATTTCTTAAAGTTGTTTCCGTTATGGACAACAAAATTTAAATTTTAATGGATTATTTAATGCATACAAAAATGTGTTGAGCATTATAGAAGACAAAAATTTCCAAAATCCAATTTGCTTATGGTAAAAAAATATTGTAAAAAAGCCATAAAACAGAAAAACTACAGAAAATGTAAACAAATTAATGTTTTTGAAAGAAAATATAAAAATAAAATTAAAAAGCATTAGAAAAAAGAAAAGGCAAGTTTTAAGCACAAAAATAAAAAAATCCGTAATTGAAAAAAAGCATATATGAATAAAAATGGCAAAAAAAAAACATATTTGTCTTCTCAGGTGATCATATACAAGCCCATATATGACCATATATATTCATTTCTATTTTAGCCTGGGTGGAGTATTTCATAAAAAAAATCGAGAAGTGGCCAGAAGAATTATAAACTTTAAAAAGTCCATAGAAATGAAAACCCAGCTAAGTTTCCAAAACCCTTTGTGGGTTTTAATCTACTGATAGTCTATTTTCATTTCCCGTAGTGGTGTAATGGTTAGCGGAACCCGGGTTCAATTCACGGTGACGACAAAAACTTTTTAGAAAAATAATATATATGAGTTTTCTATCCCTCATATGTATAGCAGCGGCTCGCCTTCGGTGTTCCCATAACATTTAAACCCCACCGAAGTACAATAATGGCTATGAAGCAGAAAGCTTCAATAAGTTCGCCAACAGTCCAACATGTGGCGAGCAACAACTGTTCTTATCATCTTGCACAATTACAGTGTTGACATGTTTGAAGCCCTTCATCTTTCCCCAGCTTCTACCTCTCTTCTAATCCCTTTCCAATGAAAGCAACACAATTATTAATAGGAAGAATTTCCTGAGCGTTGCTTCTCTTTATAAAAAAAAAACAAAAAACAAATACAATCGGTGACCCTAAATTTGTTGAACAGTGTTATTTAATACCAAATTCTCTAGTTGCATGTTTTGTTTATTTTTTTTTCTTTTTCGTTTTTAGGATTAAATATGCATTTTGTTAATATGAAATAAAAAAAAAATTGTTTTTAACAAATGTTAAGTTAACAACAAGTAAGAAAACCAAAACAAAATTGCTACAACTTTTGAAATAAAAAAAAAAAAAAACATTGATCAAGATTAATGCTAAGAGGTTAAGTGTGGGATTTTTGTTTAACGTGTAATAATAACAATAATATCTTTGAAATACAAGCAGTAGTTCAGTCATTCAGCGAGCAACAGTTAAAATGACATTAGATAATGTTTATTTAAGTATTTTTAAACGGAACACAGAAAATTTTATTTAATATTTTTGAATAAATAAAAACTTCAGAAGGCTTATTGGTGTTGCCATTAATGTAATGCTATTGTTGTTAAATGACAATAATTGCACGGTCAAAGCTAAAACTTAACCCTTTAATGAGTAATGTATTTCAAAATAGTGCTATATTGCAATACCGCTTTTCCAATGCGAGATTTCACTTTCACATTTGTTTCCATCGGTTAACAATTTAATAAATTGCTACTGCAATGTTAACTTAAAAAATAGTTGGTGATGTCATAAGATATATTTTTAATTTCAAGTGTAATAATCAGGGACAGGAACTTCATGCACTAAAAAAGTGTATTTTAGGCGACTATAACATGCATGAAAATACTTAAAATATGCACTAAAATATATTAAAATATACACTTATTATCTTTTTAATGTCAATTATCTTTGAAAAATTTCTTCTAAATCTCTTCAATGCAACTTTGAAAGTTTTTAAGAAAACTTACGAAAGCCATGAACATAAAACTCTTTTAACTAACAACTTTTAATGTTTTAAATTTAAATTTAATTTGTATTGTTTAATATATTCTCTGCATATCTAATTAAAATGACCTTAAAAAAAATGAAATTAAATTAAAAGTACTTGATTAATTATTTGGTCAATACTTTTCTTATTGTGTAGAATTTTTTATTCTTTAATTTTTGAGCTAATAAGGCCTAAAGTTATTAATGTAAAAAAAACAACAAAAAGTGAATTTTTTACGAAAAGCCATAAAAAATAAAGTAGAAATAGGCATTCTAAGCAAAAAAATAAAAATATACATTTAATTCAAAATAAAATATGCAAAAATATGCATTTATAGCAAAAAATATTCACTAACAAATCGATGCCAATTTAACATACATTTTATGATTTGCAACGATATTTTGTTTACCCAGTTCTCAGACTTTACCTGCATTTACATGAACTTCCAGTCCCTTGTAATAACACTATAAATCACCTTTCACTTGCGAAGCATAATTTTTATATAATTACGGCAAGCTGGACTCCAATGTGGCAAATATTTTGAAATCGCACTGTTAGTTTTCGAGATATTTCCGCTTTTAGATTTTCATTGAAGACCCTGTCTTTAAGGGATTTTGCTTCAATATCGCGGAGTTGAATTCAAAATGTTAAAAACTTTTTATGGTTTTAAAATCTCCGGTAGTAAAGTTGTCATTTCAACATAACAATTTTTTAATATTCAAAGATATTTTCGGTATTTTACAAGGAACTATGAAAATCAACATTTTCCTCTACAAAAAGAAAGTTAGGACAAATACAAAGATAAAAACATTAAACTATTTCAAACTTGACTTTAAGTTAGTTGTGTTTTAGTTTTCAGTATTATTTTTTTTATTTTTTTTTAAAAAAATTTATTTTACCGTCACCATGTAACTTTGCAAATGGATAAAAGAAATTATTTGTATATTCAAATAAACTTGCTAACAATTTTTGCTTAAAATTTATTACTTGGTTACTAAATACCAATCTGAAATCAGATTCTTAAAATTTCAAAATGTCAATTCTAATGCGCCGGATAATTCTTGAATGTATTGGAATTTCAGTTAAGTGTGATGGTTGAACTCGGTTTAACAGTTGATTTTAATACAGTTACTGTCAAAAATAACTCATTTATTAAGTTTGGAAACTCTTTAAGATTTTTTCTTAAAACAGTATTTTCTGTACTATATTAATAATGATGAAAGACTTTAAACAAGGCAACACTGTAATTGCGCGAGATGGTAAGTCTTAGAACAGTTGTTACTCGCCACCTGATGGAGAGTTGGCGAACTTATTGAAACTTTTAGCCCTGATTCATTATTTTACTTCGGTGGGGTTAAGTTCTATGGGAACAACGAAGGTGGGATAGAAATCTCATATATATTATTTTTCTAAATTCTTGTTGTCGGCACCTGGAATCGAACCCGGGACCATCTCTGTAGCAGTACAACGTGCTAACCATTACACCACAACGCCTATGTATATAAATTTTTATACACAAAATGTGTACAAAAGTGTATAGCAACAAGGTTCGTTATACATAATGTGTGTAATACATATTTTAGTATTTACATACATATTGTCATATGCAAAAATACAAATTTTCAGTCTCTGCAATTTATAAACCCCATTTTTATTATAATTTATTTATTTGTATTTATTAACAAAATATTACACTCAAATCTTATGCTGACGATGGACAGTAGGAAGGTCACAGTCACGTAGATGTAACTCGTGATCCAGCGGCTAAAGATTTCAACTCAGTATTAGCTGTTTTTTTTTTTTAAATAACATATTTTGGTTCGTTGAATATTTATTTTAACGCATTTTTCAATTATACTTACGAAACAAAAAAAAAATATATTGGTTGTTTTCAATTTACAAAAAAAATTAAATTTTTCAATTTTCTTGCTATTTTCTATTTGACAATCAAAATTTACTACTGTTTGTAGGTAAAAATGTTTATAAATTTAAAAACATGTTTCCTAACATGCAGATTACTATCTTTTGTGTGTATTTTTGGAGACATAAGTATGTAAATTAGTTATTTAGGCATTTTGTGTGTATATTTACTCTTTTTATGTAATTTTACTCACTTTATAGCAGTAAATTTACATGTATTTTTTAGAGTGTATTTAGTTTAAAAACCCATAAATAAAGCAAGAAGCACAAAAACGCCGCGTTTTTTTACTCAAAAATATAACTTGGGAAGGGAGTCACCCGTCCAATCTATATTTTTTGGTCTCTTAACAAGAGAATTTTTAATATTGAGTTTTATATCAAAAACTCAATATTAAAATTTAAAATAGCGGATCCTAAAAAACTTTTTAGTGAATTCGATTAAAATTATTTATCCGTATTTCTTGTTGCAAAACTTTTCAAATATATCCTTTGTAAGTATTGAAATTCAGATGTGTTACCTAAGTGTGAATAGCAAATATACAAAAAAAAAAAACATACAGACAATACATGAAACGCCTCGTTTATGCTTTATAAGATGAGATTCAGATACTTGAAATTGTTGTCACATTTTGTATATTGTTCGCTAGTTCCTTCTTGAATACGATATTTTATGATAAATGCTTGAAATAATTATTATCTTTTACTTTTTTTATATGTTCAAAAACATGCAAATAAAAATGCAAGAGTACTTGAAGAATAAACTTTCGAGGGTTGGTAAAACATTTATGATACTAATTTTACGAAAATACGATGTTTAAAAAGTCTAATATATTACATAAATCTACCATATTAAAATTAGTGCAGAATTTAATATCTTATTTTTTGAGATTAATGTTATATTTGTTGTTGATTCATTATGGAACAATCATTGTATCAATATTAAATGTTCCTTTAAAAAAATCATATTGGCTAATTCAAAATATTGTGAAAATATTAGCACTTTCTTATTAAGGTTTATTTATATGCATTAAAAAAAATTTATGACAAAAAACTGTAATTTTTCTATAACTTAAACGCCATGGCAAGCCTCACTAGTCAAGTAGTTGAATATAAACTGTCAATTTATAATTCAAAACTACGCCATTTGTGACAGTCATTGTCGTCAGAGTTGTTTTTTGTTTGGCGTTTTTTTTTTAACCATTTTTTTTTTTTGGTTTTGTTTGCAATTTTGAATTGTTAACAATCATATAGCAAGGCACAGAGTCGGACGCCACATGAGATTTTTTTAATAGATAAATGTATAAATAAATGCATTTTCTTTTTAATGTTTTTAAAATATAAAAATAGCAAAAAAAAAAAAAATATTTTATTATTAAAATTTTGCGTAGGCGTATGAGTAGACGTTTTTTTTTCTTACATTTTCTGCGTTTGTTGTTATATGGTTTTATTATAAATAGTTATTTTTATAAAATAAGTTTAGAAAAAAACAGAACTTGTTGTTTTCCATATTAACATTTACTCTTGTTAACAAAATATGCAAATTTATGTAATGCAAAAATAAACTTCCGCAATATTGGTTTGCTTTTTTTGTAAAACTCAGACAAGACTTGACAACTTATATACACACATATGGTCGTACAGTTTGATTGATAGATTTCAAATTCTCTTTATGCTATGAAAAACTACAACAAAATATGTCACAAGTTTGTAAAATTTCTGTTGGTTGTATGTCTTACAATTGTAGATTTTCATCAACAAAACTACATTTTTGAAGTTTTTTTTTTTTTGGTTTATGGTTTGTTGCATGCTTTAGTGGGTATAGTTTTTGTTAAGGTTTTTTGGTTTTCTTAAAAATAACAAATTAGATCAAAATTTAAATAAAGTTATGTCAATTTGTTTATATGGTAAATAATCACAGCATGAGGATGTTTGTTTTTTAATAAATGTGGGAATAAGAGAAATTTTTACTTGCAAAAATGAGAAACATATATTTGACTAGAGTTTGCATATTTTGAATAGTTTGTTATAATAATGAAATTATTTTATAAAATTTTTTCAAAAATGTTAATAATACAAAATAGATATAATGATGAATGCAAAATTTGATATACATAATACAAAAGACTTAAGAAAACAAAATTCAAAAAACAATGTCATACAAATAAAATATTATCAATAAAGTGGTTAATTTTTTTATTTAAAAATGGTAGCAGGCCCAAAAGTTTACATATGTTTCGCAACGTACACACAGAAAAATAAAATGTCAACTGAATTGAAAAATGTATTCTGGTGGCCACAACCAAAAAATTTTCCTAGAATTGACATCCATATGCAAATGTGATTTGTTAATATTTTGGATGTGCAACTAATTTCAGTTGTGTTACCCAAATTTTGTTGTGACAAACAACATTCAGTTGTAAAAACCAACATTTAATTATTACAACTACTTTGAGTAGTGTTTAGTAATTATAGTAACTGAATTTCAGTTGGCAAATGGGCAATTGTTTCTCTGTGTGGACAAATTTTTTCTCGCAGCTAGCGCAAGCGAATTGCCAATTCTTTGTTATAACAAAATAAACAAATACAGCAGTATTTGTATAAAAACTGAACTTCTGCATTTGTACTCAAATGCATGTAGCATCTACAATTTTTAACTGATTTTGTTAAAGATCCCCTTAATACTTCGCAAAAGATCATACTTGAACTATGAATAGAGAAATCTCCCGTTGGGAGATTCTACTTGTAACCCCAAATCTCATGTTCAAAAATTATCCAATTTGTTTTGTTTTTTTTTCGGCTTATTTCGAATTGTTTCAGAGAAATTTGGTACCAAATGAAAGAGCTTTTAGAGACGCATTAACTGGTATATGAAATATCTCCAATAACTTTCAAGTATTTTTGATATTACAAAAAATGTGTTTTAAGTAATATTAAAACTGGAGTTTTGTTGAAGAATTAGTAGGATTAAGCTAAAAAATAATTATGTAAATTAATTCATTAAATTCATCGAATTTTTCTGCTTAATACGACTTTTTTCAAAGATCTTTTTAACAATTATTTTAGATATTTTAAATACATAAAAATTTTTGTTTTCTCGAGTACATCGGAACTGCGTTCAAAAAAATTTGAATTTCCTTAGTTTCCATACAAAAATATTTTAACTATGGCCCCACCTTTTAAAAATTAAACGTGAGACTGAGCGGCTAAATAAATATATGTGCCCTTATTTTTTATGCTTTATCACATATCCAAATTTAATTAAGATCGGAGAGAACCCATTTGTGAAATTTGCAATACAATTTACTTTTTGTTTTTACTGAATTTCATTAAAATTGCTGCAAAGTTGTCGATATATCGATAAATAGGTTCTTAGGCCATAATCGGATTAAAGCATATTGTATGGAGAATTGATATAGTATCTAATTAACTTTTATTAAAAAAATAAATTGAAATCCAACATTTTGGTCCGGAACTATTGTTAATTAAGTAAAACCACATTTTTTTTAAATGCAAAATTGGAAAATTTAGCAATATCTTAAAAAACTGCTCACTTTTGTACTCTAGGACATGGACCCAAAATACTTATTATCATATTTGTGATTTATTTAAAAAATTAATTTATAATTATTAATAAGCAACGCAAAGAAACATTTCTTCAAAATAATTATTATCTTACAATTAATATCGATAAAAGTTATTTTGACTCATGGTACAAAGTATTATATTAACAAGTTTTTTTTTTTTTGGTTTATGGTTTGTTGCATGCTTTAGTGGGTATAGTTTTTGTTAAGGTTTTTTGGTTTTCTTAAAATAACAAATTAGATCAAAATTTAAATAAAGTTATGTCAATTTGTTTATATGGTAAATAATCACAGCATGAGGATGTTTGTTTTTTAATAAATGTGGGAATAAGAGAAATTTTTACTTGCAAAAATGAGAAACATATATTTGACTAGAGTTTGCATATTTTGAATAGTTTGTTATAATAATGAAATTATTTTATAAAATTTTTTCAAAAATGTTAATAATAAAAAATAGATATAATGATGAATGCAAAATTTGATATACATAATACAAAAGACTTAAGAAACAAAATTCAAAAAACAATGTCATACAAATAAAATATTATCAATAAAGTGGTTAATTTTTTTATTTAAAAATGGTAGCAGGCCCAAAAGTTTACATATGTTTCGCAACGTACACACAGAAAAATAAAATGTCAACTGAATTGAAAAATGTATTCTGGTGGCCACAACCAAAAAATTTTCCTAGAATTGACATCCATATGCAAATGTGATTTGTTAATATTTTGGATGTGCAACTAATTTCAGTTGTGTTACCCAAATTTTGTTGTGACAAACAACATTCAGTTGTAAAAACCAACATTTAATTATTACAACTACTTTGAGTAGTGTTTAGTAATTATAGTAACTGAATTTCAGTTGGCAAATGGGCAATTGTTTCTCTGTGTGGACAAATTTTTTCTCGCAGCTAGCGCAAGCGAATTGCCAATTCTTTGTTATAACAAAATAAACAAATACAGCAGTATTTGTATAAAAACTGAACTTCTGCATTTGTACTCAAATGCATGTAGCATCTACAATTTTTAACTGATTTTGTTAAAGATCCCCTTAATACTTCGCAAAAGATCATACTTGAACTATGAATAGAGAAATCTCCCGTTGGGAGATTCTACTTGTAACCCCAAATCTCATGTTCAAAAATTATCCAATTTGTTTTGTTTTTTTTTCGGCTTATTTCGAATTGTTTCAGAGAAATTTGGTACCAAATGAAAGAGCTTTTAGAGACGCATTAACTGGTATATGAAATATCTCCAATAACTTTCAAGTATTTTGATATTACAAAAAATGTGTTTTAAGTAATATTAAAACTGGAGTTTTGTTGAAGAATTAGTAGGATTAAGCTAAAAAATAATTATGTAAATTAATTCATTAAATTCATCGAATTTTTCTGCTTTAATACGACTTTTTTCAAAGATCTTTTTAACAATTATTTTAGATATTTTAAATACATAAAAATTTTTGTTTTCTCGAGTACATCGGAACTGCGTTCAAAAAAAATTTGAATTTCCTTAGTTTCCATACAAAAATATTTTAACTATGGCCCCACCTTTTAAAAATTAAACGTGAGACTGAGCGGCTAAATAAATATATGTGCCCTTATTTTTTATGCTTTATCACATATCCAAATTTAATTAAGATCGGAGAGAACCCATTTGTGAAATTTGCAATACAATTTACTTTTTGTTTTTACTGAATTTCATTAAAATTGCTGCAAAGTTGTCGATATATCGATAAATAGGTTCTTAGGCCATAATCGGATTAAAGCATATTGTATGGAGAATTGATATAGTATCTAATTAACTTTTATTAAAAAAAATAAATTGAAATCCAACATTTTGGTCCGGAACTATTGTTAATTAAGTAAAACCACATTTTTTTTAAATGCAAAATTGGAAAATTTAGCAATATCTTAAAAACTGCTCACTTTTGTACTCTAGGACATGGACCCAAAATACTTATTATCATATTTGTGATTTATTTAAAAAATTAATTTATAATTATTAATAAGCAACGCAAAGAAACATTTCTTCAAAATAATTATTATCTTACAATTAATATCGATAAAAGTTATTTTGACTCATGGTACAAAGTATTATATTAACAATTTACCTAAAATAAAATTTTTTTATTGAAATTGAGATCAACGCATGCATAATTTCTCGACTAAAATCAACTACATAACCTAAAATCAACTACATAACATAAATTACATAACCAAGTATGTAGATGATATTCTAGCGATAGTAAACTTAGACGATGTAGATGAAATTCTAAAAACATTCAACAATTACCACCCAAAAATCAAATTTACGGTAGAGAAAGAGGTGAAAGGTGAAATTGCATACTAGGACACAAAATTACATAGGGTAAAAGATAGGATTATTTTTGATTGGTTCACAAAGAACTCTTCTTCGGGACGAATTATTAATTTCAATTCAACGCAGCCCATTAATCAGAAAATCAACACCGCAAAAAAACCTCATCTCTAGAGTTTTGAGTATAAGTGATCAAGCATTTCACACCGAAAATATGAAAAGGCTGACAGAAATCCTCACCAACAACAGTTTCCCCAAAAAACTTAGCAAAACATTAATTGATGAAATGCTCCGGAAAATAAAACAAAATAACTTCAACGATATTCAAAAACACACCACAGTAAACAATGACAAACATTTTTACAGTGTGAAATACGTCCCTGGACTCACTGACAATAAGAATTTAAGGAAAACAATAGAATCACCAAAAATAAACTTTGCATATAAACCCAACACAACAATAAATAAGCTATTTTCTAATGTTAAAGCACCGATCAAAAAGAACAAAAAAATCAACGTTGTATACGAAATAGGATGTAAGGAAACCAACGATCACGATCGCCAATTAATATACATAGGAACAACAAAAAGAAATTTAGAAACAAGAATGAACGAACATAAGTTGGATATTGAAAAAGGAAAAGAATCAACAGCACTGTCACAACATATGCGAAATACAGGCCACACAGCTGATTTTGACAAAATAAGAATATTAGATAAAGAGAATAACGAAAGAAAATATTTACCATAGGTAGCTTACGAATACAACAAAATAAACAAGAAACAATGAACTTAAAGGAGGATACAAATAACATAAGCGCTAGCTACAGAGTTGCATTGCAATATAAATCGAACTGTGATAATAATTTAAGCTATGATTTATATTGTGCTTCATGTTTTATGTTCGTTAGTTAAATTTAATTATGTTTTAATGTGAAAAATATTCATGTTATTGTAAGTTATAATTGTTTTAATTAATGGTTATTATACTAATGTAATGTTTTATTATTTTAAATAGACGAAACCCCTAGAAAAAGTCAACAAAAAATTGACGAAACGTCGGGTAAATAATGTAATTGACTTGTTTTATTAACATTGGAATAATTTAGGCCTCATTAGCTTATGGAAAACACATTCAGAAACTAAAAATCACACTTGGCCAAGTCATAAAATAAGTGCGTAAATTTTTATTTTATTTTTTACTCGTAACTATTATTGAACAATAAAAAAAATTTGATTTCTACAGTAATAATTACGGGTCAGAAAAAACTTAAAAATTGATCATAATAGTTATAAATAAAATTTTTTCTCATAAAACTTATAATACACGTGGAATACTATGTAGGTAAACCCCACTCCAAATGTAGTTAAAAATAAATTAAATTTCAATTTAAGAAAGGACGATTTTTATTTCAATAAATTCAACTAACATTGTCATTTTTTTTTTAATGTTCAAAAAATGAACCACAAATGTAGTAAAAATGAAACACATGTAAATAAAAAATAAACAAACATTAAAAACAAAATAGAGACGGAGGGGATTAGAAAAATAAACAAAAATCTAAAAATACAATATTTGTGTTTGTTAGTGTTGGCCACTTCAGAGTATAATACACAATAACAGAAAAGCCAATGGGAAAGAAAACTGCAAATTAGCTGCATTACATTCGAAGCCATACTTGGGTGTTATCGCTAAAATGTCATGACTTGGTATTGTTACGTTTATAATGTAAGATGAGCGAAGGTTTGATTCTTACAGCTGCAGGTTGCTGAAAAAATTTATTATATAGAGACAATCTGACAATTATAAGACACAAAAAATAATATAATTTAAATGGAAAATCACAGATGACGCCTGTCCACAAAAAGGCAGAATTAGTCTAGTCTGATTTAAAATTAATAGAGTTTATAATTTTTCGAGAAAAACGTTTATTCTTATTCTTAAACACAACATTTCTAAATTTTTTTTTTTTATTTTTTTAAATAACAAAAAACTTCTGTAAATTATGAATGTAAAATCATAAAGCAGTTATTTGATGTGTTTTGTTGTTTTAAAATGAACTACAAGGTAAGTAAAAAAATTTGTTTTTTCTACAAATGACTGACATTTACATTAAAAATAAAGAAACTGCATTACAATACAAACAACTACATATTTTTTAAGCAGAAGTTTTCTGAGTGTAGTTTTGGACTTCATTTTCGAATTCAGTGCCCGATTTTACATGGAAAATAAATGCCAAATGTCGTTGCTCAAAATCGCTGTAAACTAGTGTAATCAATAACCACAATTGCTAAGAAATTTTTGCAAAAAACATAGTAATTACTTTATATATATGCAATAACCCCATAGCTTATTGCAGTATAATTACAAATTACCAGCTGTAATTGTCGAGACAAATACATTTTTGAAATGCTTAACAAATCAATTTATGACAAGTTGAGTTAAACATTTATAAATTGAATTATAAAATCGATAGACATAAAACAATCAAATTAATTAACGACTTTTTGGATTAAAATTGCTTACGCTGATTAATTGTTTTATTATATTTTTAATATGATTTAAACAGGGTGATTTTTAATGTGATTGGTTAATAAACTAAAAAAAAACACAGGCAATTTTTTGAAAGTGTAAATGACTGACCATCAACAGCCCGTAGAGAAATCTAAAATTCATAAATATTAATTTTAAACTGGTCAATAAACAACTTACTAAGGAATTTTGTTAATTAAATTTAAAATTTAATATCGGCTTGTATGTTAGGATCAGTGAGTTTACCACAAGATCGAGCGATATGATGCAAATTGACTATTTTGTGAGATGTTACGTGAAGTGACTTGCCTAGTCCGATAAACCAGCGTCAATTGCGGCCTTGAAAAACAATATAATAGTCGAGTTATATAAATTAAAATTGAACACAATTTCAAAACGATTTAAAACGAGTAGTACTCAACTTTATTGGCTAATGTTAAGATTATGACTGAATAACTCGGTATTAAGAAGTGATATCAGTCTAACTAGTGCACACATTTTACCTTGTAATTTCTTTTACATACTTCAAATGAAATATTTTTTTATCAAGCGAACTTTGAAAATATACCTAAATTGTGTGTACAAAGTATCAATCAACACGATTTGTTAGTTCGTCTAAAAATGGATAATCAACAAAAAATAAGAGAAAAACTTATTTTAAATCTACAAAGAAAAACCAGGACCGAATTACGGCATTCGTGATCGAGTGAAATAATTCGAAAAAAGGGTTTTAATCAGTAACTATATAAATACTAATCATGAAAACAGTAAGTTTTATATTTATTTTGAATCAAGTGCAGAGCTACAACATCCCTGATCGAATAATTGCGTTTATAGGTTTATTTTTAGAAATAAAAAATTAATTTCAATAGCAAAATTACGATCACGAATGCTGTAATTCGACCCCAGGTCGTACTCTTTCAGCAGTTTCTAAAAACTAAATATTTTACGAAATACAGGTTTAGTGCTGTTAAAAAATATAACGATACTAGTATTTTTAATAGCAATTCGCGAACCGATATTAACAAGGGTATTCGTGATCCAAATAATGCCAAGAAAATATTTGAACTCTGAAGAAAAATCCTAACCTGAAGAAAAATCCTAGCCACAGAAAAAACAGAACAAAATGTGGAAAAAAAACAAAGTTTACAACAAAATTTTTGGTTTGGCGAACAATTTGCACTTGCGGAAAAAAGATTGCTTTCTACATAACAACACCCATTTGTACACAAAAGAGCGTTTGAAAAACGACATTAGTCATTTGTTGCGGAACATGAGGTATCTACTTCCTAGAGACCCGACCTGGCATCTTGTCATTATAGCAAATTACCGGTAGAGTGGTACCACAGAAATAATGATGTTTTAGTACTTAACTGGCCAGTGCTGAATTATGATATATTAATATTAATAAAAAACAAAGATTTTTGTAACGCTGTTTATAAAATATGAATTTGTATAAATATCATTTAATAAACCGTTATATCTATTAACATTTATTGATAAGAGATCAAAGGTCATATTGGTTTTATTCGTGCACTAGTATGACAGATCTCTATTCTTAATAACCATAATTTAGGTCTTTTAAATTTGAAAAGCTTTGGTCTAAATAAGACGGATACTTAAATAAAGAAATTGGTAATAATTTAAATACCAAAGCAAGACATAATATGTATCAAAGAGATTAATTAGTATAACATTGTGATGATACAGTGACATCGTAACGCGAGTTATGGGTGAAAAATTGGCTTAAAATCAAACATCTCGCATAAATGAAAATTCTGAAATAATGAAATTATTTTTAAAAAGTAAATTGCAATAACATCCTTTACATAGTGACTTATTAGACTTAGGATATTATGCAGGTAAGACGACAGCAATTGTAGTAAAAAACAAATTAAATTTCACTTGAAGAAAGGAAGACTACCATTTCATTAAATTCAACTAACATTTGTCATTTGTTCTTAATGTTCAAAATTTTAGTAAAAATTAACCACATATGTTAGTAACAAATAAACAAACATTTACTCTTTTTATTATTTAAATAACCAAAAACAACTGTAAAAATAAATGCAAAATAATAAAACAGTCATTTGATGTGGTTTGTTTTTTTAAATGAACTACAAGGTTAGTAAAAAATTAAATTTGTTCTACAAATGACTGACATTTACATTAAAAATAAAAAAACTGTATTACAATCGGAACAACTACACTTATAAAAATCCATGTATAAAAATACGAGATTAATGTCAAAACAACGAAACGTTCGTAAAATGTACAAAATTTCTTTTATTTTACGAAAGTTTTTATTATTTTGACATTTTTTTCGTATTTGTATACATGGATTCTCATGAGTGTACATATTTTTAAGGCAGATGCTCCCTGAGTGCATATTTATAAAGTCTAGTACATAATAAAAATTTATTAAACTTTTAGAAAATCGAAATTTACAAACGGTTTTTAAATATGGTGAAACTTTTTTTATCGGTGCACTGGTAGTTTCTGACTGTGAAATATCAATGTCGCACAACACTACGTATGAGTAATATTAAACATTTAAAATGTCACTCATACGTCTAGGTTAACTCGGTTTTGGTGCTAAAAGTTTAAAGCTTATACACACATAAAATAAATTGGTTGGAATTCCATGCAACCAACAAAACCTAATCATTATTCAATAAACTTAATTATGAACAGAAAGTACATAAATAAATACTGGCTATTCTAAACAATATTAAATAAATGTTTAATACCAAAAACCAACAAGACATCGGTGATTTTGTCACTTTAGTAAATTTCTGCTGTACCTACTAATCTATTTTTAGACAAATATTTTTCAATTTTAAACTATAAAATATACAAGGTTGAGTTTTGAAAAAATAAATTTATATTGTGTTTAGGCTAGAGGTAATGCAATTACCAGCCAAACAGGAGGTCGCCTGTTCAAATACAGTTCGCGTCACTGGCGTACCCAGGCGAGGCCAGGGTGTCCAGGAAAATAAACGCATCGATTCAGACTATTAATTTTATACGATGAATTCCTTTCAATTTTGTATTTTAGTTTTTTTATGTTCTGTTTTTCTTAAAAATTTGATTTTAATTAAAACATGTTTCCAAAAATATTAAAAAAAAATTTATTTTGTTTTCGAATAAACGTTTATTTATTTTATCAAAAAAATTCTTTTACCATCGGGGGTAAGTTCTTACATGTGTAACATGTTACTCCTAACTTAAACGTAAAGAGTGTCAAATTTATTATTACATAAATCTTCAATGAAAATGAAAATTATTCAAGTTCGAGGCCATACTCTATATTTCAATTTTTAAATCGAATATTATTTTAAAATTATCAAATTTGGAGCACACATTTAAATATATGTAATTTTATATAAAAACGAAGTAATTATACACTCACAATATTTTATAGTTAGAAACAAACGAATTTGTACATTAAAACTATAGAAAAAGTTGTTAAAAACAGGACTACTGATTTTTCGTTTAAAACAATAGTAATTTCCAATTATTTTTAATTGTTAAAAAATTAACTAAAAATATCGATAAAAACAAAGTACTTTCGTTTATTTTAACTATTAAAAAATAATTGCTTAATCCGTTAAAATAAACGACGTTCGTTTTTTTTGACTATCAAAAATTACCGAAAATCCATAAAAATAAAAGATTTCCATTATTTTGACAATTAAAAATTTAACTCCCAAAACTTAAAATAAACGATTTTCCTTTATTTTAACCATCAAAATTTTACCCCCAAAGACGTAAAAATAAACGATTGTCGTGTATTTTAGCTATTATTTACATAATGTATTATATACTTAATAATAATATATGTTAGGATTTATTTTTAAAACTAAATAATAAGATTAATTGAATAATAATTAATTGTGCGAATGGCGCCTAACATTTATATGGCAGCATAACGAAAAAGGATGACCTTTGAGTTCATCTTTTACTATAATATGCAAATAACTTAAAAAATTATGTGTTTGTAAAATAAAAGACAATTAAAATCTAAAGAAAAACTATAGTGATGGTAAACAAAATATTTGGTTTAGTACTAAAGTAAAAAGCACTTTTGTAAACATTTTGGTACCTTTTGATTTAATTTAATTGTTAAGGTACTCTTGCAATACTATTGCACATATTACTGACAATTTTATTATCATTCAATGTAGCCAACTCAATATTAAATATTTAACACATATCTTGTGCAGACACAAAACCTTTTTGATTTTTTCTAACCTTCCAATATGACATACACACGGGTAATTTGTTGCAAACTAGCAAAAGTTGCACAAGAATATTGCTTAATTTTAAATTTGCATTAAACATTGATGCGCTTTATCTTGTTTACCTAAAAAACACTAGACTTTTACCATATTGCTAATTAATTTTCTTGTATTCAAATAATCAGCTAACACATGTTCTATACTGCGAAAATTATAATCCTAACTTTTCGTTTTGTTTTATATATATTAAACTTTGTTATTTGTACATGAATAAAGAAACTCAGAGTTTTTACTCTATCTCTATCTCTTCATCTCCTAGATGTCATCTAATAGATGTGCTTTAACATATAAATTTGGAACAGTGAGGGAACTCCATCTCTGTTCTAATATGCACATTATGCACCGTCAATACTGCTCAAGGATGAGAAAGTGCAAATTTGCATCGTGTGCAAATAACCACGCTGAATACCCTCAGTAAAATAAAAAAGTAAACAAAATTTACTGAAACAAAGCACTTAATCGCCAGCTGGGCCACTTTGGTACTTTTTGGACTGAAAATGTAAATAAGTAATTAATTTACCATCCCCAGTTCATGCATATGAAAAACGTTTGAGAGAACTTTTAAAAAAAAAGATTACTGTGATTTTTGTGTGATTTTTTTTTTTAAACAAGTAGATTTTTTTAAACATGTAGATTTTAAACGAAAATATTAACTGCTACAGAAAATTCGTATTAATTCATAGTTTGTTTTTTAAATAACAGGCAAAAAAGTTGAAAAATATGTTTCTTTGTATTTTAATAGTTTATTCAGTTAAAAACAAACTTTACGGATTACTTTTTAAATAAACTACAATCGGTAACGGAAAATATATTGTGAGTGTACCAATACAATTAAGCATGTGAATTTGGTATTACTAATGGGCTGTCAATAATGCCATACGTTGCGCCAGGGTAAGAAGCTTTGCTTCTTACAAGGGAACATGTTCCGTAATACCAATCTATTACCGAGGTTTTGATTGCTATATGTAACACCATGCAGTTAAGGGTTCATTTACAAATATCGATCGACGAAATCTTCATCATAATAAAGGTTTCTAATTTCTGAACATTTTTTTTAAATTTAGAAGCTCGATGCTTGAAAATTTAAAAAAATTTTGATTTTTTATTTGAAATTAAAAATATATTATTTGTAATTCGGTTTTTTTTTGGAAACTCAAACATAATTTAAAATTCTGGAGCATCAAATCAGAATCGAGTTTTATATTAATTTTCACTGGGTTTCTCTGAATCTAAAACAAAAAAGGTTTTTTAATGCAAATAGTATTTTTTAATAAAAATATTTCCTGAATTACTAAGATTATATGATGTGTTATATTAAAAAAAAAATTTCAACATATCTAAGTTTAAATTTTCTAATTTTTAATTAAAATTTTAAATGGAAAATTTACAAAAAGTAAACAAAACTTTCCAATTGTAGTAAAAGTAATAAATCTCCTATTTACTAGCATTTAGTAAACGTTTTTGATGATTTCGCCAATTTTATTTTAATTTTTCTTTTCCGGCAAAATTTTCTGTAACAATTACAGTTTTTTCTGTAACTTCGACAGACTTTTTATTTGAGTGTATGTTTCAAATGACTTTTGAATTTGATATAAATATAAATATATTTTCTTCTTTGCCCACTAAAAGCCTTATATGAATTTTTGTATTTAGTCGAAAGAATTCGATCATTAGAGGGTTAAATAATCATAAATTGCCATAAAAGAAACAGTAGATTATCATGCATGTTGTCAATGAATACACAGAAAAAAAAACATAAACTTCATTATTTTCCAGTTTTGTTTTTATTAATCCTGTTTAATTTTCATGCTGTCATTCATCCTCTCAATTTATTCATTCATAGTTGTGGCACTCTTCTTTAACAGCTTAAAGCAAGATAGTGTGTATTTTATGATTGTACGATGGAGTTAAAATTATGAACTTGGCTAGTTGTTTCATTACTTTGTTTTTGTTAGCATAACATAACCATAAACTTACATACACTATGATCAGAAAGTATTCGGAACTCTGAGGAGAATTTCAATTATTTTCTACAGAGCCAGTGAAATTAACAATATCTAACACCATAATGTTTTTTAGGGAGTTCTATCACTTTTTGTAAGTTTATATTGTGAAATGTTTCTAAACGTTCTGTATTTGTTAGTGTTGTAAGGTTCACTATGAATTTAAATCGAGTATGAAACGCAATCAAAAAAATCAGTTTTCTGGTATACTTTATATGTAATTTTAACATTCTGTATAGTTTTTGATCATACTCTACATACATGCTTAAATCTTGTCTACATTTAATGTTCAATAATTTATAATCATAGACATTTTTAGTGTTTAAAGTTAGGTGTGTTTTTCTATGCCATAAATTTTCATGTGTTTAATGCCTGTGAATTTTTTTTGCGGTTTTATTTGTGGTGAAAATTTGTTGTTTTTTTATAGTGACATGTTTAATTTTGTATTCGATATTTTTTAATTCGGAACAACAAATGTACTACTAAAAATTTGTGAAGAAAGTTGAATTATATATTTTGGGTTGGACTATAAGTCATATTTGCACGAGGACCACAAAAAATATGTACACTCAAAAAAAGTTGGTAGTCAGCAAACAATTTTGCTGAGTCAGCAAATTATTGGCCAGAAGAGTGCTTGCAAAAAAATTGGTAATGTTAGCAACATATTTTACTAAAAATTACTTTTTACCAACAAAATTAGAAGATTCAGCAAAAGTTTTGCTAACACTCAGTTGATTCAAAATCAAAAAATCCTTGCTAAAAGTTAATAACATTATTTCTGAATATTGCTAGGCTAAAAAAAAAACGTAAAAAAATTTGTTTAAAAATTATACTTTAGTAATTGTATTTGATGAAAATCAATAAATATATTTGTTATTCTTTTAAAAATAATTTACAATACTTTACAAAATTTAAAAATGTTCATAGTTCCACGTTGACGACACGAATTAATTTAAAATCTGAAAATATATAGAAATACTTATATGAAACATAAACAAATTATCTTCTAACTACTTCCATCAATGGCTGTCTAAGTGATGGCATATTTCTAGAAAGGAAACAAAACCAAATAACAAAATATTAAATATACAACCCTTTTTTGTAATACGAAAAAGGAATTATACAGAATTACGTTAGATGTGTTTCCTTGTCTTTCGCTTTTGTCTGTTTATCTGAACATATATTTGCTTGCAATTTGACCACACTACATTAAGAGTCACTACAATCATTTAGTTTATAAATACCCATTTAATCTTTATTAAATTAAAATATTATATTTTGTTTTTAATTTACTTAATATACAATTACTTTGACAAGCCGGTGACAACACAAACTTTAGGTTTTTTGATCCGAAATCTGTATGTATATGATACACAGCATTGGAGTCCTTTTGTTTTATTGTGTATGAAAAACAGATACAAACACATTCCATGGTAATTTAAATACTACACCTAGTAATTTAAATACTACACCATTTTCAATTGGATTTAAAAACATTTTAAGTGAAACTAAAACTTTTTAACTGAAAACGAGAATTGTTTAATAATTTTAAATTTTCCTTTTAAAATTAAGAAAATTTCATGAACTTAAAATTTCAATTTAAAATTGTGAAATTTTCAAATGAAATTTTGTATTTCAAATTAAGAAAATTCTAAATGAAATTGAGATTTTCCATTTTAAATTGAGAAAACTTTCATAGAAATTGAAACTTACGCTGGTAATTGCTAAAATTATAGTTGAAATTGAGACTCTCCATTTGAAATTAAGACTTCATATTTGAAGTTGAGACTTCCAATTTGAAAGTGAGAAAATTTCAAAAAATTCCATATGACGATGGGCAAATTTCAAATGAAATTGAAGCAATAATAATATTTATGGTATATTTACTTTATATAACGGAAACAATTTTATCGATTTGCGAAAAATTTTCCTTTTAAGATGTAACCTATATTCCCTGGGACATGTGATTTTAAAAATACTAAAGGGTCCGCCAAATAACTTTTTTTTTTGAACTTCTGAACCAATTGGACTTTGTATGGCGTCATACCAAGGTCTTTATGCAAAATGCGTCTCAATGATGTCTCCGAAAAGTTTAATTGTTGAGAACGACGGTGAAATGATGTTGATGGCGCTTCACGCACACTTTCTGCCACAGCAGCAATATTCTCGGGTGTACGCACTGTTTTTTGGCTTTTCACGCTTTGGTTTATCGATGAGGATGCCAGTTTCTTTCACTTTTTTCACAAGATAACGAACATACGGACCATATTCATTCAGCGGAAGGATAAAACTAATTATCTGTCAAATCAGACATGAGCTAAGTGTTACCATTCACGAAATAAGCACTAGTTAAAAAAAAAAACGCTAGATGGCGGACCCTTTACATATAGAAAAGATAAACCAATTGGTATTACTAAATTTTATTTCAAACGAAAAAATTCAAAATGTTTAAAGAAAATTATTTTTATTAGCGAACATATTTGCAAAATGTTTTTTATAGTTACAGTTTTTACAAATTTTCTATTATTTTTTTTATTTAATTTTCATTTCTCTCCATATTTTTTCGTCATTAATTTATTCAAATAAATGTGTAAACCTCATGTTTATTTGGCACTTTCTTAATTCACTTTGAAATTTTCTCAATATAATTTGAAATTTTATCAATTTCATTTATAACTTTCTCAATTTTAATTGGTAAATCTCAATTTAATTTAAAATTTCTCAATTTGAAATGGAAAAACTAAATTCCAAATGTAAAGTCTTAATTTTATTTGTAATTTTCTCAATGTCAATTAGAAAATCTCAGTTACGTATAGAATTTTCACAATTTCAAATAGAAAATCCCATTTTCATAAGAAAATTCCTGAATTTCAAATAAAAACTACAATTTTTACTTGAAGTTTCCTTTATTTTACAAAGAAATATTAAATTTCATGTAGACTTGTCAAACCAGGTTTCCAAATAATTTTTTTTATTATTCCGATTTTTTAAAACAGGTTCTTAAAAAAGCGCGTTTCGAGTTATTCGAGAAACCGGTTTTTTGGCAATGAATAATTCGGCATTTTCTTATATTTTTCAATTTGACAATTTCAGGAGACAAAGATTTTTTGACATAATTTTTAATGGTTCTCTCAATATAAAATGCTAGCAAGTAAAAATTACTGAGAAGACAAATAAGAAATGTTTCTTTTTTGCATTTTGCTTTATTTGGTTTGTCTGACATTGAGCTTTAAAAACTTTTATATGAGATTTTTGTGCAGAATTGTTTTTTAAAAGACTTGTTAACTTCTGTTTTTTACTCATAAAATATATGTTTTTCTATTAACTTTAAATTTTTATAACCTCGAAAGCATCCTTATATAAAATTTTAAATCTTGCGAATTTAATAGTATTTAATATAATTTCCTGGAAAAAAGTAACCCTAAACTCAATTAAGTATCATAAAAACAGGTAAAAAATTGTGTATTCCAAAATAATCGTAGTTGTCGTTTAAAGTCCTAATATATGACAAAAAATTTGTTGAGTAAATTTTTATATTTTTTTGTTGTGTGATTTATGTTTTGATATTAAGTTTTATAATTCATGTAACTTTAAATAAATCCAAGCAAAAAACTGTAAGATTTATATTTTTAGTTTGATTTGAACTTAAAACCGCCATAATTTTGAGTCTTTAAAAATATATGAATAACGCGTATAGCTTTAGCATCCTTAAACATTGGCTAACACTTACAAACAAAGTTTCGAAAATTTTAAAAAACACCCCATATGAATAACAAAATAGTGTTACGATATTCGAATTCAAATAACCATTATAATTGAAAATACGGAAGCTTTTTGTAAATAATTGTATTATTGTCAAGTAGAAAAGAAAAATATTTAATGATTATCAACAGCTTAACAAAAATAACAAATACAAAAATTAGAGTTAACTTTGCAAATACACAGCTGTCATCAACTTAAGACAACCCACACCAAAAAAGAAAAAAAAGATAAGCCAGCTTAAACAAATGACTCTATTTTATTAACAGTACAAAAAAAAAAAACAAAGAAATTTAACACAAAACTAGATTTTGAGAAAAAGCTAAACTTGCACTTTTCATAACCACCAAATAAAACTTAATGACGCTGAAAAAAATTCACACTAATTTAAAATTATAGGAAAAACTTTACAATAAAAATTACAGTGTTATAAAATATACAAAAATTTGACACCCACATATACAGTTACAAATGGAATATCAAGCTGCTGGTTTTTATTGTACAAAAAATAAAACCGAATAAAATATTTTAAACCTTAGATAGTCAAAATTTTTTTTTTAGTTTTCATCAACTAATTTGACATTAGCTTTTCAGAGAAGATACTTTTTGTTAAAGCTGTTATGTACACCGTATTCCCGCAACAGAAAAATAAAAAAAAAAATATTTAAGGCAGAATTAGTTTGTACGTTCTGTTCTGTTACGAATCAGCTGTTTTGTTTCTGTTCAATTGGAAGTCTGTATGTGTAGCTAGTTTTCACTTTTTCGTTTTGTTCTGTTGCGGACATATCTATTGAAAATAGAATTCAACGTTAAGTGACAGCATAAAGTGCGTATGTATTGGTTTGTTTTTTTCAATATTTGAATCAGGGATGATAAAGGTGGTACTATAGTACTTTCTGTGGTACTATTTGAAGCTCAGATGTACAAAATTTTCTATGTATGAATTTCTTGGTCCCTTTAAAATTCAATAATTATTAATTCGATTTGCAGTCCCATATGAACAATGAATTAATTTAGAACCAAACGCTGTGAATTCAATCACACGAATTCACTGAGTGCGTCTGATTACGGATGATTATATTAGAGTTTTAGTAATCGATTAAACTAATTATTGAATTCAATCACTAAGGGTTATAATTATTAACTAATTTTGATTTTCAAAAAAGTAAATAGTAAAAATCTTATAAAAATGTCAAATTGACTATTAGCAGCGTGTTTTTAAAATCGAATGAGCTCACGAACAAATTTGTTTGCAACCAATCACAAGGATTAAATTCTTAAAAAAACTGTGAGAAACGTAATTCAATACAGCAAGATATTAATAGCACATTCAAAAATATTAAACATTTGGTGAATTTAAGAAAAAATCTCAAAATTTTAATAATCTTTTATATTAATATCGGCTAATTTTCTAAGTACGCACTGCTCGTTTTTACATAGCTTTATGTACATTTTTCCGAAAAGTTTGGTATTGAAAATGAGCAAAATCGGTCCAGCGGTTCAAAAAGTAATTAGTGACAATGTGAAAGTACCTCTAAATTTTCCATACAAATTGGTGTATAATGCACTGTATATTATTAGAACTAATTGTAGTGTCTGGTGTATAAAATATAACGTCATATTTTTCTACCAGACGCTAAGAGGTAAATAATAATTAAAATTCAGCGCAAATTCTTTTTTCTCCACAAAAAATTTTTTTTCACCTCAAAAATAGTTTTGTTACCTCAAAAATGTTTTTCACCACACTATTTTTTACATCCAAAAAAGTTGTTCACCTCAAAATTTTGTTTTCGCCTCAACATATTTTTTTTTAATATATTTTTGTTGTTTCATTTGTAATTGTTCATTTTGGAGGGTACAAAGACAAAAATTGGTAAAACCAAATTTATGCATGCACTTGTTGTTTGTTAATTTATATCTAATTTTTTTTTTTATAATTTGGAAAAAGTACTATTTTATATGCAGGTTGGTACTATTTTAAAATCGCATTTATCATCCCTGATTTGAATGGTTTTGGTTGGATTTTCTTTTACTTTGTAAAACAGCTGATTCCTTTCACAGAAAAAGTAATTACAAAATTTTACCTACAGAGCAGAACGACACACAACGGCAACAGAAAGTAACAACTAATGAGGCCTTTACTCAGAATTTACTACACACAGAAAAATTAAAGTAAACGAAAAATTTCTTAAAGTTACTGAAAAGCAGTAGTCAGTCCCATTTGACTCATGCGGCAGTAGTCTGGTGGACATCAATGAGCAGAAAGTGCAATATTAAACCACTTCAGAAAATAGAACTCCTATGTTGTACTTTGACTATGGCATTGGAGACAATCTTGCCAATAGAATCTATTGAAATTCGGCTAAAATATGAGGCCTGCTTGCCTATACTACGGCTAAATGCAATAGGAGAGTTGAGAAAACCAACCACCAGTAAATCTTAGACGACCTACCGGGATACAACACCACAGAATTTAGTTGTTATATGCTCTTTGAAAGGTCACTAGCTACAAGGTGCAGACACGAATCCCGTGGAAAATCTTTTCGCCTCCCGGATCATAATAGAGTGTTTCAGGCAGAGATCTGGGCAGTATTTCAATGAATCTTCTTCATTGATTGCTTGAAGTTACATTTTTATGAATACTTGCGTAAAGTTTATGAAAAAATCAAATTGACGAGTTCCAGTGCAATTTCATTGATATTATACAAATATGCATTAATATCATACAGATAAACCTCCCAGCGTAGGGAGTATTTAGCTGTTGTGGCAGCTGAATTTACATGCAAATTCAGCTGTCACCTTCTTTTTTTATGAGTGTAGAATATTTGTGCATGAGCTATTCAAAAATGTTCGACACCTTTTGAAACTGAATGTAGGTGCCTCATATTTCTCAACGTTGGACAGGGGTAGGTAGACTATACTTAAAAATACATGCAAAGTTTCAAGTTGAAAAGCCTTCACCTAAAGATTTGATGTAAACAGCCATCAATTCTTTAGGTGTCTAAATGTCTAAAAATTAAAAAATTAACTTGAAACTTACAATAGTTCTTTTATTCGCTTTATTTGTTTGATCATAGCTTTTAATTATTAAACCCAAAATAACACATTAATAGACTTAGGAGCTACATTCACTAAAAAAGTAATTTCCATATCGCTGCTTTAATTAAAATTAATTTAATTAATTTAAATTTCCCGATTTTAAAAACTTTCGCAATTCTTTTCAATATGGTTTTTACATATGGTTTTTTGAGTTTTGAGAAAATTATTTAGGAAATGGTGTACTGTTACACTCTTTGGCTTATTACTAGTTAATGTCAGCGCACAAACGTCACAAATTAATAAGAAATTGTCTTAAATTTTTTGAAAATGCATCCATGCAAAAACAGATTGTAAGTAGCGCACAAAGGGTTTCACTAGTTGACAGGCTATTTACTCGCTTAATTACTTTTGTTGGCAATGTCCAAAAATACATGGTTAGCATTACCATATCGCTTACAAAAAAGGTATAATAATGAGTTACCCGTTATTTTAAAAATAACTTTAAGTCCAAAAATTTACTTATAAAAATGTTCAAAACAAATGAAATACGGCATCTGTATTTATCTAGCCAATTACCAGCAATGCATTATTTTAAAACTATATATAAATACTTCCTTAACCCATTATCAGAAAGTCATTATTTTGTATTTAAAAGTAATCTAAGAGGTAATACCCTATAATTACTTGATAGTCTATACGGTATTTACATGTCATTAAAATGTTTTTGTTGGAATGTTTTTGGGTCTGACATTCACACTTGTAATTGAATTTTGTTAGTATATTGCGTAAAATGAGTTTCTAAGTAAACAGCCCCCCTAAGTCAAAAAATTATTTTGAAAATTTTAACCGTTTTAAGTTTATAGACTTTAAAAAAAAAAAATTATATTTTTTGTGTTGTAATATATATTTTGAAATATGATTCATGCAATGAGATATATAAATTGATGTTACCTTAGCTCATTAATAGCACGTCATAGATTCGCTATATACCTGGAAAGTTTCAACTAAACTTTCGAGGTATATAGAAATATGCTTCATTAAGAAATGTTTGTATTGCTTTTTTTCTTAAAACACCCTCTAGAAATTTTGCCAGCCAAAGTTTAAGATTTGGCAGCATATAATTCTTAGGCGGTTCAAGGTAAATATTTTAAAAATTTTAATTTTGTATAATATTGTGAAACTTCAAAAATATATAAAAAGTTATTTTTTTAAGTTAACCGATTTTTAAAATAGTTTGGAAAAATATCGAGGTTTTTGACCATTTTTCAAAATATATTTTTTATAAATTTTGTAGTATTTTAATAAGAACAATCCGTTACTTATGTTTTGAGTAAAAATGGAATACATTTTGTAATATTTTAGTCTTTGTGTATTTGAAAAGTTTATCGTTCGATAGTTCAGATTTTCAAAAATTATATATTTCTATCAGAGAAATATATTTTCATATTTTTTCATCTACATAACAAACAAAAATATAAAAGCTTAGGCTTTTTTATATTTTTAAAAATAATTTTAGAAAAAAAGTTCCATATAAAGGTCAAAAATTGATTTTTTTAGATAATTATTTGGCAGCTCTCCGTAAAATTTTTTCACAATTTTGTTATTTACGATTGTAGTAAAGATGTAGAGTAATTTCAGGGTTTTTAAATCACTGCATTATCTTTTTCCATTAAAAACTAAAGCCGTTTAAAATTACTGGGTCGAAAAAGGAACAATGTGTCAAAAATTAGTTAATTAAATCCAAGTGAAATTTGTAATTTTAATATTTTTAATTTGCTTTAAGCTTAAAGCCGCCACAATTTTTCTCCTTTAAAGATAAATGATTAAAGCGGATTATTCATATCATACAAAAAGTGTTTGTCTTAAAGTGTCGATAATTTTTATAATTCTTAAAATTCTTATTTAATATTAAGTCGTTATTTGCTTTCTATACTCAGAAAATTTAAAGAATAAAGTCCTTAAAGTAAAAGAGTTGCATTTTATAAACAGAAAAATGTATTCAATCAAATCAGTGTATGGCAACATATAAAATTTGAACGCTTTTTTTCACATCAGTTAGATTCAAATCCGTTTGATTTACATTTAAGACTGGTGTACTGGTTTTGATTAATTTTTTTTTTTCGTAGACAGATAAAAACTTAAGTTCTTATTTTTGAATTTTAGTAAAGGCAGTAGCTTTTGCCATTTTTAATTATTAAGTTTATGTGGCCTATAAAAAATAAGAAAAGTAACAACTTATTTGGCATACGGAAAGCCGGACTTTTTTATTTTGGGTTAATTACCCAGGCAGAAAAATACAATCGGAACAGTGTTGGCAAAGAGTCGTCGACGGTCAGTTATGCGTTGGCAGAACGTGGAATTTACAAGTATTGTCCTGTTAGCCGTATTGATTGATAACAGTGGCCAACCGTTGGTTTGAGCGAACTTGCCCTTGATGGGTTTAAAAAAAAACTTAAATTAAATTAATTTTGAGATATATATACATATTATATATATTATAAACACATTTAAAAATTAGCAATGCAGATTGGTTTTAATCTTTCTTATACATCTTATTTTATGTGTAAAATATAAAAAAAGTATTCACAAGGTGTACTAAGTGTTGTATATGTTGTACCTTGTATTGTAAAAATAGAGATTGTAATATTTCATTTCACTTATTTTCAATTTAAAAAAGATTTTCTGTTGGGGTTTCTCTCTGTTAGCACACTTGAACAATGTATACTAAACGTACTCGCACACTAAAAAAAAGTCAGTTTACTGGTCAGCAAACATGTTGCTGACTTTACTGATTTTTTTTTTTTTTTGAGTGTAGGTGCAAATGTTGTGTCGTACTATTTTCTATTGTTGCAAATTAAAAAAAAAAAAAAATTTACCATCACTACCTTAATAATATATTAAAAAAAGCTTCTTATTGGTTGTACTATTGGTAAAAACAATATTGGCAACGAATTTTGGGGTGGTATTGGCAATACACATGCTTTGCAAATAAAATAGTGTTTTCCTATTACAATATTAGTTGTACCTTTGGTACAAATATAGCAATCTTTTGAAAGTACTATTTTTGTGATACGGTTGGCAATTTCTATCGGCGTAGTTGATTGTCTGCAGTGGCACCAAATTTTCCAATTTTGAAAAAAGGCAAATAATGAAGTTACAACCTTCACGATTGCAAATAGTTTACGGAACTAAAATATATTAACATTGCAATAACATATGCTAAAAAATGAAAATAATTATTTCACAGTTTCCTTTTTTGTTTTTTTTTTTTTTTTGTTATTTTGATTTATTTATAACGCGCTGTAAACCTTCGTAAATTTGCGAAAATAAAGCAAATTAAATACATTAGCTAGGTTGATACATATATTTCGATCTGGCTAAAGATCTCATCAGAACCCAAAGATTTAGAAAAACTAGAGCCACTAGAATAGGCAGAGCTTTACCAAAATGCCCATTAATCATAAATATTGCTCCATTCTTGTCTTCGTAGCAATCAAATACGTGGAACGAGTCATATCCTAACAAACATCAGACGTTACTATACCTTGAAGTCTAGAAATGTTATATTTATATAAAAAAAATTGTTTTACTCTGGCTCTGGTTCAGGTAATACAGGTTTCTTCGTTGTTTTTGTTTTTATATACATCGAGACTATTTTTTTTTGTTATTTAGATTTATTTATAACGAGTTTTCAACCTCGGTATATTTACAAAAATAAAGCAAATTAAATATATTAGCTAATTTTATACATGTATTTCGACCTGGCTAAAGATCTCATAAAAACCCAAAGTTTTAAAAAAACTATATCGTCCAGAATAGGCAGAGCTTTAACGAAAAAACCTATTAATGATAAATTTTGCTTCACTTTTGCCTTCTAAGCAATCAAACACCTGGCTAGGGTCTTTTCCCAACAAACATAATGACGTTACTAAGCGAAAATAAATTTGCATTTCTTCACCCTGAAAACAGTCTCAATTGTGGCCACAGAATTTGTTGACAATCGAATTCTAGTTGTTACGATAACTATCTTCATATTAAATTATATGTTTAGTCGTGAAAGCTAATATTAAGTTGTCTCAACCAATATTATATTTCACTTAAATATTATTAAATTCCACAAAATATTATTGGAATTAAGAATCATGTTTGATTTTTCAAGTATTGAACCGTGGCCTTCAGATTAATAGTCCTCTATCCTACTCATTGCAACACAATTACTTCGAATTTTCTTTAAATTATTTGCTGTTTGAACATGTTATTATTTTATTTTAATTAGTTAATTAAGTTTTTGCATTTGTCATTTTCGGGACTTGAACTCGGAGTAGTTGTCTGCAGCTCTACCCATTACATCTCAAACAAACATTTTGTTAGGAAAATAATTAGTTGATTCTATAAACAATGCAATCCACAATTCTGATTCTACTGAAAACCTAATTTAATTGTATATTTGGTTATGAAACCCGTCTGTCAGTTTCCACATTTGATTATCGACAATTGTTTAATAATTTTGATAGATTGTACCAATTTTTTTGTGTTATCACTAATTTTTATTTGAAAAGTTGGTTGGAAATACCAATAATTGTATAATACTCGTAGCATTGTTTTTAGTTCCTTTTCCCTCTTTATAATGAACATTATAATATTTTTGCTTTATTAATCGATTTTAGATAATTCCTAATGAAATAGCGTCCTTTCAAATAAATTTTACTAGTTTTGACCGAATTCCAAACAATTTGTTTTCTAGGTGTTTATATTGTTAATGTAATATACGGCTAGGATACGTAAAATTTGATAATTACAAAAAAAAAAAAAAAACATCGCAAAAGTTATAACCCTAATGACCACATTTGTGGTAAAAGAAAATAAAAATATCATTTGAACAAAATACCAATATTTATTAAACAAAAAAAACTATAAAAAAAAACTATTGAAATTGGTTAAAAATTTTAAAAATTAAGACACAAAATTAATCAAACACTAACATATTTTAGCACATTATTGGGTGAAGATAACTCAAATTTTTCTTTAACCCCCCAATCTCTCAAAAAAAGTGAGAATTTTTTAAATCAATGTAACAGATTTTGAATATACTTATTTTTTTGAACACTTGTTACCCATTCAGTGCATTTAGGGGTTAAAATGAAACTGGCTATGTTATTCATATGTTGAAAACATTACTATTTTTTTCTCTTAAAACTTTATGGTTTATAATATTTGTCATTTTATTTTGGGTGTAATGTATGTTAACTATTTTTATGGTTATTATTTTAAATTATTGCAAATTGAATTTTCGCTTACTGCGCTCACCACTTTTGCTCTGCATCTCCAACGCAAAGACCTAATTTTTTTTTCAAGTTTTTGTATGTTTCATATGCTACATCTGGTTTTTAGTTTATGGCATTGCAATTGTCAATTGTTTAAAATTTATGGTTTAAAGTGCGAAATTATGTTAAGAAAAATGTTGTCTACAATTTGCATGCATGTTTACTAGGTTTTATTTTGTCGAAGTGCATGCATGCAAAAGATATTGGAAATGTTTATAAAGTTCACTAACACAAACACATGGAAACGGAAATAAACGGATGGTTGGCAGTTACAAATAAATGTAGGTTACGTACATATTTCTAGTGAAATTCTAGTTGATTTTTACTTTATTATTAATTGAAAGACTTATTTTATTGTATAAGCTTAACAAATATGTTTTCGTATCGTATTTTTTTTTTTATTTTTTCCCTTTATAAAAAATTTATAAAATTTTTGTTTTTCAGGATGTTTGTTTTAATTCTCAAAATTTGGTTATTATTATTATTATTATTATTATTATTATTATTATTATTATTATTATTAACATTTAACTTTTGATTAACAATTTCAATTAATTATGGTGTTAAATATTGTCATAAATAATCTTAGTGTCATTTTTTAACCAAGTTTTTGTTTGTATTTAAATCTTGCCGCCACTTTTAATTACAGCTAACCAACACCTTTAAATTTTATGAAATTTGTCCATGATAAGTTATCGGTTTATTTTTTGTCTATTTAAAATTTAAAAAAAAACAACTAGTAATTAATTAGTACGTTCGTTATGGTAACGTAATATTTCCTACATCTTGTTTATACATACGAAGAGTGGATGCGAATAAGGGTACACAGACCATATTTTGGGAATCGTGTCTTTTTACATACTATAATAGAACTTGTACATTAACAAATACTTGAGTAAACAGTTCGCTATTTTTCAGTGTTTTAATTACTTTAAAATTTAAATTTTCGTAGTATTTATTTTTCTCAATATTTTTTAAAATTAATTGCGCAGTTCATTTTCAGAACAATTTTAAAATTACAAAAGTAAAACAAAAATTTTATTGACAAAGTTCAAAGATATCATTCTGAAGTTGTATTTTTACTTTTAAATTTCGTAAAGTTAGCAAAAAAGTTAGTTGAGTCAGCAAAATTTTTGCTGGGTGGATTCTTGCTGAATATCAGTAAGCTGAATTTTAGCAAAAAAATAGTAAACTTAGCAACATTTTTTAGTTTGCTTTTAGTTAGTTTTCGAAATCAAAACAAAATTTTGTTGGAGTTTAGTAGATTGAAAAAAAAAAAATGCAAAACTTATTTTTTAGTGATTGTTTTAAATATATATAACAATGTCAGGACTTACACATCGTTTACATAATGCAATTAAATAAAAAATCTGTAAATAAACAAAATATTTTATTATTTAATAACATTCATAACAAAACATAATAATTTCCAATTACTTACATACGTGTATGTATGTATATACATATATGCAATTTTAAAATAATTCTAAAATACAAAAACGAAATATTCAAAATATCGCTAAATATCTTTCAAAAACAACTACCTGAGACTGGCATTTATTGTTTTGTACAGTCGGACCAAAGCGTAGTCTATATTTTATTTTTGCCTGCATCCTCAATTTATAAAATATTGTGTCTTACAGCAGCACCAAAGCGTATTTTATTTTTGCCTGCATCTTCAATTTTAAAATTTTTCAAAATATCATTCATTTAGTAAGGTTTTTTATTTATATTTTGTTAATATTCACAATTTTTATTTGCACTTGCGGGCCTTTGTTTGATGTATAGTATACAATAGAAAATATTAGATGAATCAATCTCGCTTGCATTTTGTGTAAGTCTTATAATGGTTGTGTTTGTATGTATATTTTCTTTTTTCTCTAGTTCATCCAAGCAAGCTGCGACATCTACATCCAGTTTTTTTACTTGTTTTCCATGCTATCAATTTATCAGAACAATATTGGTAGCACCGTATATTAGTTAAACATTAGTTTAAAATTAGTTTTTTGTAAAAGCGTTTAACTAAAACTTTAGCGGAAAACGCGATGTCAGCAAAACAACTTTTGAAAATTAGTTAAATATTTGAAATAGACGCTTAACAAAATTTGCAACTAAATTTTTTTTTTTTAGAATGTAGGAACATCAAAAAATGTATTTATACAAAACAAAAATCAGTTTAAAAATATATTACAAAAACTTCTGGGCACAATACTTGACTGATTATGAGTAAAGCGTTATTTCATAGCATTTAATTCATACATTTATATTTTATCCTTCCATTGCTTAACAAAATGCAAGGGCATTAAAACAATTCTAGCTTTTAAATAATGTTGTTCTGGTAATACGGTCGAATTTTCGTTAAAATGGGATAATAAATACCGTTCCAAATGATAATTTTCCCAACATGCTTTCAAAAAGAAATTTTTCTGTATAAACTTTTGCAATATTTTGCAAATTTTCGAGTTTAAATTTTCGCAACTTTCACTCAGTTTTTTATACAAAATTTTAAATATTGATAAATGTATTCTATGTCAATAGATATGCTAAAAAAAAAAATATTTAAAAATATCAAGTATTTCTTGTCTCCTCCACAATTTACTTTGTGGTCTGTATACCCTTATTCACGTCCTCTCTTCATATGTTTAGTGTATCAACGTTTTATATTAAATCACAATATTTTCTTAATTTCACACTTTAAAAATCGAAAGTTGTTTAATTTTATCTATTGGAAAAAAAAAACAAAAATTATATTACTTAATTTATAACAATTTGATAAGAGCAACGAAAACCTGTTACCAACAAATATTACACATTAAAAAAATAAAAACTAACGTTTTTTTTAAACATATTTCTACCAAATTCAAATGAGATTATGGATAAGAAAATACACAAAAATATATTTCCAATTAAATCAAGTTAAGAGATGGGTAAGATGAAGGAAATTTAAAAATTAAATAAATTTCCTTGATTGATTGTTTAATCAAAGTAAAACTGACAGTTGAGGTAAATAAAAATAAATTTTTAAAGCTGGTTTATTTATTATTATTTTTTAAATTATGTGGTCGAGGAGAGATAAATATTTAAGATAAAATTATACAAAACGCTTAATGAATATTTAGCTGTTTTCTTAATGAATATTTTAGCCAGTATTGAGGTGTGGAAACTTGGCTCGTTTGGTAGTGATATAGAAATATGTTGCTTATACATCTGACCGATCGGTTTAGCAAAAAAAGCTTCTATTTTTGGGCTATATAAAAAACTAAGTGGAATATCTCACATTCATGTGGCAACTAAAATAAAAAAGTAGCAAGAACCTTTTCAGATCAACTCAAAAGGTCCACATTGTTAGAAAACAATGTAAAATCGATAATAAATAAAATTTATTTTTATTCTGTTTACAGAGATGTTTTATTTATCATTTAAAGCTGCTTTTGTTCTAAACGTATATAATAGCAACTGAATGTTTTTCTTATTTTACAATGCCAACTTTTTTAATTGCGGAAAACTAATTAAATTTGTTTTAGTTATGAACAATTGTAGAAAACAGGCAAGAATAGTTAAAGTAATGCGTAAAACTAAAATAAAATACTAGAACTTTAAAATCCATTAAAAAATAAGGAAATATATCAACGGGCCGCTTTAGCAAACAATCACGGTAGCACATTAGCAAACATTATGAAAATTTGATGTGTTAAATTTGTTTCTTATAGGGAATTTACTGAGAAAAGTAACTCTATTAAAATTGAGATTAACTGCTTAATCAGGCGCTAAACAAGCCGATTAAGAACTTTGTAAATTTTTTTATTAATAGTTAATCTAACTTTTCTTCTCCTTACCATTTCTTCTCCATTGTCCAAAATTCTAAACTCAAAAAATTTTTAAAGCTCCTACATGACAGTTGTTTGTGTATCAATCAGGAGTAGTAAATTTTGACTGCAGTTGTTTTTCTATGAATTAAAGCAAAACAACTATTATGACAGTTATTTAAAAAAACAAAAAAAAAAAAAACTGAATAAAATTACTGTTTTTGTTGTTTGAGTTGTTTTTTTAAATGAACTACAATGTTAGTTAAACATTTTATTTGTTCTACAAATGACTTACATTTACATTAAAAATAATGAAACTGTATTACAACCCAAACAACTACATATTTTTAAAGCAGAAGTTCCCTGAGTGTACTTAAGTCGTCTGCATTAAAACAACAAAATTAAAAATTGCAAGATAATAGCAAATTTTCACATTTTTGAAATTTTGAAATTTTGTTTCAAGGTACAATTTTGGGAGTACCTTGTAATAGCTAGAGTGTACATTGAAATGACAATTTTTATAGAGAAAGTATGTTGTTTTCAGAACATGCGTATTAGGTTTTATTCACTTTAACTATACTGTGGTTGTAAATATGCAAAAGGTCAATAATATACAAATAAGAGTGATTTAATGGATAGGTTCGAGCCTTTATCATAACTTCATAGCTTCACCAGTATCATAACTTTTTTTTACATTTACGCTTAAAATTACTACTACAAATGTAATAAGGACATGTTTAGAAATCACCCTCTCAAAAAATCAATTAAACTTATCCTAGTAAAAATCGCTGCTTACATGCAAGCAGGTTTGTAAGGGAGTAAGCAGAAAAGAATCCCTTACAAACCTGCTTACGTATGCTATGATTTTTATATATCGAATTCCCACTTGGAAGCATTACTTTTGGACAAATAAGCGCGGATTTCAGCGCTTATAAAAAGCAGTGATTTCAGTAAAATCATATTTCATGTCTACATTATTACGATTAAAAGTAATATACATAATTTTACATACACTTCTACAGATATTAGTTTTTTGTTTTTAAAATTTTTGACACGCTCCACGTGCAAGCTCAACAGAAACAGTTAAACGACTAATTATTTTTTATTTCATGCTCAAAAAGACCAAACACAATCGGAAATCACTCGGGAAAATTTTTACAGATCGTTACAATCCACGATATGAAACTTTCTGCATTACAACCTGCATTCTTATAAGGGATTAGGGTAAGCTGCTTACAACCTGCATCCTTGTTAGGGAAAACAGTAAGCTCAAACATTTTGTTTGTTTATTTTTATACGAAAATTATTCGTTACTTTTGCTGCTTCTCAATATTATATAATAGTAAGCACTTACATCAGCGCATTTGTTTTATCCTACTTCTAAAAACACGAAAATTTTTACTGGGTTATTTTATTTGACTAAAGTTCATTAGGACTGAACGCCCACTTTTCAAAATCCGGTTCATTTAAAAGGTAATAAATAGATAAGACTTTCATATTATATCCACTAGAATTATCTCATTGATATAGATCTCTTTCAAATGCCAATATATATAAACAAAATGTTTTAAGGATGTTTAAAATTAATTATCAAAGTGGGTTGGTTCAATAGACAGAAAAATCTGTAGTCATTTTGTTAATTGTGTTTTCAATTAATTTAATCGGATTTTTTATGTAGTACAACAGTTTTGAATCCCAGGCTTTAATGAAGAATTATTTATTAATACATTTTAGTTAAAAAAAAATATTGCAAATTTACTCTGGGCGTTTCGAGGGACACCACCCCCTATTTCTTACGGACCTAGATATATCGTAAACATGGGCGCAAGGCTAAAAGAACACTATCAAAAAAATATATTTTTGAAAATGCACAAAAGGTACACCACTATCACCTAGTTTTGCAACAGTGTTTGAAGCAGTTATTTAAGTATTTTAATAAACAACTACCAACACTGTAATTTTGCAGTAAAAAGTTAATTTTGTTTTCTTACTCGTGTACTTTATATTATGTATATAGTTTGCAAAAAAATAATTATAAATTTACAGTTTCATTGTATCTCCAAATTTATAACTGGAGTACCGTTTCGAATTTTTTCTTTGCATTTAAAGTAGGAAATACAAATTGTTATTGTAAATTAAAGTAATTTTTATTGTACTTTATACCTCAAAAATAACTGTAAAAAAACTTTTCTTTCTACCAATTTTTCCAATGTTTAAAAATGTTTATATTAAAAATTTGTCAGTTGTTTTTACTACATTTGATAGTTGTTTTTCAACAGTTAAAAACAACTATATTTTCAATTATTTTAACAGTAATTATCTTTGTCGTCACAAGTTACAGTTGTTTTAGCTGCCAGTTTAAGAAGATTATACTGTAAAATATTTTTGAGTCTACGTATTGATATAATTTCGATTGGCAACGCTGAAAAAAAATGCACACTATGTCAAATAAAATTCACCGTTATGACGCTGCTATGTTTTGCTAACGCCTACATTTTTTTGTTCCTCTTATACCGGATCGCTATCGTCTTCAACTTGGTATTTTAAACTGGCAACGTTAGTATTTTAGCTGCCAAGTTAGACTTTTAACTGGCAAAAATAATGCATATGTATACGAGGAAGATTAAAAAGTCGGATTAATTTTAATCAAGTAGATTAATTTCGCTGTGTAACTCCCTATTTCTTAGTAAAATTGTAAAACCATTGCAAAAATCAGACTTGGAACTGAATCTTAAGAACAGTATTTAAAAAACGTTGTAATTTTTTACAGTTTATACCAAGTTATTTTCAGCCCACCAATGACGGGATACGAACATTACAAACATATAAAGAATAGGCGCAGATTATTTGAAAATGTATGCTTTTTCCGTTTGACATTGACAATATTTGAAATTGCCTGTCGTATTACTTTAACCAAGTCAAAAAGGCATTTTTAAATTTTTAAACGCAAATATTTTAAAAACTTTTTAAAAATTTTGCGAACTTTTAATATTGTTCCAAGAGTAAATCTTCATGAAGAACTAAGTTCACAAAGTGCAAAAAAATAAGTTTCTCTCATTCTTGGTTTAATATATGTTTTGATATTTGATAAATACAATTAGATCTATAAGTTTAAGTGCGGTTAATTAAATTCAAGCAAAAAATGTGATTTTACTATTTTTAATTTGAACTAAACTTAAAAACCGCCAAAATTGTTGTTCTGCTAGATAATTAACACTAATGGATTTAGCGTACTTATTTATGTCATACAAACAAAATTTTTAGAAAATATTTTGCCTCAAAATATCGAAATTTTTTTAAGTTCCTCATATGTATTTGAATTTGAATTGTTCCACAGATACAAAACAAAACGTATCCATGAATTGAATTTGTTTTAAGTAAATGTTTTTGATCAAAAGCCGATTGTTTTTTAATTAAGATTTGTAAACAAACATTTATAAAACTGCAGCTTAATTAAACGATTATTTTGTTATTTCTTATTAAAATATAATCTTACAAATTGCTGTACTTCCATTATCTTAAGCTTATCTTAAACTTTAAAAACTCGTTTCAGTCAACTTTTCATTGTCAATATATGTCAAAGACTAATTTGTACTATAACTATGTTTGCTAAGATATGTTAATAAAATCAATAAAACGAATTATAGATTCAATTGATTTTAATGTTAAATATAAATATCTTACTATTATTACATTTTTTTGATATTCTTATAAATTTGTACACCCAGAGAAAACCACGAATAAGTTTATACATTTTCGTCCAATGTAACAATCTCATCAATATTGATGAAACATTTCCTAAGCAGCAATAATTATAACGATCATATCATGGTCTCCATGAATTTTTTCTACAGAAAAATCAGGAAACTCTTACATAATATGCTGCATATCTTTAGTGAAACATTTTATATATATGAAGAAATTGATTTTGGTTTTTATGAAATGTTTCATAAATACTATGAAACGTCACATTGGACGAAAATTGCTGAAACATGTCATAAATATGATGAAGCTTTCCCTTTAAGTGTAGAAGAAAATTATTATGAACAATTGCACAGTCTAACGAAAAGAACTGGTATTCCAACCAAGCTAATCTACCTAATAAGAGCTCAGTATGATGGCTTTCAATGTAGAGTTTTGCATAATAATCGGCTCTCAGAACCATTCCTACCGAAATCAGGTGTGAGGCAGGGATGTCTATTGTCCCCACTACGTTTTCTGCTTTTTATAAACAAGGTTTTGGATGACACACTTGCTAATCATCGAAGTGGCATCCAATGGACTTTGACCGGTCATCTCGAGGACTTAGACTATGCTGACGATATATGTTTTTTGTCCACCAAGCATTCGGATATGCAATCAAAACTTAATGATCTTGTTTTCCACTCTGCAAATGTTGGTCTGAAAATGTATTCTGGGAAAACGAATTCAATGAAAATAAGAGCCACAAACAACAACCCTTTTTTCATCGGCAACGAACCGGTTGAATTTATTAATAAATTCTGCTATCTGGGAAGCATGGTTTCATCAGATGAAAGTGCTAAATCAGACATCGAACACAGAATTGGAAAGGCAAATAGTGCATTCTTTTAGCTGCGGAACATTTGGAAATCCAATATTATATCGGTCAAAACTAAGATAAATATTTTCAAATCAAACGTTCTATCAGTTTTGCTTTACAGCAGCGAAACCTAGCTGGCAACAGTAGCACTGAACTGCAAACTGCAGGCCTTTACAAACCGTTGCTTGCGTTATATACTGAAAATTTGGTGGCCAAACGTCATAAGCAATGAAGAATTGTATAGAAAATGCCAAATTGATCCCATTCCAATTATTATAAAGAGAAGAAAATGGAAATGGATCGGTCACACGCTTAGGAAGAACCCTGATGAAATAAGCCGTCAAGCACTAGATTGGAACCCGCAAGGCAACAGAAGAAGAGGTCGGCCAAAGACCACCTGGAAAGGAAGCTTGCTCAAATATATTGAGCACAGCGGTAGAAGCTGGAACGAGTTAAAATGACAGAATATCTTGGAGAAATTTTGTAGAGGGAGTTAAGCGGAAATGAAGAAGAAGAAGAACGAAAAGAGAAAAATTTGATGCATCGAGATTGCGACCCATCATTTTGGACGCAGATGACGAATATGGACTTAGAGTTTTAAAATTAGCTGTAGTTAAAGAAATATTACACATTTTTTTGATAAACTTTTTAAAAAATAATACAAAATTGGAAATAATGCAACTTTTTCGCAATATTCAAATAGTATCATCTATGCTCTTTAATTTAATATCGGACATGCTTTGAAAGGTGCAATAATATTCCCTATTCCCTATTCCCTATTCCCATCTATTTAAAGTTGAAATTTTTCATCTGTCACGATTTCGTTAATAAAATATCTAAAACGAAAAGAACATCCAAGACTTTAATACGTACCATTAGTGAGCATCGCAGGTTACCTAATTTATCAAAAAAACTCGAGTACTTTCTCTTTTAATTTGAGAAAAAAATTGCTTAAAATACAAATATTTTATGTTCAGTTTTATGTCTTAAAATATGGAGTCTGTGGCAAATCTTAATTAATTTTGAACTTCTGATTGAATTTTCGGAAAATTTCGATATGAGAGTGATGGTTCTTTCGCTAAAATTAATTTAGTAGAGTATAAATTAACATCAAGTGCTAAAATTTTGCGAATTTTATTAAGGATTTTTATAGTATTCACAATATAGTAAAATAACTGAAGTTTTCATTTGAGTTGCTAGAATATCCTACATCGTACACCCAATCGCAATTATTTGATATGATTTTAACGCTAAAGTCCATACTTCAAAACCATTTTAAAGTTATTAGTAGTTTATTCATTTACATGAATTAATAAGAAATTTTAAAGAAAAACTAGATTTTTAGTAAAAGTTAAATTCGTGAATATTTCAAAAAGTGGAGCTTATATTAAAATTTGGTGTTCTCATTCGTAATAAACTTCCTAAAATCTATCACAATTGATAAGTTGCATCTCCGATGCATTTTTATTGTTTAACAGTGCTATTAACTTGTAAAGAAAAATAACATAACGATGTTTTTTGCAATATATTACTGTCAAATAGTTTTTTATTAATAAATTGCTTTAAATTCTCATTAAAACAAACAACATTTTTTACTTAAAATTTAAAATATTTTTAAAAAAGTTTGTGCCCTAAGTCTTTTGATTTCCTAAAGTAAATTTCTGCATAATTGCATATTTTACATTTTAAAATGAACAATAATAGTTTTAATTTTTTGTTAAAATTTTCCACGAAAACCATTAAACATCATTAACACCTTATCTTAAATATTTCATTTAATAAGTATAACACACATAAAAACAGCAAAAACAAATCCTAAAAATAGACAAACAAAATGTTTTTCTACATACATGATTTTTTATTTTTTTTTTCTTTTTTATAAATTTTAGTTATAAACTACTGGTTATAAACAGACAATAAAACATTTAAGATATGCTACATAGCCATCATAAAAATATATATATATACTTTTATATCTACAAAAAAGAAAATGTAGTTATAGTAAGAACAACCTTTTTTTATGTTTAGTTAAAAACTTAACAAGAAAACAATGCCCGGAAAAAAAAATAATATAATAAGAAAATAATATAAAAAAAAGGCAAAACTTTAATATTTAATAATTGGTCACTTAATGTGACATAGAGCATAGAATGTGTTTTGCACAACAAAACAAGAAACTAACAACAACAACAAAAAAAAAAAATATGTATAAAAACATAAAACCATGCTGGATCACAATTTTCAACGTTTTATTCTTTACTAGACTCGAGAACTTCAAAAGAATATTTCATATTTCTTGGAGATTTATCGCAATCACACATATATGTATGATTTTCCTAATAAAGATTGTGAACGAAAGCGTTTTTACAAATATATTATTGAAGTTTTGAACGTGAACTTCTCTACAAGATTTAGTTGAATGGTTTTGATTAATTTTGTTAATAAGACTGTACTACTCAACAGCCTGACGAACATGGTTATAAAACTCATATTTGTTCATAAAGCAGAAAAATATTTTTTCAGTTGCAGTTTTTGAAATTTCGCGGTTTTGCTATTTACATCATTCACCATATTTTTTATGTATCTTTCGAAATTTTGTTGTAAAATCATGAAATTTTTTTACAGATATAAATCTATAAAAAATTATGTTTACTTTGAGTAAAGTTATGTGTTTGCATCAGGATATCGCAATAGTATTGCAAGGAATTTGAAAATTTTACTTTTTTTTTGTTTTATCCTATAAATTTTATGCAATGTTAACAAATTTTGAAATTTAATCATTTAATAAACTATATATTCCAGTGAACACATTTTTGTATTAAAATTGAAAATCTATTGGAAATGTCCTTAAATATGTAGAAAAGAACATTACATTTTAACTAATTTTCCACAAGTAAAAACAAATTCTTTTTATATAAAAATATATTATTAACGTTACTACTTTACGGTGCAGGGCCTACATAACCCAGTACCGGCGGCCATGTGTGGTGAGCAAGTTATCAATTGACTGCAAGACCCCTATGGACGGTGAAGCTACAAGTGAGAATATAAAGAAAAAATATGCTAATGGCAAAACGACACAGGAAATCGAAGATTCGGAGTCAAGAGGAAGCTTTATGCGAACTCTACCTTATATGACAGGTTCGGGATCTGAAGTTTCGATATACTCAAATGAGTCAAACCTTACTGGGTGACCAATGACCTTGCTTATGTAGGTCAACCCCCAAAGGAGTAAATTGGCAACACAAACTCTGATGGAACAACTATGAAAAGGTAAGATCCGCATCGTCTTAATTCAGGAGCATTGGACTGTAAAACACAAGGTTTCTGTATTAAATGACCAAATTAAAAAATTGTTATGCACAGACTGGGAATCGGCCGAGAACATGTAGTCTGTGTCACATGAACTTAAACTTTTTAGCATCTGTTTATTTGCCGTCTGACTCTGTCATACCTCCACCTTGATCGGAACTTCAGAAGCTAATCAAGGCGGCGCACAGAGGGGTGAAATCCATCAAAACTGGCGATTAATTTAAACGATGAGATTTAGCATTGGATAAAGTGATACTTTTGATATTTCAAGTGATTATATTTTTTATTAAGACTTCTAAAAGACAAGGTTTTATAATGGAACCGTCTATGAGGTATTGGAGCACATAATAAATTTTTTTTTGTTTAGATTAATCTTTTAGAAATATTGAAAAAAATAATGGAGTATTTTTGATATATGTATATATTGGGTTTTAACAACTTTCCGGGTTAAATCGGAAAAAACCCCTTATAGGCTCTTAAAATATGAGATTTCATGTAATAAATCTCAGAATATCTTTTGCAGGTTTTTTGCGGTTTTCGAGTTATCAAAGTTTTTGTGAAAGAACTCCAATTGCTAAAAATCTATGAGAAAAAAACAAACAAATAATCAACTTGTTTTTATTATCTTTTGTTTTTATTTTTCGTATGGTAGTTATCATTGCAACTAATAAGTGTGGTGATTATTAAAGATGGGTGCGTGAGTAATTTTAACTCATGCACACTCACGAAAAAAAAAAAATTTTATTCATTCATAATGAATAGAATTTTTCACATATGTTCATGCTATAATGACGTCACGAGTTTGTATTTTACTCACGAGCACGAAATTATCTCTTAAATAGTTAATGTTTATTAATTTAAAGCTAAACGTATACATAATTAAAACATAGAGTTTACCAGTACTTCATGGCTGAATACGATTTTTTGAGTGTCTGATTCACTTGTCATATAAACTTCTGATCAAAAAATGGCAAATTAGATGTGATAATGAAAAAAAAAAGTTTTTGCTGATAGATACAAAACATCGAATTCAAAGGGAATTTACAGAGAGAACTAGATCAATTGTTGAAACCGGCGTACAGGGCCCCCGAAAGATGTTCGTTGTCAGTCACATTTAAATTTGCAATTTTCTTAATACAGCAGTTTTTTTACTAAATGTCTTTCCATAAATGTTCTTTACAAACACTTATGGTAACTCACTTTCTTGTTGAAAATGCTGGAATATATGCGGGATATCTATTGAACCCAAAGTGGAACAACAAGTTAGACCTAATGTGGAACAACTTGTTGGACCATATTTGAAACAACAAGTATCCAGCTGGCTGCACCAAAACCTTTCCTCCTTTTAGGACGTACATCAAGAAAATATATTTTCTGCTTGCCTGAAGTTATCACACACCCCTAGGTTATGGCAGGTAGCAAAAGTTGGGGAAGAAAACCATTTAATAATGTCTCGATAGAAATGCTTCTCCGGTCCCTGGACAAGTTTGACATTGACCGGGCTCTTGTAGGCTTTATCATTTATATGCTATGGAACCGATTTATTAATTGCGAATTCAACGGCATCAGTATTTACTAGAGACATGGTGTGCCGTAGGACCCCAAAGGGTGGCATTATTTCACCACTACTATGGGTTGAAACCATACACAGCCTGTTAAGGATTTTAGCCAATGTCTGCTCTGCCGACGATGTGGCAACACTCTTAAGAGGGGCAAATCCTAGGCGTCTGAGTAGGAGGGCTTTCGAAGCATTCGAACTGTCATACAAATTTGGGTCTTAACGTGAACCTGGACAAAACTGAGATATGCATTTTCACTAGAAAGACATTAGTTATGTCTGGGTAAAACCATTAGAGTCTCCGAAGCTGTGAAGTATCTATGTGCAATTTTTGATAAGAAATTATACTGGAAACAACACATTGAGAGCAGACTCACTAAAGCCCACCGCGCTTGGGCAACATGTAGAAGAGCTATAGGCTCTAAATGTCGAGAATGATACACTGGCTCTACACAATCGTGTTAAGATCTCCGAACGGTCAATAGCTGCAAGGTGCACTACACGATTTCCGAGTAGGAAATTCTGGTTGGAGGCTACCGTTTTAAATGATCCAGGTAATCATTTCTATACGGATGGAAGAACTGGGTGGGGGCTCTATAGAAGCGATCTCTTTATTGGAAAATTATTTCTCATCCAGGATCATAATACCATGCTTCAGGTGAAGATCAGGGCAATAGCGGAACGCATACAATTTTTAATATTAAAGGAATCATCGGAAATAGAAGTATCTTTATTGATAGCCCGGCGGCTATCCACGCAATATCTCGGGTGCAAAACGGAAGTCAATAACTTCTTAACGTGGGGCAGTATTGAAAATATAAGGTTTCCAGGACATTGTAATATCTTAGGAAACGAGATGGGTGACGAATTTGCCAGGGAAGGTTCTTCTCTGCACACAGTCAACTTGGAGAACACGAAACAATTTCAGACCTTTAGGTCTGCACTACGGGTACACTTGTGGAGTAGGTGAAACAACTAGGTTTCTATGGGGAGGTCTGGATAGGAAAAAGCAAAATCGAACTTAGTAAGATGGTGAGGATTCTCACCTGGAACTCAACGCTGAGGGCACACCAATTTCGAATGAGTAGTGCGGACTCAGTAACTTGTAGGACCAGTGGTTAGGATGATGAGACCATACACTCACAATATTTTAACAGTAACTGACTGCAAAAGTAACATAAAAAAACAATTTCCTAAACAGTCTTTACAAATAATGTGTAGGCAACATAAAACTACTTGTGAGTAATGCTAAGTTTGTTTAGTTAAGTTTTATGTTACTTTAACAATACATAAAACACCATAAGAACGAACAAAAATGCAGTAGCATTTGTAAAAGTATTATAGAAAATGTTGTTACTATTGTTGTGACGACAGATGGAAGTAAGAGCAGACAGACACAAAAGCACAGACTTATTATATATTTTTTGCTTAAATGCTAGCACGCACAAACACATATCTATGCTGCTTATTTTATGTTTTTTTTATTATAATTGTTTATATACCCTACTCCAGAGTGTTTTGAGAATATAATGAGTTTGTAATCATATTGTTAACACCAAAAATATGTTTACTTTTTAATGGTAACTGCGTATTGCTAAAACCATAATCCTGGGAACTTACTGGGATTTAACAAATACTTATACTAGGCAGTCCCACATAATTTGATCTACCTTTGTTGAGATTATTCACACTTAAACAGAAAAAACTAAAAATATGTTTCTGTTACGAAAGTTTTTGTTCAAAATTTTTAATTAATAAAATGAGGTTATGAAACATACAAATTTTCTTTTCACAAAACCAGTTTACCAAAAAAATAGTTGGCGTGCAAGTTATTATATTAAGGGTTACTTTGGGGCCATAAAGTCCAAAAAATCTATGGATGTTAAATTAAATTTGCTTAGACAAATAATTTGTTTTTGTAAAGAGAAGCAACACTCAGAAAACTCTTCCTATTTATTAATGTGTTGATTTCTTTGGAAATGGGATAGTGGATAGATGAAAGGTGGAGTAAGATGAAGGACTTCAAACAAGGCAACACTCTAGGTGATAAGTCTTTAAACAGTTGTTGCTCGCCACTGATGGAGAGCCGGCAAACTTATTGAAGCTTTTTGGTTCATATACCTGATTCATTATTTTACTTCGGTGGGGTTAAGTGCTATGGGAACACCAAAGGTGCCCGCTGTGATACGTATGAGGGAGGGAAAACTCATACATATTATTTTTATAAATCGATGTTGTGGTCACCAGGAATCGTCGAACGCGCTAACAATTACGCAACAGCGACACAGTGGAACTTAATTAAGAACCTAAAAAATATCAGTATATGTTCCAATTTTATATGAAATTTGGAAATCGAAGATAGTTTTAAATCAAATTTATTTCAAACCCCGATCTAACGGATTTAATTTTACACACATATATTGCCTATTTCCCTAGTTATAGAGGTATGAAATTGAGAAAAACTAAATTTTAACTTCTCATTTAACTGTCCCTTAAAGTAATAATTTATATCACAGATATAGGAAAACTAGTCTTGTTGTTTCATTTGGGGTTAAGGGCGTCTCAAAGTCAAAAATTTGTATTTTTTTTTTGTCAATTTTAGTTTCCTAATATCTCGGGATCTAAATGATACTGTTGGATAAACTTTTAGTATTAGATGTATCAATGCCTTATGAACATTTATTGATCAACGCATTTTTAATTAGTTCCATACTTTTCTCGGGGAGGCTGAAAATATGATGGGACATATGCGTCCCATTCGTCGTCAAAGATAAAAATAAAGGAGAATTTTTTTTTTATTTTTTTTTTTTATTTAATATTTTATAATTTAAAAAAAAGAAAACACAAACAATTCAGTAAAAAAAATAAAAAAACTTAAAAAACAAAAACTGAAAAATTCATTCAAAATTATGAGATCCCATAAATTGTTCTTATGAATTAATTCAAAATCGAACTTAGTTGTGATAAATTTCAAAACAATTTCTGTCCGCAGTAAAAGCACATTCTTTTTTTAAATTCGACACAAATTGTGTTTGTTCGATTTTCAATTCCGTTTTTTGTGCAAACAACACATCGCTTCCTGAGGAGTCAGGATAATGCCCAGCTAAATCCGGTACTGCCCTCAGCCTTGACCGCGTAAAGGATTCTCGTGATGTCGAGGTAATACCAACTTTTCGACTACAAAAGCCGTCTATTAACTGTGTAGAAAACTGCGTACGAAACTCCAGATGTTTTATAGAAAATGGTTTTGAATTACTTGTGGATATCTTGTCATACACTATGTGTGAGTTTTGTACACCCAAATCCAAAAAATCAAAAAACAAGCGAATATAAAATCTGATCTTCGATTTACGATCACATTCATAGTGCGACTGAAAATAAATAAATCTTTCTTATTTAAAAAGTTACTTAGATGTTACTTAACACTATACCTTTTTTTGGTCCATAAGATCGACGCCTCCCATTCCTGCGTTATATTGGGAAATCATTTTGGGACATGTCACAGTAATTTTATTTGCAGATCCAGCCTGGCGTCTTTTGACATTTGCTGTGTCGATTGGATTTATGAAATTAGATCCCATATGCACTGCACGATTATCCATCCATTTTACAATTGTAACTCCTTTTGACACAAAGCTTTGGAAGTCTCCACGATTAAAAGATTTGGTGGCATCAAATTTCGCCATTTGTGCACGATTTTTTCGCAAAGGCTCGTATTCCATTGGTCATAAGTTTATGTAACAATATTAGGCTATTGAAAAAGTTATCAAAATATAGTTCTATTCCCATATTTTCCAGCCCTGTTGCCATATCTAGAATAACGGATTAGCCAATACCAACCTCTCGCTGTTCCTTTTTGCCTGTATATATATCAATTTTATATAGATAACCACTCATAGCGTCGCAACGGCACCATAATTTAAGCCCCCAGCTTATGGGTTTGTCTTTCATATACTGTTTCATTATATTGCGGCCCTTAAATTTTAAAATATGCTCATCGATAGACTGACATTTGCCTTGGCTCAAATTTTTTCTAAATGCTGAGTTGAAATGATTTATTACTGGTCTAATTTTAAAGGCTCGATCGTATGATGAGTTGTCACGGCTTGGCTGTTCAGCATTGTTAACAAAATGTAAGCTGGAAAGAATTTTTTCAAAGCGGTCTCGAGTCATAACTTTGGAAATGAACGGTACTGCATATATTTCCATCGTATACCAGTACAATCTTATTTCTGGCAATCTGTGGATACTCATTGCAATAATTATCCCAAAAAACGCTTTCAACTCTTCTTTACTTATAGAAAATATTATTCCTTTCTGCTCACAATAAAGTTTCGTTTGGTGAATTATGTGCTCTATTAGTGCGTCGAAATCACAAACTGCATTAAAGGCTTCTAAAACAGTTGGGACCTTCACTTCAGCGCTTACCTTTGGATTTAAAACCTGCCCGTATATGTAATCAGGGTCAATATAAGCTGGCGAATCGTAATTTTGATTGGGTTTTTTTCCACTGAAATTTAACTAAAAGTTCTTTGGCATCTTTAAGTTTGGGAACACCTTTTGCCATTGACGCATCAGTCTTAGAATTTTTGCTCGTTGAAGGTTTTTCGGTCTGCAGAATATCCTCGATTTCGATTTCGGCTCCGTTCGCTAAATCGGTAAAATCATGCAAAAAAGCTCTATCCTCGATATCTAATTCAAACACATTTTCTTCATCTTCACTATCCGATGCGTTTAAAAGCTCTACAATTTCATCCTCAGTTTTATAAAACCGTCGCAATCTGCTCATTTTCAAAAATAACTTTTATGGTTTTGGTAGATGGCAAATATGTTTTCAAAACACAACTAAAAACACGAATTTACGCATAAATTGCAGCATGCAAACCGTTGCACAGTTGATTAGAAACTACTTGCTTGCATCGTTTTTGTGTGCTTTGCAATATAAATAAATCAACACAGCAACATAAAATGCGTTTTAATATTTAATGCATTTGTTCCCAAATGTTTACCTTTGACGACGAATGGGACACATATGTCCCATGATTTTTCTCGTAGAAAAAGTAAGAATCCGCAATCAAATTTTCAAAATTTCCAGCGGAAAATTCTTCGTCGTCAAAGGGTTAACTGTTATGATTTATATGAGAGATAAGTTAATTTATATTATGAGCAATTTTATTGTGAACAATTTCGGTTTTTTTCCTTACGCGTAATTATTACTGTCCAATTAATATTATATTATTATTCTACAATAGTTACAAGAAAAAATCGAAAAACAAATTTACGCACTCTAGTCAATGAAGGAAATTGTGAACTGCTGCTTTCAAATAACTCTTAATATAGCTTTTAACATGAGTTAAAATAACTATTATCGATATTAATTGCAAGATAATAATTATTTTTAAGAAATATTTTTTACGTTGCGTACGATTTAATAATTATAAATATTTTTTTTTTAAATATTTCTCAAATATGATAATAGTTATTTTGGGTCCTTATTTATTTTGCCAGATAATATTTGTTAATGAACGTAATGCAATGAAATTTTATATTAAGCTGTATCTTGCTATTTACTTAAAAAAAAAATGATAAAATGCTAAAAGAAATTCCATATTCCAAAAAAAAAAATACTGTAAAAATTTCCTAAAATTTGATGTGTTTACATTTATTGCTGTCTTCCCACATTTATTGTTGGAAATTACAAGCAGACTACAAAAATGTTTAGTTTTTGAAAATCGTTTGATAAATATAAAATTGGCATGCTCTAAAAATTTTTTAATATCTTATTTTGGAGTCTAATTGATCAGCTCCTGATAGATCTAGTGGGAACTTCTTTGAAATTTAAGCTTAAAATTACGTTCGTTATAGCTGTGTGAAGTTTCATGGCCGAGCCTTTAGCCAGTAAGAAAAGACTGAATTATTTTCAAATTATTTGTTATACACCCCATTGTTCTATGTAAAACTAAATAAAATCTCTAATGTATTTTCTTTGCTTTATCCACTTCAATATTCTTCTTGCTTCTGAAAAACTTTTGGCTATCCTCTTTTGAGCCAAATAGTTATATAACGATCATTCCACGCAAAATTGACCAAATATGTCCTTGGTATTTCTGATTCAATTAAATTTTGCATTTAGAACTTTAGTTTTTTTGATTAATGAGAAATATGTAAAAAGTGTGTAAGTCTGTGTATTCGTTTTTTCGTTAATATTGATCGGATCATCAACAATGGTATGGTACTGTACTTTTGTACCTCGAATTAGAATTTTTCCAGCATCAAAAAGAATTGGATTTTTTAATACAATTTGTTTTTAAAATGCCTTTTTAACGTTTGGCAACTCTTTATTTATAAAAAAGATTCCACATTTGCAAAATATGGAATTTTCACCAAATAATTTCTCATTCACTTTTCCGGGTGCTGGGGCTAAACTGTTTTTAGTGATTTTTTTTAAAAGAGCTTATAGCACCTTTACATAGAAAAAACAGCACTTTGTTATTTATCAAGATTAAATTTAAAAACTTAATGTTAAGAAGCCCTTTAACCGTCTCTATTTTAAAACGTATAATTTAGTTTTGTGGATTTATCAGTATATGAAAGTCAAATGAATCTACTAAAATAATCTGTTTTAAAAATTTAAATTGTTAACCCTTTCCAGCACACGTTTGCCATCTAATATCGGATTTTTATAGAAAGAAACAAGACGTTTGAAAGATTTAAAATTCAAATTTTGAAATCTTAATCAAATAGAGAAGAAATTTAAAAAATAAATGTATAGTTTTTAAAATAGAGCCATTTAAACGGAACCTTAGCTCAACATTTTTAAATTTAACCTTTTTAATTTTGAAAAATAAAAAAAAAAAGATAACATTGTTTTTTTTTTATGGAAACATGATGCAAGCTTTTTTTCAATAAATCGTTAATAATAGATAAACCTCGGGATCCAAAATTTAAAGTATTGTTTTTTTTTAGCAAAAATTCCATATTTTACAAATATACATCCTTTTTTCAAATCGAGAGTGGCATTTGAAAAAAGAGCATTTAAAAAAGAAATTGCATAGAAAACCCATTTCTTTTAACGCTGAAAAAAACTTTATTCCGCAGTAATAAAGTAGGGGTGCATATCATTCTAGTGCAATTTAAATTGTGATAATCTGACGCCAATCTTTAAGTGGCTCCATGGAGCTTCCAAATGCAAAATTTAATTGAAATCGGAAGATCGAAGATCAAAAATGTTCTGTTTGGACAGCCTTCGGTGGAACGGTCAATAAATCTTTATTCATAAACAAATTTTTAAATTAAAAAAAAACGCATGAATAATATTTTTAAATAAACAAATGTCTCGAACGTGCTTAAACTTTAAATCGTTTAATTTTCATTTAAGAACACTTCTTTGTATTTAACAATGCGTTCATTTGTTAACAACTAAACAAAAGACGTGAAACTCTCTTATATATGTTTTTTAAATCTAAATACTTTTGTACTACAATGTGTTACGGTATGACAGTAGCTTAACACCACTTGTCATGCCTACTTGAATTTTTTAGAATTATTTATTGTATTGCTTATCAAGTGTTTAATGTAAATAATCTACGTGATTAATGACTATAAGTAATAATTAAATGGAAAAAGAAACAATGGGAATGAGAACTTAATTTTAAATTACAAAGAAGAAAAAACAAACAAAATCAGAAGATTTAAGACACAAACTTTATTTAAAAAAATATATTTATTTTATATTAAATCATTTTTTTTTAAATTTAAACCAAAATTTTCACCAAATTTAGGCATGCTAAAAAATCCTGAGACAATATTCATTTACAGTGCCGAAATATGTATAAAATCCACCCCATTTTATTTTAGTAACTGACAAATCCCTACAATTTACAGAACTAAGACTATATTAAATCTAAAGATTTAAGAAACAAACTCTTTTTAATAAATTTCGCAAATAATTTTTTTTTAAATTCCTTTTTAAAAAAATGCAGTATAAACATTTGTATTAAATCCTCATGACTACACTTGTTGTTTTAAGAAAAAATTTTGAGACCTAATTCATTTAGCGTGCCGAAATATCTATAAAATCTACCACATTTTATTTAGTAAAGCCAACAAAACCCTATAATTTGCACAACTCTGATTTAAAATAAATCAAAAGACTTAACAAACAAACTCGTTTTAATAAATTTGGCAAATAAATGTTTTTTGCTTCCTAAAAATTGTTAGCATGAATATATATCATTATTTTTATTTAAAATCCTCTTAAAAAATCAATTTAAATAATTTTCCTTAAATCTTCTTGACTACACTTGTTGTTTTATTTTCAGAAAAATTGCACAACAAACACACGCAAAAAAGTCTAGTCTACATACAATATGTTAAAGTTAGTTTTGTTAATGTTAAATAAAAACAATGACTTTAATTACTCTTTCTCAGTCTTAAAATCAACAGACACACAAATATGTTCAACAAAATTTTTTAAATTTTTTTCCAACTGTTATTTATTTTATATATTTTTTTTTTTTTAGCAGTTTGTTTCAGCTCTTTATCTATTATTGCCAACATAACAAATTTAATTTATTTATGTAATTTGTGTTATTTTGCTGCACAAAATAAAAAATAAATATTTTAAAATAACTTATACTAAAATAACATGATAAAATATGTTAACATAACACGCAATCTTCGCTGTTAAATAAATAAAAGTATACGTTAAACTAATTTAATTAGCTCTTGTGTTTAACATTTATAATATACGCCCATTTTTATTCAACAACAAAATAAATAGTTCTTAAGTAAGTAGTAAGAGATTTATATAATCCAAAGTAATATAGCTTTAATAACACTGTGCAACAATAAATTGTACCCTTAACGAACTCAACGGAAATAATTGCAGCAGTAAAAAAAAAATTAAAAATTTTAAAAACTATTTAACACAGCACACAAAAATATGTTTCTACACATCTATGATCATATAGAGGCCCATATGTGGTCATATATGTTTATATACGATCGAATTTTTGGCTGCGTAGTTCATTTCATTAAAATACATTAATAAAAATATAAAAGCTGAGCAAAAAGAGTTGGTCTCTTCAAAAGATCATCAGAATTAAATACAAGCTAAGGGGTTTGCTCTACTGATAGTCTATTTGCATTTCCCATTATTTTTATTCACGATACAATCGGCTACACAAAATTTGTTGTACAGTGTAATCAAGATATACTTTGTATAGATTTGTTAAGAAGCGTTGTTATAAATCATTCAACTTATTTATTATTATATTTAATATCTCTGTATGAGAGATATTAGGGATTTGCACTTGGTGGAAATTGTACCTGTTTAATTAGAAGGGATTTTATAAAATTTTCAGTAAATGTGTTTTTGTTAAAATTTGTTATGATTTGATATATCAATTACTTATCTCGAGGTGAGTTGAGGTTGGCCATTGTACCGCACCCAGAAAATATAAATCAATGAAAGAAATTGAGAGAGCGAGAAAAAGATCAGGAGAGAAAAATAAAAGGAAAAAGATTGGATTCCCGGCTTAGAATGTTCCAGACTTCATTATGAATCGAAGAAAATCAGGCAGGGGAAGTTTATGAACATATTCAATAAGCAATACTCTAACTGACATGGTATTCTGTCATGAACTCATCCTGCAGATATGACACATTAAACATCAACCCGTTATCGATTATCCAAACACACAATAGCAAAAATTTCAGTTTAAAAAACTGTTGCCATTCTGCCCATGTCATAAGAACATATGTTCAATTCATCTAGATACCAGTCAGATCTATTACCGTACGAGGAACTAAATCCATCAGTGTAGAAAATATTGAGAGAGCGAGAAAAAGATGAGGTTTAAATCAGGAAAGAAAAATAAAAATATTAGATTCCCTGCTTATAATGTTACATTCTTCCTATGAATCGAAGAAAATCGGGCAGGGGAAGTCTATGAACATATTCAATAAACAATACAGTAACTGATATAGTTTTCTTTCGTGCCCTCATCCTGTCATATGACAAGCACAAGCATTGTGTACTATTATCAGGCCTGTAAATCCACGAGAGTCAAATCTGCTTAAATTTCGTAGTTATCGTGCCATACCCCTATTTGGCCTGCTAACAAAATACATCGTACCTCCGCATGTGCACATCGTAAATCTCTCACTGAAAAACCATTTTAATATATGTATTGGTCCAAAATACTAGACATGACAGAGTGATAACCTGCTGTTCCTAAGGTCTCGTGTGAGGTGAATCCGAACCAAGTCTATCCAACGAGTCTGCCATCTCATTGTTAGGAATCCTTGCATGACCCGGAACCCATAAAATATAGACCAGGTTCCCCATAAAAATCCTGTTGAGTCCGCGACTACATTCCTGAAGAACCTTGGATAAAGTGACTAGAAACTAAAGTGCATTCAGTTCAGATTGTCAGTACAGATTCTGATACAATTAATCCTCCATTCGTTATCGATTATCACAACACACAATAGCAAAAATTTCAGTTGGCATTCTGCCCATGTTATAAGAGTAAATGTTCAATTCGTCAATATACCAGTCAGATCCAGTACCGTCAGAGGTACTATATGCGTCAGTGTAGAAAGTATTAGAGTAGTCCCCAAGCAGTTTGAATGAGCTTCACCAGTTTTTCCCTGCTCGGTATAATCACTCCATAACTTCTATCAAATTCTGTACAGGGTATCATGTTATCCAGAGGTAATGGACAAAGTTCCAAAAGCCTAATAATCATAAGACCATGTCCCGCAGTCCATATGCCAGGATCCATTCTTCTGAAGCCTTGTGATGTATATGGAAATCCGGGGGAAGTATGTCCAACATATCAACAAGAGCATCCCAGGAGTTGCATTCTTTTTGTTTAGCCAAGCCCGAATGGATGTTACTTTAGCTCTAGGCCACCACTCCACAGATGCATATGTCACCATGGGTCTAATAACTACAAATAATAATTCTGCGCAAGCCTTTGCACTAGCTATCAATCAGGCTCACAACAGCTTGTATTTTCCTGCAAACCCTTCCCAGTCACCTGCCAGACACCAAGGCGGAAACATCATTCAAAGCCTGAATCTCCACCAAAAGTGAGTCAACCACATTGGACCATCGTCGTAATGTGGGTTGTGTTACATAGTTATATCGATACTACCATGGGTAGTGTTCTGCTGAAATAATTGAACTTATCTCTGGGCCCTTGTTTTTGTTCATAACTCACTCTTATCCTGTAGATCTCAGCCGTTTGTGGTGGGTTGTCCAGTGACTCGTACAGCGTATTACAGATAGAATTCGTTCATTAGTCGAACCACCATTATGTGGAATAAACTCCCCGAAGATGTCTTTCCTGACTCATACAATTTAGAAAATTTACAAATACAAGGTCATATATCAATAGACACTACTTCAAATTTCCTCCTCTCATAAACTATTTTCCTGATGTCACCACAATGCACTGCTTAAGTAAGGGACATTTTCTTAAGTATTGATCAATATTGAGCAATCTTACGGACTATAGCAGTATCTCTCACTCCATTTGCCTCCTCACAAAAATAAGAATAAAGCTTAGCTTTCCTCACCATCTTCTTATATTTCTTTTGTATAAGATGATAAATGTACCATTTAGCGTTCTTTGATATTTTAAGACTATATTCAGAAGCTTCGTGGAACTTTGCTTAAGCTTTCTGAGCTCTACATTCCATAAGCGAACATAGGAACCAAGTCTGCTATTCCTCAACAAACACACCCTTATAGCAATCAATCAAAGTTTTGCCCAATTTCTTGGACTCAGTTTCAATCTTTGCAGTCCGCCTTTCGAAGATTTCAGCCAGCTAGAATTATCGTTTTATTAATTCCAACATCATCAAGAACGCACCATTCCTTAATTATTTATTTTAGAAATACTCAAATAAATTTGATTGCATTTAGGGTAACCTAAATAACTATTCCCATCCCTGATGCGTACATTTATTATAAATGATTTATATAAATTTTACGCCGTTTGGTAAACTATAACATCAGCATCAGCATCAGCTTGCTTAATTCTAACTGTGCCTGTCTTCGCAATGTACAACAGCAACATAGATACGTTGAAGAAAAGAGAAAAAAAACGAAAAACAAACGACCTCAGACATTTGTTGTCTGCCGGGCAACTCAGTCAAACTCAGTTCGACCAAGCAACTGTTAAACAAAACCAAACATATGGATTGGCTGTTGTTAACTTTGTCTTATATGTCGTCATTGTTATGCTTTTTGTCTAATCTTCTGGCTACTTGAAATTGTTTGTCGATTGGTTTTTTTAATTTCACTAACAGAAGTTGTCTAACAAAAAGTACAATTGTCCGATGACTGTTTGTTAGTTGATTTTTTTTTATTTTTTTTGAACAATGTTGTGAGTCTCTGACTAATGCTCTTGAAATTAAGTTGATACTGTTTTTGGTCTATTAATTGCTTTAAACCACTAAAAATGATGGTTGACTTTTTTTGTTTTACATTTACCGTATTATTGTCTTGAGAGCGCATTTGGCAGTATTAGCCAATGGCAAGTCTGTCAAATACGCAAATAAAATAGAGACATTTGAAATATTACGAGTATATGGAAAATTGATTTTTTAACTTTTGGTTTAACGAATTAAAAAAACCCGATTAAAAAAAATTAATATGATGCAACAAAGAAATTTATCAATTTTTATATAGACTTATATCTTATAGAAATACAATTTGACCCAAAAATTGGTTGATCGTTTTGAATAGAAATGGATTATTTTCAACTGAGTTTGATATAATTTGATACGATTCAATCCTGTAAAAATAAATTTGTCGAATTGAATACAGGGGACTAGATACTGTGGTCGGATTATTAAGGCTTTGAATTTAACGTACAGTTAATTTGTTTATGTCAAAAAAATATTTTTATGTCAACTCGAGTAAAATTAATATTATATAATCTTATTAAATAATATTATATTATCTTATTTTGTAAAATTTAATGTAGTTGAATATGACATCGTGTATTGCGGAAAAGTGACGTTTTTGTTTTGAAATATATAACCTCCTACTCAAAATATAAATATCGACACGACCAAAATTTTATTGGAATAATCTATTTAAATAATCTTAAAAAAAATCCCGATTTAAAATATAAAACTCCAAAAATTTAAGTTTGATATACAAATTGTTGATTGTTAATCATATAAAATTTACATTTAACTGTACGATAACTTCAAATTTGGCTATTAATAATCGGACCATCATATCTATCCCCCGGTATTCAATTTAACATACTAATTTTCATTATATTAATTCGTATCAAATTATATCAAACTCAATGCAATATAATCCATTTATATGCAATACCATCCAACATTTTTCGGAACAAATTTTATTTCAATTATAAGGCTATATTAAATTTAATACGTTTCTTTGTTGCATCACATTATTTTTTTTATCTGGAAACCACAATTTTTTATAGTTTGATACTTATTTTAAATTGTGATGATCATTTAAGATAATTTTAATATATATTTTCAACGAAAAATTTCGAGTTGATATTAAAACTTCGAGTAGGATGTTATGGATTTCTATACAAAAGCCTCACTTTTCCTCAACTTATGAAATATTTGTATTTTTTTTTACATGGTGCAATACATAGTTTTGTTTAATCCCAGTTATTTATAAATTTAATTCTGCCCATCCAATTATGCGCTGGGTGAGAATATTTTTCTGTTTTTAAAGTTAGATAATTTTTTGTTCGAAGTCCAAAGATTATGAAATTTTTTTTGGAAATCACTTTTTGGCATGTTTTTTATACAAATGTTACAAATATGTTAAATAACAACCAATAAAATATAAATAAAATTGAAATATATAAAGACAGTTAATATTTTAACATGACAAAATCTTGGACACATTTAGGGATCTGTTCCGGAATTGATTTTAAATACAAAATTGGGATCATCAATTATATAAATGTGAGAAATTTTTGGAAATTTTTTTTAATTTCTTTTTTTTTTATATTATTTATTAATAATCATATAATTTCAAATTATATCCTATTACTCTAACCGAGCACTTTGTGGCTTTCGGCGCTTTGTAGCGAAAACAGACCAGTGCATCTGGTGGCAATCGAACCCACGACCCCCGCACTGATAAGCCAGCACGCTACCAACTAGCCTACCGGGCTATAATCTTTACGACTTATTTGCAGAAAAAATTTGATTTTTTGGCACTATAGTTGTATAAAGAAAATATTTAATAATATTGAACGATTTGCAAAAAAAAGAAATAAAATATTCAGAAACCAAATTTCAATATGATTGAACTAACCGAATTTATTGTTTATTACCACCAAAATACACTTTTCAATTCGGTTGGCAATTTATTTCTCTGTGTGCACCAAATGAATGGAATTAGAAGCGTTGCAGAGAAAATGTGTTGCAATCCAGAATAAAAGGGAAATAGGATTTTAGTTGTTATACCAAATATGTCTATTAATTTAGACAAAAATTCGCGCCTATCTTTACATCATTTTAGTAAATCCTTTCGAATTGTTTTCCCCATTTGTTTTGATTTTTTTAGATACAAAAAATATTTGTTAAATTTTTTTTCCATATCAGACAAACTGGTGTTATTATGTTCTAAAAAATTGAAAATTAACAATTTGATTCATAAATTAAAGAAATTAGTTCATAAATAGTTGGAACTGAAATCAATAACAGTGATTCATATTATTTAAGAACAAAATGTGTTCTGTGTACTTACCAATAAAGGCAAAAAAAGATAATATTTTAAAAGTTTCTATTGTATTGTCACCCACTTTATATTGTCCGTCTTATAATGTGTGGTATAGCATACATTGTAAGATACAATTAAATATGCCGTTTTACAAAAAATTACACTGGCAAGTAAAAATGGTATCTTTCTAATACATGATATGATGCCTTACTTAACTATGTATATTAAACTGTACAATACTGGATCACAATATAAAAGATTATATAATATTATTTTTACTTGGGAAGCTAAATGTAATTAAGCAATTATTTTGGTTTTGTTACATTCTCCGCTGGCTGTTACAAAGTTCTTTCTGCCGATGCAACTGTTTTGACCCAGTTTGTTGTTGATTTCTTGTATATAATCTTATAATATCTTATTATTAATTTAAACTTAATCCTCTATAATTTTCATTGGAATCTTGTTATATAGTTACCATGTATGTTATTTTACACTTAAATAAAAAACTTAGTAAAAGTTACAGAAAATTTTAAATTTTACAGAAATATTAATCATTTTAGGCCTGCAGATCGTTTAGCTAATTTTAGAAAAGTTGTCTGTATTATAAGTAAAAGAAATTAATACTAAATAAATTTTACTGAAATTTAGAAACTTTTAGTAATTAGTAAACCCTTAATGGAAATCCAGTTGCTAAAATCAGCTTATTTTTTTACTAAAAATTAAATGATTTTTTTTTACAATTTTCTGTATATTTTAGATTATAAAAATGTTCAACTGGAGAGAAAAAAATTTGATCTCGACTATGAAACAAAAAAATTTTGGAAAATTTTTTGCAAATTTTACCAAAAAGGGAAAAAAAATTACTAATATATTTACTTCTGTAGTTTTTTAATAAACTTAATAGGAAACTTTTTTAATAAAAATGATTTTGTACTAAAAACTAGAACAAAATCTGTGAATTGGGTAATAAAACGTTTTAATAATTTTCATACTAACTTTTTTATTTGAGTGTATTCTTAATATAATTCATTCTTAACTCTATAATTTAAAAGTATTTTTTAAATGTTTTTTTTTTCTTATTATTATTTCTTTTGGTTTTGGTTGGAATGCGTTTTATGAACTTACCATCATATGCTTAAAGTTAACGGATATGTTATGTCTTAAAACCTAGAATTATAATATGTTAGAAATACACAAAATGCATACAACTTAATATAATTGGTTATATAAGAATATGTTGATATTTACATGCCAATTAATTTATTAAACATTACGAATTTAGAGTGCTTGTGGAAAACAATATGTTCTTAGCACATAATAAATAAAATTTGTTTAAACTATGTATTTAGGTCAAATTATGATACAAAAAAAAAAAAAAAATACATATATAAATAAATGAACCTAAATATTTATGTAAGTTGATGTTATTTTAAACTTTACCAGAAGGTGCTGCCAAAAATTCTTTGTGCAGTCAAAATTATACACTGTTGTTTTGTATACCAATTTTCAACTTTTTTCTACTAATTTTTAGTAAAAATTTTTTCTTATTAAAAATGTTTTCTATTTGGAAATTACAAATGTTTTTACTATTTTTGGGAGCTCATTTAGCAAAATATTTTACTAATTTTTGTACCCGAGTTGCTAAAGTTCGCATTCTATTAAAAAATTTTCCTTTTCCATTATAGAAATTTTACTTTTTCATAGTACTAGGAGTCAATGTAATGAGAACCGAACTACTCTTCTACAAGCACTTAAAATGAAATATTATGTTCAATTATTGATAAATAAAATGCAACAAATAGAATTTATAAAAGTTTGGACCCAATAGTAGGTCAAGATTACATAAAAGAAGACAATAATTAAGAAGATATAATGTGAATTTTCAAGATGAGGTGCGGTTTAATTCAACTTAATGCCAACAGATTTCAAAGGAATGTGTCAACTTTGCGCTCTATTTGCAACATAGGTGAAAATGAAACCATAGAACATTTTTTAGGCCGTTGTCCAGCATTTAGAGAATTTAGAATGTTCTATTTCGGGAAAAGTTTACTTGAAGAGGAAGAGATTTTAAATGCACTTAATGGCAAAACAATAGGATGGAAACCGTTAGTTAATTTTGTAAACTATTGTATAAATTACAGAAATATGCTTGTAAATGAATTTAATTTTTAAAATGCAATATTTTTGTACAATATAATATATAGTATTATGGCGACCTTCGACGATATGTCATGGTCAAATATCATAATTTAATAACTTCTTATTTTTTGTAAATATGTACATTGCTGAATTATGAAAATAAGGAAAATACTACCACTACTAGTAGAAAGCAAATTTTTTTTCAAGTTAAAAATACTTTTAAAACAAAACTATAAAGGAAATTTCAAAGGATAATAGAAAAATTTATATCAAACAAAATTTACACATTCTTAGTAAAAAAATGAGGTAATGTTAGCGAATCGATTTCCATTCATTGTTTAATAAAATCATACTAAAATTTAGTCAGTTGTAGTAATTTTTCCTACTACAACAATTTTAAAATTTGTGCAGAACCTGTCTTTGAAATACATATTTTTTTAACGGATTACATATGATGAATCCAAATCTGTCAAAAAAATTGTTCTCCTTTGCTGTTTTTTAAAAATTTTGCGGCTTGAATATTGATACTACACACAGAGAAAAATTAAACTATTTGCCAACTGAAATTCGGTTATTACGACTCAAATTCGGTTATTACGAATTTCAGACTGTTGTCACAACCTAACATTAGTTTTCACAACAAAGTGCGGTTAATTCACCTGAATTTTAGGTTCAACTCCCAAAATATTCATAAATCTAATGTAAATATTGTTGTATTAACAGAATTTTTAAGTTGTTACCATTAGCATACACTTTTTAATTCGGTTGGTACTTAAGTTTTTCTGCGTGTATATTAAGGATATTTTACGTCGGTTAAATGAACCACATATTGTCCCAGCAAAAATAAAGCGAATACATTCTTCAGAATGTATTTTTTATCGCATAAAAATGAAGGGATTTGATAATATTTTTCATACAATAGAATTAAAATAAATTTTTTTCGATTTTTTTTTTATTTTATTTAGATAAAATTTAATCTAATAAAGGCTCGTCCATTGCAGTGCAACTTTATTGATTTTTTTTAAGTTCTTTAAATTGAAATTTTTGTAATTCTTTATGTTTAACGGATAACAATTCTTGTTAAAGTATCTCATATAAATATAAGATATTTTATCTCACATAACAGAAAAAATAAAAAATAATCAGAGGATTTGTTTAAAAGATGTGTTTCCGCAAAATTACTTTAAAATTTGACGCATCTTCGTGCAGTATTTTTATGCACAAAAATTTGCAAATGCCCTAAATTTGATTTCTGGCTATTGAAATCTAAGTACAATACTAGTCTTTATATTTACGGTACATTTTTGATTCCCCACGCTTAAAATCAAACTCGCTGTTTAGCGTCGTTTTTAATTTTTTTCGGTTTTCACTAATAGAAAATAAGAAACAGACTAAGTAATTAATCGAGCTAATCACATGTCCTTCAGTGGAAAGAGTCATTTAAGCGGAGTAATATTAGTAAAAAAGCATTTATTTTATTAAAGCGTTTTATGGAAAATTAAAAATTTCCCAGATGACCCCAAGGTCCAGTTTTTAGTATGATATGTAAGTACATTTCAAAGGATGTTTCCAAATCTTCAACTGACAATGTTTATATTTGCAAAAGTTTTCTTAACGAAAATCTTCGTTTTGCTACATATTTGTTACAAAAGTAGGGTTTTTTTTTAGAAAACTTTTTTTTTAGAAAAACTTTTTCTTACAAAAACAGTAGTTCTGGCTTAGTTCCTCCCGATTAAGTTCGTTTCCCGTTTATATGCGGCAAAAGTGCAGACAAAAATATATTTATCCAAAATGCTTGGAAATAATTCCCCTTTAATGCGTCCCGCTTAAATGCGTTACCCGCTTAAGGAGCATATAGACGACATGTATTTGTCATCTGACATGTCAAATTTTCAAGTCACATGTAATTGTGCATGTCTGTCAAAATTGCTGTTTTACATAAGGTTTATAATATTTGGTCACAAACGTACATATTTTTTGCTTCTGACACAGTCTCTGTTTTTTTTATTCAACAGCTGATCAGTGCGAAAATTTTATTAAAAAAATTTTTTTTTTAAAAGTGATAGTCAAATGGAATCAAAGTATAATGCAATTGCAGTGTGCAGTGTAATTTCAATTATAACTGCAATGAAATCGAAATTAAAAAAAAAGAAAAGAGGAAAAGAAACCGTTCTCTGTGGAGCCAACAATCAAGTCGATCTGGGTTTCAACATGGCATGCTGCCGCAGAAAAAATTTTTTTTTGCGCCGCAAAATAGTTCAGCCATCTTAAATAATTTTTCTTTAAATGCGGACAAACCAATTTGGGATATAATTATAAAACTTTTTATAAACATATATATGTACATAATTTTATTAAATGGGAAAATGTATATACATTTATTGGTATTGTAAAATGTTAACTTTAGCCGGCTAATAATTCCGTCAATAGGGGACCGCCGCTGTTTGTTTTCTCACGGCATGGATTTATGACAACATTTTGTTTCATATTTAAAAACAGCTGATGTCAGATGGTTTGTCAGAAGAAAATAGAGCACGCTCTAATTGAAATTTTGTCAGATGACTTTGCGTCTGACTTTTACAGAAGCAAAGTTAAAAAGGTCACACCACGACATGTATGTATTTTGCAGTGGGAAATTTGACATGTCAGATGACAAATACATGTCGTGTATATGCTCCTTTAATTGATTCACTTAGGCTCAGTTAAATTAGTAAAGTAAGATCGAAATTGATCGCTTAAATGCATCTTGGAAAATATGAGTTTTTAGCCTAAAAAACAATCCATAACAAATATAAGTTTTAAAATTTTTATTTTTGTTTTTAACGAAAATCATGTTAAAAATTTTACTTATTTTTAAATAATTACTGAGAGACTACATGTATTTGTATTACATGTATATTGTTATTGTTTTTTCGTTCGTGTGATGAAAAATGTCATCTAAAACAGGGTATTAACCTTAAAAAATGATGCAAAAATAACTTTTTGAAACTAAAAGACTAAAAACTTTGTTCATTAAAGAAAAAAAATGTATTGAAATGCCTATATTTACGCATTTATGCGATATTTTCCTCAATGCCTTAATACGCATTTATCAGAGTTTTCAGATTAATGATTTCCCACTTAAATGCACAGAAACGCTGCATTGTTGATTAAGCGGGGTCAGCTGTACTTTTCAAAAGAAATTTATATATTATACTAAAAGTTGGGTTATGGGTTTATCTGAGAAATATATGCTGCACAAATTTTTAACATATCGCGCTTTTTCATATAAGGTACAGCACTAAAGTCTGTTTCTTTGACGAAACAACTGTTTCTAATAGGCTCTTTCTACTGCATGACTATTGGTTAAGGTTAATTGCTAGTTTAGTGATAAAATTCGCTTAAACCATTAAAATTGCGAAAAATAAGAAAAAACAGTAAATAGAGTACAGTTTTGTGAATCGAATATGTATCTCAAATAAGAATACAGGGTTGTCTTTAAATTTAAAAATACAAGGCGTCGCATTGTTTGCATTTTAAAAACGTTATATGCAAAAAAATGCATTTTCATGCGCCAAATTTGACATTTTGAAAGAAATGAAAAAATAATTTTGGTTGAAATTGCCGATCGCGGTGCACCGCCTTGCAGTAGTCGTACGATGTTGAAATTATGCCAATATATTATGATCGTCACACTCCTTCATAATTTTAGTTATATTAGCTTGTATGATTAACTTTGGGATTTCCTTAAGATTTTGGGACACACTAGGGAGCAGTAGGCCTTAGTCTCCGATTTAAGTTCAGTCATCAAAGGCTTTAACGTCGTTTGCTTAAACACAAATACAAAGTTTCGAAATCTTTTCTTCATATACAGATAAAAATAACTAAAAACTGGAAATAATTTTACCTAAAATATCAAACCTTTGTACATTGAGGAACCGTTCTAAGTTAAATCTCGATTTTTAAAAATTTTAATTGAAGGTTTTTAAAATAAATGTTTAAAACCAGACATTTTATATATTAAAAGTGGAGTCCTTTTATTATTGTAAATGAAATTAATAACAACAACTCACTTACTTCTGTTGTTATAAATACCCCCGATCTAGCTCAAAACTTAAACCGTTTTGTGTTTCCTTAGGGAAAAGTAAAATTTTTCTTAAATAAATTTTGTTGTAGGCATACAATGTTTAACTATTTCTTCTCTGTTTTTGCGTTACAACATACGATTGATTTGCATATTTGCGTTATTTACACACAGAATATTAAGTAGTTTACTATTTGTAGTTAAAAAAAAAAAGTTTTCAATTGAGTTGAAAATAAAGGAACATGAATTTATTTTTTTAAAAAAACATTTTTTCAACTGTTTTATACATTTGTCCAAAATAACTTACCATCATTTGCTGATTTTTTAGTTTTATTTATTATTTTCATTTATTTAAAGATTCATCCAAATTTAAAATATTATCATTTAAATGTTTCCGTTACAGTTATTAAAAATTTAAATTATTTTTTTTTTTTTGAAATATTCAAAAAAATTTTTGTCTGTTTTTTTTTATTAAAATGGTTTGCTTATATACAATATAATTTCAATTCAAATTGCAGGAAATAGAAAAAGTTTACACAAATTCTACAGGCATACAAACAAAATGTGTATATAGTGTTTTGTGTCTAAATTTTGTAGAAAAGAAGAACAAAGAAAAACTGAAATAATTTCAAAAAATTGTATGTAACTTTTATTTTTACTAATATGTAGTTAAAATTTGAACATTTATTTTTAACTTACTATTCTTTTATTCTTACGGATTTGTTAGTTATTTAAACGATGTTTAAAAGTAAATAACAAGAAACATTTGATTTAAATGAAAAGTAAGTAGCCCGGATTTTAAGTGATTTAACATTTATGTTAAATTACATTTTCACGTAATTTAATTTTTTTGAGTGTACCTATTAAACTGTATTTATACTCTAAGGCTGAAGTTTTCTATCTTTTTTGCCAATAGGCATTACAATTTTATAGATGAAACAAGAAAAAGAGTACCAAAAAGACAACTACAAAGTAACAAAAAAAAAAAAAAAAACGAAACCCTAACTAAGCCATAATGGTTAACAATTCAAGCATAACTAAATATCTGTAAGTGTATGGTGCTGTTACAAAAATATATTCAAAACATACGCATGCATATAAAATGCAAGTGGCATTGCATTTTATAAAGTATGCAGTAGTGAAACAAGGAATTGAAAAATTTCAATTCAATTCATTTGAATGCCATACATTGAACATGCATGCAACCATTTAGTTTTTTTTTTTTTTCATTCTAGAATTCTGAACCATTTTGTTCATCATCTCCTAGGCATCATGGTCTTTTAATCTCCTTAACTACCAATAAACAACAGTAGTATTTAGTTTAGGATATATTTTTTTGTTTTTAATAAAAGTTTGATTTGTGGTTTGTCCAGTTTATATAGAATTTTTTTAACTAAATTTTTTTTAAACTTTTTTTTTTATATTCCAGGCCGCTTATTTTTATTTCGTTGTTGGTTACTTAACATTAATGTAAATTTTTTGTATACACACATAGCTAACAGCATTTCATTTCATTTCATTTACCCTTACTTTACTTACAAATGTTAAGAAGAATTCTTGTATAGAATTTTGATTAACCCTTGAATAAACAAGTTTGGAGAATAAAAATATTTGAATAATTTTCTGTTTGAATTATTGTTAAATTAGTTTCTAAAGTCTTTACCCTTGAAATATAAGACCATTTTTCGATGCGTGTGTGACCTGAATGCATTGCAGAAGTAAAATAGGCAAATCTTAGGAACAGTATTGAAAATAAGCAAAACTGGTAGAGGGGTTTAAAAATCTAAATGCAAAGAGACCTCGTATATTTGTGCCTTTTTGAAATAACACAAAAATAACTTCACCCTACGTCAATAATGAATATTTTTTTGCGGAAAATTTGTTTATACTTTCAAATATTCCATGCCTCGCCGGAAGAGAATTTAACTTGAAAGTGCGAACCACAAAAATGATTTCTCTTGATTATATGTTTGGGTTGTCTAAGAACAATTTTGCAATCAAAATCTTCGATCGAGAACTTCTTGCAAACATCTGTTTTGAATTTACATATTTTAGATTTTCAAAGTTTCGAAAAAATAATGCGAGATAGAAAAATACAAAACAAAAATTATTCCTAGGAAATTGACGAATTGACCATACTTTAAAATTTGCATTATAGCAGTCAAAAAACTTCACAGCAAAACCTCGGTAATAAGTTAGTATTACACAACATGTTACCTGGTAATAAGTTAAACTCCTTACCCTTGCACTACTTAGCGTCATTTGGTATTTCTGACTCATGATTAGTAATAACAAATTCATATGTTTAAATCTTTTAATGGTATAATTAGTTCGTTGCTATACACGATTAAATACAGTGGAGTTCCGTTGTAACGAACACCGGTTATAACGAACTTTTTTTTTAAACGAACGATCTTTCTGGTCTCAATTCATTTACTGACATATTCTATACAAAATAATACGGTTATAACAAACATCGTTTATAACGAACTTTTTATATAACTAACTAATTTTTTGGACCCTTTTACAAGTTGTCATAGAAATTTTACGCTTATAAAGAACACAAAAACAAAAACCGAGGTTATAAAATGAAAATTCTACACACAGAGAAATAAAGCGCCAACCGAATTGAAAAGTGTATTTTAATTGTGACAACTTATAAATTCAGTTATTACAATGATATTTATATTAGATTTCTGAATATTTTGGGTGTTGCAATTAAAATTCAGTTTAATTAACCGAACTTTGTTGTGAAAACTAATGTTAAGTTGTGACAACCGTCTGAAATTCGTAATAACCGAATTCGATTCGAAGTACTAGAATTTCAGTTGGCAAATAGCTAAATTTTTCTCTGTGTGTACTGCGAATCTTAAATAGTTTGACTTTATAATTACAAATTTACTAAAAAGAGTTAAAAGACTGTATGAAACGCAATTTAATGGAAGAATGGCTTCAGAATTACAAAAAAAAAATTAAAATTAAGTACAATTTGAGAACAAATACTGAAATTTTAATAATTTTTTGGAAAGTGTTTAAATCGCTTATAGTGAACTTCCCCTATGGGGAAAGAAGAGTCAATTGTCCTAAAAGTGACTGGTTAAAGAAGGACTTATTACAGGACTGGTGTAATTTAATACTGAAGTGGGTTAAGCAGTGTCAATTGTCCTAAAATTACCAATCCTGTGACTGGTAAAGGGAGCACATACCACTTAACCAGAATGCTTATTAACAAGAAAAAGCCAGTTTGCCAGAATTTTACCCATTGGTAGCTGTTTAGTTTTCGTTTATTTTATACGACATGGCCCTTTTGCGACAGTCTTGTGGTATGCCCATATGTGGTTAGTCCTGTGCCATGCCACTATGTGGTTTAAAGCAGGACAAATGACCACCTCCTATGACAAGCCAATATTAAAGTTGCCAGTTGTTTACATAGGGTAGGGTTTAGCAGAGGACCGGTCTCTGGCACGAAGCGACCGATCCTGTGGCACACGCAGAACCGGTCCCATTCCCCGTAAGGATGTTACACCTCATTTACAGGTAAAGAGTTGTCAAAATTTTATTATTTAAATCTTTACTTTTTAGATCGAATATTATTTTAAAATGTCAAATTTGTAGTCAAAATTTAGTTACAGTTAGAACGAACAGTTAAAATGAACTTGAGGGAACCGGACGACGTAGTTCCTTATAAACGACCCTATAGGGTTCTGCGTCTGCCACAGGATGTTACCGAAGTAAGTCATTAACTCGATGGACATACACTTGTTAAAATAATAGGCTTTGTAATGGAAAAGTAACACGTTACCTCTTTATTATAAAAAGTTTATTTTTCCACTTTAAACGTATAAAAAATTTCGTATTCAAAATTTTAAGTTAAAAATTTTTAAATTTTATTTTAATATACAATATAAAAAATTAAATTAAAAAAATCTTATTACATTTATACGGTACGTATTTGATAAGTATTTTGTAATGTGTTACCAGATTGGACATCCGCTTGTTAAAATAATAGGGTTTGTAATAGAAAAGTAACTAGTTATCGACTTTAATTTCTCATTCCCAAACCTATTACCGGTAATAGAAAGTTTTGTTGGGATGGGTTGTCAGTATTGAATTTTTTGCATAAATAAAATTAACCGAAATGACTGCAAAATTGTGCATCATTAAAAGTCTTAAGCAAGCGGGGCTTCAAGATCGCAAAGGATTTGCAAGATTAGCTAAAAAAAGCACAGATAAAATAGGCTTCGTTGCAAAGCTTGTTTAAGTTCCTTTAAATTGATATATAACATTGTATCATTATATTATTTAAACAACATTTTATTTCAAAACTATGAAATTTTTTTACAAAAACTTATTTTTTTAATTTTGTGTCAATTATCACAAGTATATCTGAGACATTGACATTTCTCAATACGAAATCAAATACTCAAAAGTTAAATAAGTACACCCGTTTGAATGAAAAGCCGCAGATACAAATCTTCTATTTACTAAAATCTAATTTAAAATCTTTTTTAAGTAAACCATGTATTCTTACAGTTTTTGTAATGATGAACTTGGAGTTTGATACATTTACTGTACAAAAGAACACAATATATTAAAAATTTGAAAAAAAAAATATCGGAGACATATTAACCAGTACAGTATTTTACATTTTAAATATCTTCTATATATATAAAATTGAATGTGTGTTTGTTTATTTGTTTGTACCTTATAGGAGACCAGACCTCTGCACGGATCTTCCTGAAATTTTCACAGCATTTAACTGGAACTCTGGCATGATAAATAGGCATGATTTCGATCACGCCCACTTTTTTTTAATTATGTAATTGCTTCCTTATAGTTTTTAACACGTTTACTTCAAATTGTATACACATTATATACTCCAGCCAAGGTAGATATAAACGTTTCAAACGCCACGCCCCTCTCACGCCCCATATTGTTTAAAAGTTTTAATCTTTTTGTCCTCTGTACAAATCTATTCCTTTCAACGGATTTTTTTTTCAAATAATGTATATGGCAATTTATTTCACTAATTAAGAACGGTTATGATTGGCTGTCTTAAGAATAAATACTATTTCACCAAACGGGAGCTATGTTTGCAGCCATTCAAGTTTTAACTTTGATCGCGTCTATTTGACTAATTACAATAACGATTCCGATTAATAGTTAAAGAAAAACGTTTCTATTTAAGCAAGCAGGAGCTTTGATTGCATGCTTTGCATTTATTTAACTATATAAACACTTTTTAATACATTTCATAATGATGGGGGTAGCGAAGCACATCGGGCTCAGCTTTTTATTATAAAAAAAATATATCATTGACACGAAATTTTTACTTAATTTTGTTATCTTATTTTTAATGTATTACACATTTCAATTATCATTTTTTAATTTTAAAAACGATCATAGACAAAGGTCATCTAACTTATCTCAATGTAGCCAAAGTTTACTGAAAACTATAGTAATGAATGTTAAATTTATATGAAAATATCTGTGGTTAATTAAACTCGGCTATTTTTAGAAAAGTTATTAGGCTTAAATAAAATTTTAGGCAGGGCAACGTCTGCCGGGTCAGCTAATTAATACAAATAAAATTTGAAGGCAATTTCGATTTTTATATTTACGTTATTCGCCCCATTTTTTTGTATATTTTCCCTAATTTTTTAAAATTTTATTGCAAAATCAAGATTTTTTTTTTGAATAATATAAATCTATACAAAATTAATTTAATTTGATGACAAATTTCATGTCGCAGTGGCAAGGAAGTTTAAAATTGTCCTTTTATAGTTTTGTCCTTAAAAATTTTATACATGTTAAAAAATTTAAAAATGTTATCAATGTTCATAAACTAAGCAATGAACATATTTTTGTATTTTCATTGCATATCTATTGAAAATGCCCTTAAATAGTTAGAAAAGAACTAAAAGCTTTAACTACTTGTCCACATGCTGCAAACAGCAAATTAAAAATAATTCTTTCATATAAAAATTTATAATAAATCTTACTACTGAAGAATTTACAAATACAGGGGTATCTGTAATACATATTTTCTAATAGATTTAAGTATTTGAAATATCGCGGATTCTATATTTAAGTCATATTTTTTTTTTAAATACAAATTTTCTAGTTTTCTAAATATTTCACTATATTTTCAGTGGATATGGAATTTTAATACAAAAATAAGTTTAGTGGAATGTTAAGTTCACGCAATTTTAAAATTGTTTTAGCATACATACAATTTTTGAGGATATAACTAAACATACAACACTTTCATCTTCCTTGAAATACCGGTAAAATATTCTGAAACAAACTCCATTATGATTATACTCAAATGAAAGAAAATTTTGTATTGATATATATTCTTCAAAAAACTCTTAATTTTGCTGTTAAATTTCGAAAAATTAAGCAAAATAAAGAAAAAAATGTGATAAATGGTGTAAATATAAAAACCGATATATTTCAAAAACTGCAAATCAGAAAAAAACTTTTTGACAGATTTGGATTCAGCGTAACTGGAAATATAATTTTTTTTAACAAATTCCTTAATTGTGATAACCGACACTAATTTAAAATAAAAATAGTTGTCGTAACCGCCATAATTCGATTGGTAAAAAGTTCGGAAAAATTATTGAAATCTTTAAAATTATTTATTTGTTTTAGCAACATTTTTAACACTTTAAATATATGCGAATTAAAATATTTTTTAATCTGCTCCCATATCATGATAATTTATAATAGTTATTATATTACTATTATGTAATAACTCGGTACTTGAACAACGCTACTAGTTTTACCTGAATGCGATTAATCCTTTTTAAGATAATCGCTAAAACCTTTCCAAATTCGGAGATCCGAACACTTTAAAAGGCGATTTAACTCCCACCATTTAACTTTCGCATGTAGTTTTTAGTGGATGCATAATTTTGCTGTAATTTCTGTTAATTTTACACTTAGAACACCAAGACTTAGAATATCAACACCACTGCAAATCAAGTTAAAAGCAAATAATATTTCCCTTTAAAAAAGGACGACTTACATTTCAGTAAATTCAAATAACATTTCATTTGTTTTTTACTGATCAAAAAATTAACCTCAATTGCAGCAAAAATGAGACACATATGTAGTAAAAAATAAACAAAAATTTATTTTTTTTATTTTTTAAGTAAAAAAAAAAAATACCGCACAAAATGAATGTAAAATTATAATACAGTAATTTGATGTGGTTTGTTTTTTTAAATGAAAATTTAATTCTTCTATAAATAACTGTTTTTTCACTTCAAATATTTACAGCAGAATATCCCTGACTGTATTTATATAAAAAATTCAACATATTCGCTATTGACAATCCATGTTTTTGACAGCTATAATTAAAACTTTAAAGTATAAATTGCACTTTTCCTCAGGAATATTTTTGGTCATGAGTGGTTTTTTCGTATCCCACATAGATTTTGAAAAAATTTGAGTTTTTGCAAATTAAAAAAAAAAAAAAAGATTTTAATTTTATTGCAAAATTGTTTTGAGACAACCCAAATCTGCTATCAAAAGAACATTTTTGGTTTTCGCACTTTTAGTTTAAATTCTATTCGGCGAGGCGTAATTCATTTAAATATTTTTTACTCATCTATTTGCTTGAATTGTAAAAGGTATTTAAAGATATTGATGATGATCTTGAGCATTTTAATTCATACAATTTTGATCTACTCTGTTCATTAATGGGTTAAAGAGTTGCATCAACATAAAGAACCTCAGTAGTAGATGGCTTTTAGTATCGAAGAAAAGAAAAAACTTAAGTAAAATAAAACTTTTCTGTGTGTGTTCTTAATGATGTGTTGCCTGAACAATCACTGTCATTATTATCAATGTCAACATTTCGGCATATAGTGTGTATTTTTCCTGTTGTAAGTGTGTGAGCTGAAGAAAAAGCTTTTAAAACGCAAATTTATGTGATTTTTTTGCATACGTATAAAGTAATTTTTATATATTGATGGCTATAAGTTGCCAGCTTGTAATTGAACTTTTTTAAGCTTGGACAAAGCATGCGAAATGACTTATTCATTGCACAGAAGGCATTGTAAAAAATGATCGGTTGCATAACGTCAGCTTATTACCATCGATATAAGATCTTGTAATTTTTATGTAACCCTCAAATCGACCAACATATTTTTGCAATGAAATTTATACTACTTGTTGGGCACGAAAATTGAACAATAATTACGTATGCCAAAATTTTTTTTGTTAGCTATTTTAGGCGATATGGATCAAAATAGGTTTAAGCGAATCTCAGAAACTAATCCAAAAAAAAATTAATAAGTTTAGGCATAAATTATTTCTCTTACCAAGATATAACTACAGTATTTTTTGTGGTTTGCACTTAAGAAGATACGACAACTTTTGTTTTTCGAAAAACGCGAAATTGAGCGAAATCGCACCTAATATTCAACGTATATTGATTAAACTTTAGGGCTTGCTAATACTACTAAGCATAATCTTTCTCACAAATTTCATAAAAATGTAACCATACGTTTTCAAGGTAAGATGATAACTTTAAGAGATCTTCTATTGGAATCCTGTATGTCCTTGAATAAAAATTAGATATTTCGTAAAAAAGTTTAAATTTAAATCTTGCCTGGTGTAAAGTATCAACGGTTCCTTGTCAGGATAAATATGTTTCTTATATTTTTGAAAATTGTGTTCAAATTTTTTATTTTTTTAAATGTTACGAAATTCTACAATTAACACTTTCTCGCTTTGAAACCGTGCCATGTATACAAAAAATGACTTTACAAAATTTTGGTTTTCTGTCTAATTAGCTAAATTTATAACACACTTATTTGGAGCATTTATGGCCAATTTAAAATACCCCGCCAGTAGGCGGGCTTGCCGGTTAGCGGGTTAAGTAATTTTAAAATGCATCTAAATGCCTTTTAAGTAAGAACAACATTTTAAATGGATTTTATAAAATTGAGCTTATCTTTTGATTGACCAACAAAGTATTTAATTTGGATAATTTTCATTTTTCTATAAAGAGAAACAAGATTATGTAATCCCGATGAAAAAACTTTACTTATACCCATATACAACTTGATATCATTATATGCTATTAGGATATATCTCCTTTTTAACACGTCGTAATATGTCATCATATGTCATTGTATCGTATGTTATATATTAGCACATCTTGTATTTCTGATCATATGAAATGAGTTTCAAAATTAACTGCAAAAAAAAATACATGAAAAGCTACCTTTTTTTGTGATTATTAATATTTTTTTTATTAAAGTACTAAAAAACAACGTTATATCTTTTAAACCAGCGAAGATATAAACTAAAGAAGAACCAAGTACTCAACATCTATTAAATTTTATATGCCAACTGGTTTTAAGAGAAATTGTTTTTTTTTTAGATGTTTTTAATGCATATTTTTAGTATATCTTAATAAAATTTTGTATTAGTTATGCAAAGAATACATTAAACAGCACATATTAACTTTAAAATCTAATTCAAATTGCTTAAAAACATGAAAATCAATTCATTAAAAGCAGAACTGTTAACACATTTTTTACGAAGCTCTCTTAAACCCAATTCAGGTTTTTAGAAGAGCGTTGGATATGGCATATCTTATCAAATGAGAGACCCAACACTTACAAAATGCGTAATCGATTCTAAATTTCAATTTTAAAAATTAAATAGGTGCTTAGTTCCACTACAGGAAATATACTTCTAAACACTTATCCTGTTTTATTTTTAACAAAATAGTTGTTTTGAGTAATCTGAAATTGCTGAAGTACTAAATTGGGAGATTTATCCTTCATAAACAAAATATCGTATCGATCCATAGTACCGACCGTATAGTCAGTATTAATTAATTATTTTGTATAACAAGGATGTGTAAAGTTTGCTGTTTATTTCTTCTCTTTAAAAAATCTGTAGGGCTTCTATTTGAAAATATTGCGAATAAAGAATTGAATTTTCTTTCTCTGTAAATGTTGTTTTTTTTTTTTGTTTTACCTAGCGTTTTAAATTTATTGTATGTTCCAACTTCAGCTTCATAGAAAGCATAAAGTTTTAGATTTAACATTATTTTTTTTTAATTAATATTTATATGTTTTATAAATGAATTACAATGATTGGATTAAAATAAAATGTACTAGTCTCTAAAATATTTAAAATTTTTAAATTAAAAAATTGTTACTATAAAATTGTATCAAATTATGTATAGTTTGATCATATTTGAAAGACCCATTTTTCGTATCAAACTGAGCTTAGATCACATTGGATACCATGAGATCAGCTTATGTATACCATTTTCCGGATCAGACGAGATGCGAAGTGATGTTTAGTTATATGTGATACTATATACAATCATATTTGAATATATCGGAACTTTTTTCATCGGGATGTTAAAATGTAAGTACAAAAGAGGAAATGGATAAAAAACATAAATAATTTTGAGATATATTAATACGTTTTTCAGACAGAAAGTTTAACATTTTTGGAAATGTTTTACAAAGTGGAATCTTTAAATTTCCGTTATTATTAGTACAACATTGTTTAATTTAATTAACCTACCTAATCGTTCAACTAAAACTTGAAGCCATTAGGTCTCAAAAAAAACTTTAGCATATTATGCACAGTAGGGTGATAACTTTTTTTGGACAACATTCTCCCCAGGAGTTTTCTAATGGCAAATATTGTATTAATGATAAAAAAAACTATTTCAGTTCAATTTGGTAAAAAAAACCTTGCGCACCGACAGCGATTTCTAAAATGCCTTTAATATGTTTTTTTTTTAATTTTTTTTAATAACAATTTTTTTAAAATATGGTTTTTACATATGTAAGTAAGCAAATTTGGAAGAAAAATATTCCATTGACTCGAAAACGGACTTTACTATTGATATCAGCATGCCTTAATTATATAGATGTGATGGTCAGACGTTGAGGCATCAAAAAAAGTTTTTTTTTTAACTTTGTTTGATTCAAACTTTAACGCGTTTGGTGCGGAACCTTTTTTAACGATAGCGAAAAACTAAAAACGCTGTTCTTAATATTTGTCCATGCCCTACACAATTATGTCTGGGGAGATTTGATATTTGCAAAAAATGCAAAAAGTTATCACCCTAATGCACAGTAGCGAAAGTCTTTTTTTTATACTGTTGCATTTTTGTTTGATTGGATTTGTTAAATTTAATAGAGTGTAAATTTTCAATTAAAAATTTGAAACAAAACATATGAATCTGGTGAATCGGATCTTGATCCGAAACACAGCTAAACTTCATTATTTTTTAAACAGATTGTAACAAAACATGTTTGAAATAACTAAATTTTCCATAATTTATACACTAAGAATATTTTGTAGTTTAGTGTTTGTAGTTCAATAAATTGAAAATAACATAAAAATAATCTCGATGTATATAAAAACAAAAAACTAATATAACTGTAAAAAATATTACTTGAGCCAGCGTACACACTCAAATTTTTTATATAAATAGAACATTATTGGTCTTCAAAGTTTAGTAACGTCATGATACTTGTTAGGAAAAGACCTAACCACGTGGTTGATTACTAAGAAGACAAGAATGGAGCAAAATTGATTATTAATAGGTTTTTTGTTATAGGCTCTAGCTTTTCTAAAACTTCGGGTTCTGATGAGATCTTTAGCCATATCGAAATACTAATATCAACCTAGCTAATATGTGTGATTTGCTTTATTTTTGTAAATATACGGAGGTTGAAAGCTCGTTATAAATTGAAAATAACATAAAAATAATCTCGATGTATATAAAAACAAAAAACTAATATAACAGAAAAGTTTTCAGTTGAGTTAAAAATAAAGGAACATGCATTTAATTTTCAAGCAAATATTTTTTTCAACTTTATTACACATATGTTCAAAATAATTTACTTTCATTTACAGATCTTTTTATTTTCATTTATTTAAAATGTCATAAAAATTTAACAACAAAAAAGTCATTCCGCGGAAAAACTGTATCATAGGTTGAAAAATAAAGTACGTCATTTAAATCAGCATGGCCCAAATATATACAAGTGATGGTCAAAAAATAATTAATTTTTTTTATGTCACGCCATGTAATAAATTTGTAACTCATTTTAAACACTATATTTAAAATTAGTCAAAAATATGGGATTTTAGGTTATTTATGAGTGACCTTGATCAGTGTGAGAGTAAAATTAAATACATGAATTGGTCTGATTGTAGTTTCTTCGGTTATTCTATTCTCAATCGGTTTCATGGAAATCTTCTCAGATCTATCTGAAAAGCATTAAGTAGAATGAAATCCACTTAAATTTGCCCAAAAAAAAAAAAAATTAAATACTGAAGGAATTTTTAGGAAAATGTTGTGAATTGTTCATAAAGGAAAGCTTTATAGTTTTTAAAGGTTTCAAAATATTTATGTGAGACTTAATGGTAACTAATGTGTATTGCTTGAATACTAGTTTTTTTTTAATTTCTGAGGCTGGACAATAGTTCTATTACATTATTATTTAAACCATTTCACCATAAGCTTAAATTAAATTAAAATCTATCTTCTTCCTTTATAATAATTTTAGCATATTCTTAAAAAGAATCTGGCAACGCTATTAGCAACTACAGTGTTGCTCACGACTAAGTATCTGACTAAATGTTACATCAACTAGAGCGATAACATTCTCTAATCCTAAGTCAGAGTATCATCTTACCATACAAAAACACTATAATTTCTGAGAAATCACAGTGTCGCATCTTACAAGTGCCGCCGCCAAGTTTAGTAAGACAAAACCTCCCAATTGAAATTTAACAATAATTTATTGAGTAACGATTTTGAAACTTTACTTAAATTCATGTTGATCTGAACATTCAAGTGCATAAAACAAAAACAAAAAAGATATAAAAATTAATTCAACAGGTTTTTTTTTGCTTGGCGCAATATGTTTTTGTTTAAATAAATCATTTTTCTAAAAAAAAACCGAAGCCAAAGGAGGCAGACATAGTTTATTGAATAATAATTTGTTGCAACAATGTTGCAAGCAAAACAAAACTATAAAAAAGAAGATTATAAACAACATGTTGGTTGGTTGGATGTGAAAATAAACCACATAGGCTCATTCCATATAAAACCATCAAAAACTATCCAAATTTCGACTTCTATGCTTTTCAATTTTAAGGAAAATTGGTATGGAAGTCAAGTGTAACATAAATATGTTACCGTACCGTTTGGGTCGTTAGCTCAAACCGTTGTGTAAATATCGCGTTTTAAATTATAAAAAAAAATTCTAAATTTAACAAAAGTAGTTGTACTTAAGCGGCCATATATTTTTAACTATTAAATTTACGTAAATGTTGATACCTGATTTTGAAGCCCCTGATTTTGAAGCCCCTAAACAGAAATTAATGTTTTGAAGATAAAATGCATTTTTTTTTTAATTTTCTGAAAATATACGATAATTATAATTTATTACACTATGTCTTTGCATTATTAATATGTGGAGCTCTTACTGAATTCAAAGTTATGCATAAAAGTCTAAAAAATAAATGCTAAATGTAGTACAAAAAAGATTTATATAAAAAAAATAATTTGTTGAAAAAACCAAATAAAAAAGTTTAGCAAAAGTAGTTGCAGATAATTGCCCATATCTTTATAACGGGTAAATCTGGAAGAGTCACTGATACCTCATTTAACACGTACATAAGTCGTAGTTTTACTGGTTTACAAAATAATTCAAAATTCAAATAGCTTTAGAATGAGGTATCAATAACTCTCGTAGCTTAAGCCGTTAAAAAGATATGGAATATCTGATATGGAAAAAATGTACGAATACTTTTTTAAAATTTTCCAATATTTTTTATATTTTGAAACGCGTTATTTCAAGATCCGCTCGGTTTATCTGTCCTATATTTGGGCGAGGTTATATCTATATGATGTACATCTTCTATACCAAGTTTGGTTGAAATCAGATGGAGTAGAGGAAACCGAGTGGTTGATTTTATATGTTTTCAGTCCTCAGCTAGAACTAGTTTTTGAAAATGATATTTTATATCAAAACTAGATTAAAAGGGTTTTAAATACGAAACAGAAAAATTATCTTTAAAACAAAATTAAAAAACTTTTCTAGACTTTTTTAATAGTAATTTACCTAATATAGCAACCTAATTTTTACAAATTTGTTTCTTAGCTAAATTTTTCAAGTTTTATTTAACAAATTTTTTTCTAACAATAAAAAAATCCTTACTCATTGTTTGTCATTAAATTATTGGCAGTTTGAACATTATAACGGTATTTGGTAAGAAAAAAAGTTTATATATTTTTTGCTAAAAAAAAAAACAAAAAAAATCACTAAACGTCTCATGAGACAATGAGCAGTCCAAAAGATTTTCTTTTCTGTATGCAGTTTTTTTTTTTTTTATTTTAAAAATTACAAGAATTTTATTTAAGTATAAAAGAAATTGCATCTTCTTCACAACTTTTTAGTAAAAAATTCCTTCTTCTTTCTATTTTTTTTAAGCTAGACAAGACTTTTTTCCGTTGTTGTTTATGTTGTGGTTGTTGTTGTTTTAGAGCTATTATAACATTTTAGTACGGATCTTTTACCCAATGCCTGTCAATACATACAACAACAAAATGTCACTCATTCAAGTGGTAAAAAAAAACTATAAGAAGAAGAATTGACTACAACATTTAACCGCAGTAATACAAAAATCAAATAAAAAACAGACAAAAAATAACCCACCAAAGTAAGCAGGTTTCATATCTATAGAACTATAACTATCTACCACTATCATAACACTATAGGAGAGAGTTCTATGATGCATCGCAAATGGAATTGACCGACGGACTTCAAATTTAATTAATTTTTTATACACACATACTTTGTGAATTCCAAAACACTTTCGCATATTCAGTTTTTCAAATTTTCAAGCACTAGCGATTTTTTTTCACGTTTTTTTCAAAAATTGCAAAAGTATGTAATTTCGAGGAGCTCTATATTTAAAAGGTGTTACCAGATCTCTCTAATGCAAAAAGCAATCGATTTATATGGTTATACTTTTTCACACTCATGCAATAAAAAATGGACATGTTAAAAAAGTGTATTTTATATAAATGCACGCGATTAAAAAAAAATAATATGATGCAACAAAGAAATGTATCAAATTTGATATAGTGCTATATATAATTGAAATACAATTTGATCCAAAAAATGATGGATCGTATTGTATTAAAATGGATTACATTACATCGAGTTTGATATAATTCGACACGATTCAGTCTAGTGGAAATAAATTTGTTAAATTGAATACAGGGGGCTAGATATTATGGTCCCATTATTAAGAGCCCAATTTAAATTTAAAGTATAGTAAAGAGCCAAAAGCTGCACAAAATTTTTTTTAGGTTATATGCCTAAGTCTCCACGAATTTTCAGCTATTTAAGTTCGTTCGTCAAAGGCTCAAACAACGGCTAACATAAACACAAAACGTTGTTCATGTCACGCAAAAAAATATATTGAAAAATATTTTGCCTGAAAGTGTCGATAATTTTTGAAATTCCTTATTTATCTTAAGTAATATGTATTTCCCATACTCAATAAACGCTCCATATGAAATTAAATTACAGTAGTTACAGCTTAAATGCGCATCGCTTAAGTACTTCCCGTTTATAATTGCGTTTAAATGCATCCCGCTTAAATGATTCCCTTAGGCTAAGTTAAATTATTAAACTATGAACTGAAAATTTATCGCTTAATTGCGTTTTTAAAAATATGAGTTTTTTGCATAAAAAACAATCCAAAAAATACATAAACTTTTTTTAAAATTTTTTCATAAAACACAAATTTATTTAAATTAAAACTCAAAAAATTAATCAAAAATTTCCTTTAATGAAATAAATCAATTGAACAGCTTATTGTAAGAACTTGATAAGCCACATTTACAATTTTCTAGTTTTCGCTATTTTCTAGGCGTAAGTTGATTAAAGTTTGAAAAAAGTCTTGCTTAAACACTTGCCACACGTATATAAAATATAAAAGTCCTGCAATAGCCATATTTCCTAAATTTATTCACTTTTTAAAGGCGAAATTATCCAAAAACTAAATGTGTGTTATCAAGTTTTTACAATAAGCCCTTCAATTTTATTAAGCAAAAAGTGTAAAAAAAACTTTTTCTTTACGAAAAAAAAAATATTAATTAAATGCGTTTTTACGCATTCATTGTATATTTTCCTAAATGGGTTACTGCGAATTTGTCCGAGTTTTTGAATAATGCACAGCAATCATTAATTTTTGCATAGCTCATTTAAGCGGGGACTACTGTAATCAATTCTAAATATCTCGATGCATTTTTGGAAATATAGAGCATTGTACTATGTCCTGCGTTCACGAAAATATGCATGGGAATGTTCCATAATGTGGTCACACACCTGGTGTTTGGGATATGTTAAAAAAATCTAACTGGAATAATCCAAGTCCAAAAACATTATCTAATAAAGAAACTAATTGGTAATTTTTCGGCTATAGATAATTTTCTTGTGAAGAGTATATTGGAAAATTAAGTAAGATTGAATAAATTTGTATGAAAATAAAAATTTATTTTAATCTTGTTTATTAAAACGATTTATATATCGTTTAAAGCTGCTGAAATGGTTTCTATTCATAATGCTATCTTTTTTAATTGCGGTAAGCAAACGATATTTTTCGTTGTGAAATGTGTTGAAAATTGTCCAAGATAGACACGAACAGTAAAAAGACTAAAACTTCTTAAAAAATAAGAAAATATATATTTAGGAAACCATATGAAAATTAAAATTGTATACATTTTTGTTTTGTTTATTATATTTGTTTACGGAACCAGTTAGTTTTGTTAAAATTGTGAATAAAATTCTTACCGTTTACAAAAATCCGACTTTACATTCACTTTTTAACAAAAACTGAAATTTGTACCTTCCTATAAGGATTTCCAAAGTGCTTGTTCTAGCAATAGCTAGATACCAAACACTTATATGACATGTTTATAACCGAAATTTTTACCTTCCTATTAACTGTAATAATAATTTACAGTTAATTTTCTTTCTAACGATACCAAAAACTTTTATGATATATTTATAACTCCTTAAAAGCAAATCTTCTAGAATATATGGTTAAATTTAGATCAATATCTATTTCATATGATGAGATTTACAAGATATGCTAATATATAACATACGTTACAATAATATATTACGTCATATCAAAAAATTTGCATAAACTACATATAAGATAAGAACATATAGAGCAATTCCATATGAAAACGATCAAAATTGGCAAATTTTTGGACGACCCCTCTCCGATTTTAATATAAATAGTCTCAATCGATTGCCCAGCAAAAATATAATGTACCTACATATTTTTTTTTTTTTTTTATAGTGACTGGTTTAGTGGTGGTGTGCACCACTGTCATGTGACAACATTGAAGAATTCTTCATAAGGGACCTCATTGAAAGTTTTTTTTTAAAAAAACTACTAAAGCGATCGCAACGAGTGATAGCTCGTTGAAAAGGTATTGAATCAGGCTTTAATTGAAAAATAAAATTTTCCTAATTTTTCTCAGAAATTTACCTTTTTTCCCATGAAAATTAAATTTTCCCATGAAAATTAAATTTTCCGATTTTCCACAGAAGCTCCCAAATTTTCCGGCTAATTTTATTTTTTTTGGATTCCTCATAATTTTTGCTTTAAGAATCAGCAATAAAAAAATGGGCCCCGACTCCTTATTTGGACAGGAGAAGAGCATTTAAGAGACCACCTTGTTCTCATTGTTTTTATATTTTTTATAATTGAATTATTTTTAATTATTTAACAGGAAAAATTAGGAAAATTTTATTTTTCAATTAAAGCCTGATTCAATACCTTTCCAACGAGCTATCACTCGTTGCGATCGCTTTAGTAGTTTTTTTTTAAAACAACTTTCAATGAGGTCCCTTATGAAGAATTCTTCAATTTTGTCACATGATAGTGGTGCACACCACCACTAAACCAGTCACTATAAAAAAAAAAAAAATATGTAGGTACATTATTTTTTGCTGGGCAATCGATTGAGACTATTTATTTTAAAATCGGAGAGGGGTCGTCCAAAAGGTGATCGCTTTCATATGTGATTGCTCTATATCGAAATATATTGCCGCACATATAAGCATATATAATGATATCAAGTTGTATATGAGTATATTTACTTTTTTCATCGGGTTATTTAAACGATACAATTTTTCTAAACTTCATTGAATTTGATTTTTAGTTTATAAATATCATATGAAAGCTAAAGAATACGATGACCCATAGTGCAATCTATGAAACTATAACTACCCGTGGAAAAAAGTTCCGATATAACTAGGTATATACAAATCAGCTGATCGGCATACATATCTTTATATCATAAGATCCCATATCTCATTTGATATAAATTGATCCGAAAAATGGGTCTATCTAATTTGATCAAGGTTTATTTAATTTGATACAATTTGATATAACTTCATAAAATTTTTTTTAGATCCGCACTACTATTTCGGTTTACAATCAAAATAATTATAAACAATGAAATATAAATCAACTGATTGAAAAATTAAACGTGCTTTCAATTTCACTTATACACTGCGTTTTCTTAGCTGTAACGTAATTTTCCTTTCCGATTATTTCTTAATCATCTCTGTCTTAGCTTTCGATTTATGAAATAAAGAAAGAGTGTCACAACTTTGAGTTAGCATCACTGCTTTTTTTACCACCCATTTAACAGCTGATATATACTTTTTGTTTAGTTTGCTTTGAGATTTCATTATGAATCGACTTACACCAGAGCAACGCATACAAATTGTTGAAATTTTTAATCAAAATAATTGTTCTATTCGTCAAACTCATCGTGTACATCTTCATTTTGAGTGAGGAGAATCCACAAGCTTTTGTCGAAACACCATTACATCCACAGAAAATTATTGTTTGATGCTCATTGGCCCATATGTCTTCAAAAACGGCGATGGTCAGAATGTTTCTGTCAATGGTGAACGGTATAGGAACATGATTCGAAATTTTTTCGTACCTCAATTACGTGGCATTAATCTTGCGGATATGTGGTTCCAACAGGACGGAGCCACATTCCACACAGCGGGCGCTACAATTGATTTACTCAATGAAACTTTTGATGAAAAAACAATTTCACGTAATGGCCCAATTAATTGGCCACCAAGGTCGTGTGATTTAACCCCATTGGATTATTTTCTTTGAGGTTATGTTAAGTCACTTGTTTACGTCAATAGACTGCAAAAAAAATGAACACCTGGAAATCAACATTCGAAGACTTATCGGCGAAATATGGCCGTAAATGCTGCGAAAAGTTGTTGAAAATTGGTGTTCCAGATTGCGCCTTCTACGCGCCAGTCGTGGCGGCCACATGTAAGAAATCATATTTAAACATTAATTTCATTAAATTTTCTTTCCAATAAAGCCCGTTTCATTGATATTAAAAATATATTTCCCTGTTTTATTATGATTTAAACTTGTGTAACTCTATAAAAAACACCCGTAGTTATTGTTTCACAATTTTTGTCTAAAATCTGTATTTATATAAAGTCTCTCATAAATTCAACCAAATTAATTTCAAGACTTAACAATTTCTTAACAATGCTACTTATTAGATCGAAGACAAATAATTCTGATATAAAAATTTAATTCTAAGCGGCAAATGTAGCTTATTGCGTTTTTTTTTGGGCAAATACAATTCTGTTCTTTGGGCTAAAGGGATTTTGAGATAAAATTTTTTTTTAAGATTTTTGGGCTTTTAATTGCTTTTTTTAACATTTGCTGCCTTAAAATTCTTTGTTTCCTCATAAAATATTATGTATTCCCTTAAATTTAACTTTTTTTAATTGCAGCTTTTAATCATTTTTCACAATATTTTACCTTTAAATACATTGAATTTTGCTTTTTTTGTCTTCACTGATAATTATAGATAAAAGTGAAAAATTTTTGTATTAATTTCAACCATATATAAAAGTGATAGACCTTTGTACACAATTATTTATATAAAATTATATATGATGCCATATATACGTAATTTTAAATAAAAGTGATACAATTTGTTTGGCTTTATTGCATTATATATACTTTTATGTAACTTTACATGGCAGTATATATAATCTGAAATAAAGCTATCTCAATTATATATGATGAGATAATATATATAACAAAATATATAATATATGATGATATATAGCGCTATATTAAAATCGTTCGTAAACATAAGTATGCGATGTAACTGTATATCGTTACATATGGGCACATATATAATTATATATAATTATATCATGCTGTATAGTCATAAACTTTTTTCATAGGGTATCTACTTTTGCCATAATGATAGTAATGATTTGTTATAAAAAAGAAGAGTTGTGAAGAGAAGAGATTAGGACCGTTAAAATATTCCATATAATGATAATAATAATGTTAGTAGATATATAAAGTAAAACTTAAAAAATAAAAAAAATCATTAAAAAATAATATTCCTTGATATTACCGCTAACAATTGCTGGCGCGTTCATGTCATACAAGTGGTCACTACACTCTATAAACACACATACGCAAACAAATCCATACACATACTAACATAAAAAGAAAAAAAAAACTTTTTACAAACGACGCATGCTGTGCCTCTATCACACACATAAACACATACTCTTCTACCACTCTTTCGAAAATATATCACAAAGACAAGAGTTTGACATAAAATGGACAGTTGTTTAGTGAGCGACATGTTTTTTTCGAAGTTGTTTTTTTTGTCCCGCAAAAAATAACATTCAAGTTGTATACATAGAACTTATTTTGTATATGAGGAAGTTGGTCTTTTTTTGTTAGTTTTCTCATTTGAGTTCATAGTTTTGTGACTTGACTACTAGTTGTGGCTTATATATGCTCAAAGTCATTGATAGATTGCTCTGGTGGACTATGACAAACCAAAAGAAACGAATGGAATATAGGAATAACAACGAAAAAAAAGGAGTTGTAAAAAAAATTTTAGAAATGTAGGTCAAAATGCCATTTTAAGAAGATATATTACCAAAGATGTTGTAGACTGCTTGAGAAAAAAAGGAGTAATTGCATATGGAACAATAGCATTTTTATTAATATTTTAATATTTCATTGTTTGCCCTTAATTTAAAAATATTATTAAATTTTAACATAAACTTAAATTAAAAAAATATATATTTCTTTTTCTTTGCAGGTAAATTAGACTATACTTTAAATAAAAAATATTGGTGCTTTTATGGTGAGACGAAAAAATGAAAAATTATTTTAAATTACACAGTTCGACATTAAATATGCATCGGAGATGCGACTTACCAATTCTGAAAGAATTTAGGTCGTCGATTACGAATGTTTTCACTTAATATTTGCTCTACTTTCAAAATATTCGCGAATTTAACTTTTTTTTTACCAAAAATCAAGTTTTTTCTTTGAAATTTTTTATTATTTCGTATACCTAAATAACCCGGTTAAAAAAGATCATATATGATCATATATATTTTTTATATGATCAATTTAACTTGCATTTCCAAATATGGACAAATATGGCCATGTATATTCATATATTATTTTATATGGTCATCCGTAATATATTTTTTGAGAAAATTTTGGATTTTAATATCATGAATTTTTTTAACAAGACCTACACGTAAAAATACGGATTGGTCAAAAATTTTAATTTTTTTTTCCTACAATTAAAAAAGTTTTTGAATTTTCTAGTTAATAGAAATTGTTAAGGAAAATGTGAACAATTCATACTAATGGAACGTTTTGAGTATTTCGTTTTTTAATCTGGGAGGAACTGTTTAAAATGACTTATAATTTATGATGTGAGCAAGATTATTCAAGTTCAATATCATTTATTTATTTTTTTGTAAAAAACGATAAAATTTGATTACCGCAAAGTCTATAGATTTAAATTAAGAAAAACAAAATAATGTTTTATGTTAAGCCACCTTATTTGACTTTGCTAATTATTTATTCAATATTTCAATTTAAAAAATAATGAAAATTATTTCGGATGCATTTCGACTTATGTCATCCTCAGCGAGTACATTTAAACTAAAAACTCAAAACAATATTCGTATAAATTTGTTAAAAATAGTTTGACAAACAAAAAGATAAAAAATGAAAATAATATATAAATTAAAGTTTTTACGATTTATTTTGAAATAGTTCGATTGTTTTGAATAGAGGTGAGCGTATCGGTGCTTCCATAGTGTTCATTGAAATGCTTCTATTCAAATATATGTAAATGCTCTCGTAGGCATCTAGTTTTTTAGGTTTATTTAATTGTTGTTTCAGTTTAACGTTATCGATATTCCATTGTGTGTGGTCATTCTCAAGTGCGTGTAGAGCGACCGCTGATTTTGTTGTTTGTCGTTTTTGTATATTTGTCAAATGTTCCTTATAGCGTATTTCGACATTTCTTTTTGTTTGGCCAATGTATTTTTCTCCACATACACAAGTTATTTCATAAATTCCAGATTTTTTCAAATTATCGGTTTTGTCTTTTAAACGTACAATAAAATTTTCGATTTTATTGTTGCTACTATGGACAATTTCAAATTTGTGTTTTTTAAACCCTTTTTTGAGTTTGTTTGTCATCTCTGGAATGTAAGGGATAGTTATTCTTTGTAAAGGTTCTTTATTTGGTGGTAACGATGTTGTTTTTTGTTTTGAAAGTTGTTTTGAATGTAATTTAACTAAATTGTCAACCATTTGTTCTGAATAACCATTGACTATAGCTGCATATTTGATGTATTTTAGTTCATCCATGTAATTTTTTATGTTCAATGGTATTTTACATAAACGGTGAACCATACTATGAAATGCTGCTCGTTTGTGTGATATTGGACAATGTGAGTCAGAAGAAATATAACAAGGTTTGTTCGAAGGTTTTCTGTATACTGAAAATTCTATGTTACCAGTTGATGTTCGATGTATTCGTATATCTAAAAATGGTAATGAAAAATTTTCTTCTTTCTCGACGGTGAACTTGATTGTTTCATATCTTGTGTTCATGTGATTCAAAATTAATTGTTCACTATTTCTTTTTATCACTGCAGCGACATCATCTACATATTTAAACCAAATTCTTGGGAGAAAATTTTCTTCTTTTAATTTCATTTCAAAATGTGACATGAACAAATTTGCTAAGAAAGGGGATAGAGCATTTCCCATTGATGTTCCATTTTTTATTATGTAAAACTTACCATCAAATTGACAAATATTTTGATCCATGCATAGTTTTGTCAATTTTAACAGTAAATTTCTTTTCTTTTCACATGGTTCATGTTTATTAAGCCAATTGTCAAGGATTAATAATGTTTCTGGAATCGGTATGTTTGGAAATAAACTCACTACATCAAAGGACACAAACACTTCATCATCTGATAATTTTTCGTTTTTCATTTTGTCACAAAACTCGAAGCTGTTTTCAACAAATAAACCTTCTGGTTTTGGATAACGACTAAAAATATCGACTAACCATTTCGAGATGTTTTCTGATGGTGCATTGCAATTGGATACGATTGGTCGCATTTTTAAATGTGTTATGTCTTTATGAGTTTTCGGTAAACAATATAATTTTGGTAGAGAAGGATTCGGAGTTGATAATTTCCATTTTGTTCTAGCGTCATAAACTGTTTCTATCTCTTTCATGACTAGGGTTGTAGCTCGTATCATTGAAGGTAAAGGGTTTTTATTGATTAATTGATAATTGCACGTATTTATTGTTTCAATTACTTTCTCTTTATATTGTGCTTTGTCCATGATAACGATGTCTCTTCTTTTGTCTGATTTCATATATAAACAATCTTTTTCTTTCAAAATATTTAAAGTTTTTTCAAATTTTATATTTTTCGGAGATTGATATATTTTAAATGAAGATTTTTTGATGACTGCTTTAGTTGCATCTCTAATTTCTTGTTTAATTGTTTCTTTGCAATATTTGATGCCAGTTTCAATATCTGCTATTAAATCAATTATTGGTGGAGATTTTGGTTTCGGTGAAAACTTTAAACCCTTTTGTAAAATTGACATTTCTTCAGTAGTGAAAGATTGACTTGATAAATTTGTAACAAAATTTACGGGTTCAATGACAGATTTTGTTTTGTGGAATTCTTTTTTCTCTCTGATAAACTTTTCATTCTTCAGTTTAATCAATTTTTTATTTAATTTTTCTTTCTTCAATACAAACCTGTTATCATTTGAGTACAAGATATCTCGTAGTAAATTATCAAATTCTTCTTCTTTCATAAACTTTAATAAAAGAAAATGTAATCTGTACACTTTCTCTTCAATTTGACTGAGTTTGCTGTACAAGAATTTTAACTCTAAATTCAACCATCGTTTCATTGCTGATGTTACTACAATGTCTGTTCTTGAATTTTTTACTGAACATTTTATTTTTATGAAATTCGGAAATACTTTTTCATTTTTGCATTGTTTTAAAAAGAAAATGTCCATCTTTAAGTAACGCATCTTTGTTTTGAGATTCGAGTAATCACATACGTGTTGTGTTGTTTCGTTTTTATTTGGTTGGAGGTCCATTGTATAATTAATTATTTTTTTGTAAAAAACGATAAAATTTAATTACCGCAAAGTCTATAGATTTAAATTAAGAAAAACAAAATAATGTTTTATGTTAAGCCACCTTATTTGACTTTGCTAATTATTTATTCAATATTTCAATTTAAAAAATAATGAAAATTATTTCGGATGCATTTCGACTTATGTAATCCTCAGCGAGTACATTTAAACTAAAAACTCAAAACAATATTCGTATAAATTTGTTAAAAATAGTTTGACAAACAAAAAGACAAAAAATGAAAATAATATATAAATTAAAGTTTTTACGATTTATTTTGAAATAGTTCGATTGTTTTGAATAGAGGTGAGCGTATCGGTGCTTCCATAGTGTTCATTGAAATGCTTCTATTCAAATATATGTAAATGCTCTCGTAGGCATCTAGTTTTTTAGGTTTATTTACTTGTTGTTTCAGTTTAACGTTATCGATATTCCATTGTGTGTGGTCATTCTCAAGTGCGTGTAGAGCGACGTTTTTTTGTCAAACAAAAAACGTGTAATTTATTACTCAAAAATGTTTTTGTCCGCTTACTTAAAGCAGACTTTATCTACTGACAGGTCCTTACATGTTTCATTTCGCGTCACCGAAAATCATCAGAGAACCAATGTAGAAGTTGATATTTTTCCTTCAAAATTTGGGTAAAAATAGTCTACCCCTTCTACATTGGTTCTCTGATGTCTGCTTTAAGTAAGCGGACAAAAACTTTTTTGAGTAATAAATAAACATTGCACGGGTTTTTGTTTAACAAAAAACAAATGATCTTGAACTTAATAATTTTGCTCACATCATAATTTATGATAAAAGATCGAAAAATAAACTTTTGGTTTTAATTTTTTAAAATTTAAAAGTAAAACATTTAATGACTTATAATTTTAAATGTGTCTACAATGTTTTAGTTTAAGTAAGGGTTATATTTTAATTTACTTTTCATTAGGTTAACAATAATTATTGCAACACACTTTTTTCTTTTGTATGGACTTATTTGTCAAATTGGTAGAAATCACTTCTTAACTTAATGAAATTTTAAAATAAGAGTTAAATGCTTTAATATAGTCGTAATGAAGATTAATGTAATAAAAAAATCTTCATATTTAACTAACAAGGAGAGTACTGTACTCTACTGATGCACTCCAATTTAAATGCAATTTATGTATTGCTACACGCGGAGAAATAATGTGCCAACCGCAACCAACTAGCCTACCGCGGCGCACGAAAAAAATTTAAAATAATATTTAAAATTAAAAAGACAAACCATTTCGCAAAAATTTTAATTTTTTGGATTTTTATTTTGTGATCTTGTTATTTGTTGATATTTTTAAAAATTAAAATAAAAAATTATAAAAAAAAATCAAAAATATAATTGACATTGTTTGATTTTGAATTCTTACCAAAAATCATTTCCTATATATTTGCTTTAGTTTGCGGTTTATTTTGAGGTTTATTTAAATATTTTAATGTACATTTCCGATAAATACTGAAGCATTTTACTTTGCGATTTCACGTTTTAACGATTATTTTGTGATAAAAACTAAAAAGTTACTAAAATTTAAAATAAAAATGTTATTGTTTTGAAAATATTTTGTTTGAGTTTTAAATAAAAATTAAACAGGGCCAGTAGATAAATATTTAAAAGTTTAAAATACAAAAAATATAAAACATATAGTAGATTTTTTGAATACAAGTTATAACTCTTAGGGCCTGGTTGCAACTAAAATTCAGTTGAAATAACCGAACTTTGGTTTGAAAACTAATGTAAAATTGTGGCAACAGTCTGAACTTCTTAGTAACGGAATTTGAGTCATAGTAACCGAATATCAGTTGACAAATAGCTAATTTTTTCTCTGTGCGTAAAAAAATAAAAACATGAATCAGTGTCCTTATGAATTATATTAAGAATTGAAGTTGTTTACAATCGGTCTTTAAAATGTGTTTATAAGTGATTGTATACACCATTTTCATATATTTCAAAATCTTTGCAGTAATTTTTAAAACTTTAATCAAATGTGTCATAAATAAAAGCAATATACGTAATTTGAATTTATTTTTTCCTTTTTAAATTTAATAATAAATACAGTTAATATATTTATCCGTATATTAGTCTTGGGGTATATGGAGTCACATATAATTCCTTATATATTCATTAGACCATAAAATATTTTAACAAGGCTATTTTAAATTAAAAATAAGATAATAATTTTTAAAATCGGCCATTAATAATTATGGCCATTTGAACAAAATGAATTTTTATAAATTTATTAGTGAATTTTATCGTTGATCTATAAATTTATATGTCAGATTTTATTTGATCGGTTTTAGATCATGACAAATTTTTCTCTCAATTAACAGAAAAATTATAATTTTTATATGATAATTTACTTTGACTATTAGAAAAAAACACAGAAAAACTTATTAGACACTAGCATGAATGGAATGCATTTTCTGACCCACTACGGTCTTCATCAACATTCTTCGTTCCATTTAGTGTTAATCGTAAATATCTTCTATTTAACTCACACGTTAAAGAAATTGGGTAACGTTAAATCCCACATTACTCTTTATTTTTAAAAAATATCAACTTTAAGCAGCCCACTATGGTTCCAATTCAATTTTATTTTTCTTTTTTCAAATTGCTAAATATTAATACATATTATTAATGACAACACACAAGCCATCCAAAAAATATAATAGAAAATTAGGTGGTAACACTGGCAGTGTGCCAATCTTTCAAAGTTGAAAGTTTAAATATGCGTATTTAAGTAAGGATCAAAACAGGAGGTATGTTAGTAAGATGAGGGTTAATGGTAAATATTTTATGAAGTGGGTGTCCTGCGACTGCCCATACTTTTCTATGTATGCCAAAAAAAATTGATTTGGGACAACATTGCCGCAATATAACACGAACGAGAGCGAATTAAAAAAAAAAAAGTAAACTACTCTTTTGTCATAGTAATTAGGAGATTACATATACCAGATTTAATGCTAATCGAAATGAGTCGAACTGATAACTATCAACGTTGCGTTTGGAACTAACCTATTTGGAATGATTATCTATTTATCTTATCTTGGGACCGGTTCTGCGTGTGCCACAGGATCGGTCCCTCCGTCCCAGGTATGTCATCCCTTTACCAGTCACAGGATTGGTAATTTTAGGACAATTGACACTGCTTAACCCACTTCAGTATTAAATTATACCAGTCCTGTGATAAGTCCTTCTTTAACCAGTCACTTTTAGGTCAATTGACTCCTCATTCCCCCATAGGTGGTAATATATGAACAAGCATATTTTCATGTATTATCATATATTGTTTCATATATGTATGAAGATGTATGCCATGTATGGAAACATATATGGGTTCATACATGCAGACAAAACTTTCATATGTAATAATGTATGATATCAAATATTGAAATATTTGCTAAATATTGTTTCATACACATATATATGTGAATATATTAACTTATATATCATTGAAACATTTAATTATTGTTGTAATAATGTTCATGTATCATTGACTTAAAAATAAATAATTATTGTTTCTTAAAGTTATTAAAAGTTAAATTTTTAAGTCGCAGAATCTAAAACTGATTTTATTTCTAAAAACTGATTTATTTTTAAAAAATTATCGTTATAACTCAAAATAGTCTCGCTAATAAAATCATTTAATTTTTTTCTAAAATTGAATTTGATTTATATTTAAAATAAAATAGTAATGTTCAACTATTTTACAGAGATAATTCCCAACTTGTAAAATATAAATATATTGTCTCATATATGTAAAATATATATGATTGTATGTATTGATTTTAAATTCATTTTATTTAAAATGAAATTTCGTAATTAGATCTGATATCTAACACATATAACTGTACCTATTTTTTTTATTACGCGGTGTTCTTAACCACGAAGTTTTTATGTTGTATAGTCAATGGTGTATTATTAAATTTCAATAAAAAGCTTATCATTTTGAGTTTTTAAATTTTCTTTCACATTTTTGTGCTTATTGTTTTTTTTTATCAAAATAAAATTGTTTGAAATTTCTTAAAAAAAAAAAATATAAAAAGTTTGAAAAAATAATTTTTTCTATTTGTAATAAGAATTTAATTTAATTGAATAAAAATTAAATTGCCACACCAGGTTCCGGAATGTTACAACCTAATCAAGCCACTGAAGGGCTGAGGGCTATCATTTATTGTAAGGAATGGTTTTTAATTTTTGTTGTTTGGCTCTGAGGTCTGATTAAATAAAAAAACTATTAAATGATTTTTATTAAACAATAAAATAGAATAAAATTCATTAAATACTTATTAATTCAATCGTACCATAGAGAAAAACAACAAAAATCACATAAAGTTAAAAACTTTTAGAAATATTAAAATATCAACATACATGACCTAAAATATATGGTTATGTATGAGCCATATACTGCCATATAACCTAAATTTTCGGATACGAATATGTATGATACTTATAATATATGATTATTTTGCACATGGGACATTCAAAATATTATCATTAAACAAATTAAAAGATTTGTCTAACTTACTTTAGTTTTTCATATATATAAATTAATATTCCACTACGTCCATCACTATTTTTTTTTACAAATTCAACCCATTTTTTTTAAACGGAATTATTAATGTTTTTTTATTATTTTTTTTCATTGGCAGCTTGTTTGAATACTGAAATTTTGAACATTTGCTCAAAGTCTTTTATTTTGTTATATCTTACAAAGTATAAGATACTTTTTCAAATGTTATATTTATATTAAAGCAAGCTGCCAATGAGTAAACTCCAAAATAAAACCATTTATAATTTTTTTAATAAGCCATAAAATGTATTTACACAAAAAATAGTGGGGGGTCTTTTTATATATTTTTTTAATGCAACAAAATAACAAGTGCTTGTCATGTCAAACTAAAAAAAGAAATAAACAAAATTATGTATGTGATATGTATAAAGTTAAAACAAGTGCAAGTTACAAAATTTCACAGAGGGAATAAAAAATAAATCATTTATCAAAAAAATAGACAAAATATAAAAAAATAAATAATAATAAACAGGGTAACCGAATTACCAAAAACAAAAAAAAGTGGCAACGACATTACCAACCGATTCCACTATAATTTGGGTATGTGATGGAGGCAACACTTTAAGGAACTCATAACTCGTGGGTAGGTTTTAAAATTTAGTTAAATTTTGTATGTGTTAAATTTTGTATGTTTATTTTTCCCGAACCTGCTAATTTTTTTTAACTTTGGCTAAAAAAAAATTGTAAGAAAATTTTAGAAAATAGAAACGCTATATCAAATATTATAACATTATTTTAAAATGAACGCAAGTTTTATTTTTAATTAATTTTAATTTTAAACAGCCTTAAATGTTATCATAAGTATACGAAAAATTAATTATTAAACGTTTAAAAACAATCATCGAAGCTAAAAACATTATTCCAAACCATCAATTTGGATTTAGAAACAATCATTCAACAATCGACCAAGTGCATAGAATAACCAACGTCATTGAAAAAGCATTAGAAGAAAGGAAAATCTGTTCGGCCGTTTTCCTAGATGTGTCACAAGCTTTCGATAAAGTCTGGCATAATGGATTACTTCAAAAACTTAAACAAATATTTCCAACAAGTTTCTATAACTTACTGCAATCATATTTACAAAACAGATATTTTAGAATCAAACATGTAAATGAATATTCTAATCTTAGAAAAATAAATGCAGGTATCCCTCAGGGCAGTATTTTAGGCCCCCTTTTGTACCTGATTTTTACAAGTGATTTACCAACTTATCCACACTGTGTAACGGCTACCTTTGCAGACGATACAGCAATTCTATCGATTGGAAAAACAATAACAGAGTCTTCCCAAAACCTTCAATCTGGTGTAAATAAATTGATTTCATGGTCCAAAAAATGGCGAATTAAACTTAATAACACAAAGTCTATACATGTAGATTTTACAAACAAAAAAATAAATAGTATACCTATATATATTAATAACAACGAAATTCCCCGTTCTAATAAGGCCAAATACCTGGGTATGACCTTAGATTCGAAACTAAAATGGAAGGAACACTTAAAAACAAAAAGAGAAGAGTTAAAAATAAGGTTTCATAAACTAAATTGGCTTATAGGGAGAAGGTCTGTTCTTACAACACATAACAAACTTCTCATATACAATCACATTTTAAAACCCATCTGGACATATGACATTCAACTCTGGGGTTGTGCTTCAAAAGGTGTTGTAAACATAATTCAACAGTTCCAAAATAAAATATTGAAAAATGCAGTTAACGCTCCTTGGTACGTACGCAATACTGACCTCCATCGAGATCTCAAAATTGAAACAGTATCCGAAGTTATTTCTGATATAGCAACCACACATGCAGAGAGACTACGAACTCATGTAAATCCAGAAGCACATAACCTGATTTACACTGCTAATTTAGAAAGAAGATTAAAACGTACAAAACCCTCTGATTTAGCAAATCATCAACGCTTAGTTTAAGAAAAACATCTCTTATTTTAGACAAACTGCTTGTTAGCTCTAAGCTAGTTGCAGTAAATGTTTGTATTTTTATGTAAATTATTTTAGTATAATTTTTTTTAAAATAATAAACATTAAAAAAAAAAAAAAAAGCCTTAAATGCGAGATTGGGCAGCGAAACAAAATAAATGTCTATATTTTTGCTCCTTTGCAACATATTCAAAGTTCGTTAAATCTAAGAGTTCGGGTCAGAATACCTTGTTAGTTCGGAAGGAACTCAACGGCATAGTTTCTTTGTTTGTTAAATCTCTTATTGTATATCTCCTGTAGGGTACAATAACAAGGTATACCAAAATTGTAAGCCTTTAAATAAATGCTAATACAAAACTCACACCCACTAATCTAGACGAAGAAAAAACTGCCATTATTTTAGCATTTTTAAATTTCAATATTATTTTATGAAGTCGTAGTGTAATCAATCAAAATTCACTTTTTTCTGCATCGTTACCATAAAAAAAGTGCTGACATTATTTGTAAGCCTGGGTATTGTGTATATATAATTTTTTTTAAATTTTTTCGTGCTCTATGACAGGGGTGGCATGACTTTATTCGTTGCGTGCCACAAGAAGGCAATTTTTTTTGTAAAAGTATGTCGCGTGCCACCTTAAAATTATTTATCTTTTGAAAGCACTTTTTGAGTGAAATCGTTTTAATGCCATCTTTATATTAATTTTTTTGGATATACACTCAGGGAACTTCTGCTGTAAATATTTGTAGTTGGTTTAGTTGTAATCATTCATTTGTAAAAGAAATTTAATTTTTGACTATATATGTAGTTCATTTAAAAAAATAAACCACATCAAATTACTGTATTATGATTTTACATGCGTTTTATACCGTAGTTTTTTTTTTATTTAAAAATATAAAATAAATAAAAGTTTGTTTATATTTTACTACATATGTAGTAAAAAACAAATGATAATGATAGTTGCACTTTCTTCTAGCGAAATTTCATTTGTTTTTAACTACATTTGCAGTTTTCTTTACCTACATAGTATTCTAAGTGCAGTTTTATTGCAGACTATTAGTAAATGTTGTCCAATTGACTGCCACTTTTTCAATTCTCTGATTATGAGTTTTTTTTTTTCTTGAAACTGTTGAACTTCTTTCAGTCCAAAATAGCAAGAAATTTGTACAGAACGGTAGTGGAATTAAAAAAAAAATCACTTAGAACGGTAACACCATTTTCCGTTATCTTTTAGAAATTAACAATTGTTTTAAAGATTTATCAATAATCTGAAAACTAATCCAGAATTTCTAAAAAACATTTATAATATTTCAGAAATAATGAACTGGCATTTAGGTTTATGAATTTAATTCAGAAAATATTCATTGAATTTTATATTTATCAGTTGTATTTCAGAAATTTTAAATATGATCAATTGTTTTCTAAATTTTATTTAAAATGTATTTCAGAAAGTATTAATTGTATCTTAGAATATAATAATTATTAATTCAGAAATGATCAAATGTATATCGGTAATTATAAAATGTGATTTAGAAGTTATTCATAATCCATCCTATAATATATTTAGAATATATTTTTAAATCTGAAAATAAATTATTAATTATATTTCAGAAAATATTATTTGTGTTTCAGAAACTATTAATTGTATTTTAGATATTATTAATTGGTTATCAGTAATTATCAATTGTATTTTAAATTTTTTTAATTATTTCAGAAATAATTAAAAGTTTTTAGTTATTAATTGAATCTCAGAGGTTACAAATAATCCTTCTTATAATAAATTTAGAATAAGTTTATTTTTAGCTTTGAAATACAATTCATAATTTCTAAAGAACTATTAATAATTCTTGAAAAGCAATTGAGAACTTATTAAATACATTTTATATTTTCTGAAATACAATTGACCTTTTCTAAAATACAATTGACTATTTCTGAAATTCAATTGTAATCTTCCTGAAAAACAATTGATAATTTTTCAAATGTATTTGATAATTTCTGAAATACAATTGTTAAATCTGAAATACAATTGAACAGTTCATGCGTATACAGACGAATAGACCATTTGTAGAATTATACAGGGGACACTAAAAACGCAGGAAACGGTTAAAAAATAATATTTTTGTCAACTTTTTGGTATTAGCTTAAAGATTTAAGTCACATCTACATATATACAAAATTTTAGTAAGGCATTCGAAAGAGAACTTGCCAAAAATTGGACTTCAATTTTTGCTAAATGGAAAAGGGCGAATATCCAAAAAACTGTATTGAAATTTGAATAAAAATGTGGTATTTTGCAGCAGATTTTGACTACATTTTCATGAGACTTGCAAAACTTGACGAACTATGGTTCGTATTTGTTTGTAACACTTTGAGGACAATTAAGTACAATTTCAAATTTTAGCTAATATCAATTTTAAACTCACAGCTAAATAATTTTTATATAATATTTTGTTAAGGATGGATATTCGCCCTTTTTGCTTTCCACAGTTTAAAGTCTTATAACTCAAGAACGGTAAAATTTTTTTCCAATATAATAAGTGTGGTTTGTTCCTCGTAATGTTCTTTTAACACATTGTTACCGAAAGTAAAATTTTTGTATGTTTTTGTGTTGTATTTAATCAAAATTGTGCGTTAGTTCACTCCCAATTTAAACAAAAATATAAAAATATACGAATTATTGCACTTTCAAAGTCATTTTTTTAGCCTTAAAAGTCAAAATTTCCCCAAAATTTCTGCATAGGATTGTAGGGCTCTGCTAATAAAATGCATTTATGCAAAATAAAACGTGTTTGCGAAAAAGTGGTCTATTCGTCCTTATTCGCATGAACTGTTCAATTGGTGATTTCTGAAAAACAATTAATAAATTCAATTAGTATTTTCTGAAAAAATATTGTCAAAACTGGAGTTAAATTGATAGTTCTTGAAATTAAATTGATAAATTTGAAATTCAATTTATAACTTCCAAAGTCCAACTAACTTATCTGAAATACAATTGATAATTTCTGAAATAAAATAATAAATTCTGAAAAACAGTGCAAAATGTTGTATTTATCTTCCGAAATACTTCTGTACATCCACTATTTAAAACTTGTTGTAAAGGGTGTTTTTTTATAGAGGTATAAAACTTTGAAATGGAATAAAACAAAGATGAATTTTTAAAATTGACATGAAATTTTCTTTATTCAAAAGATAATCTTCTGGCATTAAATAGGACTTCTGGCATATGACCGCCACGGCTGGCTCGGAAGTAATCTAATCTGGAGGTCCAATTTTCGATGACTTTCTCCAACATTTGTGGCCGTATATTACCAATAAAACGGCAAATGTTGTCCTCCAAGTGGTCGATCGTATCGGGCTTATCGGCGTAGACTAGCGACTTCACATATCCCCACAGAAAATAGTCCAGCGGCGTTAAATCGCACTATCTTGGAGGCTAATTCACGGCTCCGAAACGTGAAACTATGACGCTACCAAACGTTTCACTCAATAAATCAATTGTGATACGAGGTGTGTGACATGTTGCGCCGTATTGTTGAAACCACAGCTCCTGCACGTCATGGTTGTTCAATTGATGAATGAAAAAGTCAGTAATCATGGCTCTATAGCGGTCACCATTGACTGTAACGTTCCTATTAGCATCGTTTTTAAAGAAGTACGGACCAGTGATTCCACCATCCTATAAATCACACCAAACAGTCAGTTTTTCTGGATGGAACGGTGTCTCAACATACATTTGAGGTTTATCATTATTGACGTATCCATTTAACCAAAAGTGAGCTTCATCGCTAAACCAAATTCGCAAAATTCGTACGCGATACGTATTTTGAACGGAACCATGATTTTCAAAATAAATTTGCACAATTTGGAAGCGTTGTTCAGGCGTCAGTCTATTCATATTGAAATTCCAAACCAAACTAAACATAAATCACTTGACAGTTGAAAAAATGCCCGGCAATTATATACCTGGTCTACCAGTTCTAGACGTGTATAAAAAAACACCCTTTACCTTGATTTTAAAAAAAAAGTTTTTTTGGTTTTTAATTGTAATTTTGTAACAACACTTTAAAAGATGATTTACAATCCTCATGTACAATTAGGCCATAATAGGTTTAAAGCTATAATAGGTTTGTATAGATAATATTAAATATTTTTGTATTTTTGCTAAAATTTTCTAATTAAATTGTTTTCTTTCAAATGCTTAAGAAAACTCCGCGTGCCACCCAAAATGACGCACGCGTTGCTTAGTTTTACCAGCCCTGCTCTATGACGATGATTACCTTTTTAGCATTCTCCAAGATAGGTAAAAGTTTGTGGGAGCTTAAACAAAAATGCAGTTAAATTGTTTTTTGATACAGTTCAATGGAAACATTTGTCATTGCTTTTGACAGCCTTTAAATAACGTATTTGTATGAAAAGTTCAGAGAGGGGAGTTAAACCAATAACACAAAAAATTAAATGCTTGGGAACTTTCACTTTTTTTCTGGTCTACGCATAAAGATTTATGTTTTGTTAATATTTTAAGACAAATGCAAGAGACATTAAATGAACCTATTAAATCCTTTTAGGTAAAATACATACAAAATTAGACTGTGAAATCAAAAAAAATTAGTTTTGTATAGTTTGACTTTAGAGTTGAAGGTAGAAAACTATTGTATATTTATTTGTATAAAATATTATTATTGCTACGTAAATATGTTGCAATCATCATCATCATCAGGTAGTATAAAGTTGCGATTTTTTGTTTAAGAATTCGTTTAAAGCTTCATCAAATTTTTTCGTTGTTTTTCATTGAACTTTTTGTGGCTGTTAAGAAAAAAAGTGTGTCGCTTGGTTGTAGTGTCTTTCTTAATGCTTGTTGGTTTTTTGAGAGAGCCTTAATCATGTTGTTGTTTTTGATGCTGATTTTCATTGGTTTTTTTCGCTTTTGTATTATTTGGTTTGTTTGAGTGTTTAAACAACAAATCGATTTAGACATGTCATAATAAATAGTTTGATTGTGTTCGCGATATGTTGCAATTTGCTTGTTGTGTTAATACGAGTGGTTGGCTTGCTAAACATACACTGAGAAAATAGTTGCTTTTAATTTTGGAAATATTCTAACAGTTTTTAAATTTGTTTTAGGGAATGTTTTTATTAAAAAAATTATTATTTTAAAGTTTAAATTTCTTGCATGCTTACAAAAAAAATTGAAGGGTCTATAAAATATTATCAAATTATATATAAATTGATAAAATTTTTCTAATAAGTTTTTTAAAGAAAAAATTAAAAAAAAATGTTTTATAGATCAGTACTTTTTATTTAAATCCAATTAAGTACTACTTGTAATTCATTTAAAAAACATATAAATATTAATTTAAAAAAATAATGTTAAATCTTAAATAATGTTAATTAATACGATATTTTGTTTATAAAGGATAAATCTCTCTATTTTGTAATTTAGCAGATTGTTCAAAACAACTATTTTCTTAAGAACAAAACAGGATAAGTGGTAGGAAGTATATTGCCCCTATAGTGGATTTAAGCATCTCTTTAATTTTGAAAATTTTGAATTCATGAAACTCACTTTTTGATGGAATACTATTCATTGATGTTAGCTTTATCTCTGACAAAAATTTCAGACAGCAAAAATCAATGTTAGACCATTTTTTGAATATTTGTTATTTCTCTACCAATAATACGATTTATTTCTGAATGCAAGCACTAATGAGAATATAAACTTAAAAGCTTATGCCCTTGAATAACATCTGTCTATTTTATTATTCGCATTGCGACGCTCATATACCTGCTTTTTTCCAGTGCGCTTTGCGAGTTTAGCTATATATGTATATTATATTTTCTTTGCTTGTAGTGTTGGACATTCCCTTGTAGTGAATACACTTGTTTTTTTTTGACAGTTTTGCTAATTACAGTTTGCGCTGGTGAATATATTGATTAAAAAATGTCATAATTTTGTTTTATCTGTAATAAACTCTTGACTGATGGTGAATCTGTTACTGTTAGTCGTGGAATGAAAACTTTGATCGAGTCAAGTATTGAAACAAATGATGGGTTTGTTCTTTCTCTGAAAGACGAAAAGTCTGTAACAATTCCTTATACATTCGGAAAAATTCAATTGCTGCAGTTAAGAGACAGCATGAGGATGGATAAGCCAGCACATCTAAAATTAGTCCACCTCGTTCTAAAGCGTTAGTAAGGTTATCCGATTTTTGTTTTAAAAAAATAAGAAATCAATATAAAAATCAATAATCAATATCACCAATCAATATCAACAATAAATATGCAGTAAATAGAATATTATCCCATGAAACTCTGTCATAACTGGTCGTGGAGTATGCCTGTACTACCGGGGTATTCAAATTCATACCATGTACTCGACACGAAAACTAAAAAAATAAGTTTTTATAGATACATTTTCATCGGGAAGGCTTGGAAATTTTCGTTTTTTTTTTGGAAAAAGCGAATTTGGGAAAAAACGCAGCTTAGTTTCAATATATATTGTTGCAAACGCGGCACACATCTTTGCAGACAGCTTTCTGAAACCCAACTTATCATTTAAAGTCGGAGCCACACTGCCATATGAAATGCATATGGCATCAACAATCTCACGCACTTTTACTCTTCAATCGGCCAACACCATACCGTGAATTTTTTTGGAAATTTTCGGGTGTATTGACCTCATGGCCGTCCTGAAGGTTCAGCGTCATTTGTACTTGTGCGACCACAACGAAAGTCAATAAACCACTTTTTTACCATTGAAATCGATGGTGCAGTAGTATTTATCAAGCTTTTCCTTGGGATTTAGCTTTTCCTTGGTTTGATTGACGGCTTTTTTCCATTTTTAAAAAAATCCATGAGGTTGTATGTTTTGAACAGCTGTTAAACGCAAAGTCCATGACGGAACTTGCTCAAAAATTTACAGTAGTCTATGTACAGTACTTGATGAGAGCAGTGATGCATTTCATATAACTACGAGGGAAGTTCGAAAAGTCACGGACTTATTGATCCGCCCTCGTATAAAAGCTTTGCCACTAATATCAAATATCTTCTTTCTCCCAAATTTCATAAAAAACAAATTAAACCCACAGAGTCGTAAGAACTTATAAGTAAGAACTTATTACAAAAGTTAAAGCATCAAACTTATTTTAAGTCCATTGTGAAGAGTTTTTAGTCAATAAATGGCTTTTTTATATTTTTAAATCTTTGTTTGTTTAGAAATATTTATTTTTTGAAAATTTCTCGCTTTCCAATCCTGCACAAAAAAAATGTATTTGCAAACCGTTTAGTAAATTTTATTTTCTATCGGAATAGGCTTTATTTTTTATCGGAATAGGCTTATTTCGTAGTATAAAATGCACATTTTTGGTTTGAAGCAGCCATCCCCGTTAGTGGGATAACTCCTATTTGAACAATATTCCAGTGATTTTGGTCAACTTTAGTGATTTGGGTCACACTTTTTAATTGAATACATTCCAGCCAAAAGTGTTTGGACAGGCCGGCAATGGGGAGACCTTTCCCATTCTTGTGCCTAATCCGTCGAAGTAGATGTTAATAGTTTGGACTGGCCGCAGAAGATTGACATTTCCCTTTTTATTCCCTCTCAGTATTAATTTCCAAAAATCGTGTCTAAGTGAATGTCTACGCTGCATTAGGAACATACATACCAAATTATAAGTTCCACGCTTTAGCGGTTTGGCCAAGCTGCCACGAAGAAGCATTTTTACCCTTACTAACAGCTATGTATTTTATCATATTCCTGAAACAAATTAGTACCATATCAGTGATTTAGGTCTTATTCGAAGGAACAAACAGTATAAATCTATGCTTTACAGCTAAATGGGTTCCGTCAGAACTTTTCATTTTTTATGCCTCCCTGAAGGAATTTTCCAAATTCCAGAATTAGCGTACGTTCACGCATGATGGGAGACCTACATGCCAAATGTATTATATTAGTCCTTTATCCAGCAAGCCCTTAACCAGGCAGAATATATTGAATTTACTAAAAATGCACCAAATGAGTGTTTAAGGTATAACTTCACTTAGAATACTATGTAGGTAAAGCCAACTGCAAATGTAGTTAAAAACAAATGAAATTTCACTTAAAGAAATAACGACTTACATTAAAATTCAACTAACATTGTGATTTATTTTTTAATGTTCAAAAAATGACTAACAATTATAGTAAAAATGACCAAAAAATAAACAAACATTTATTTTATTTTTTTTTAAATAACAAAAAATTAATGCAAAAATTAATGTAAAATCAAAAAACAGTCATTTGATGGGGTTAGTTTTTTTAAATGAACTACAGGGTTAGTAAAAAATTTAATTTGTTCTACAAATGACTGACATTTACATTAAAAATAAAGAAACTGTATTACAACCCAAACAATTAGATATTTTTAAAGCAGAAGTTCGCTGAGTGTTGTAACTAACGAGGAAACTACACAGTGGTAAATCCGCATATTTTAATGAAATTTTGATATGTTGTTGAGGACACAAAAATATTAGACACGTATTTTGTTGGTGCTCAATCACACATTTAGGGTTAAAGTTTCTAAAACTTAAGAAATTAAAATTGTTTTAGCGCAGTATTAAAGTACTCGCAAAAAAAAAAAAAATTTGATACCCATATTGCCAATGCTTTGGGGCCAGGGTTGGCATTTATTTGAAATATTTGTCAAAACCGAACGGTTACGAAATCCGAAAAAAGACGAGACACCCCACAATAAAATTTAAAAAGCATTATTATTTGTTAATTTGAACTCAAACCAACAACAACTACACATACAAATGTGGTATTCGAAAAAAATGATTATTTTGAATAACGAACATTTTAGGACATATACGAACATGTTTTACATACCAGTGGATTAGTCTTTCAAACACCTACAAAATAGTTTAATAACTTATAAAAGCAATTTATTAAACAATACTTCAAATTTGGTAATTTTTGACCCAACTTTTTGTTCCCAAAACTTGAGATTATTCACATAAAAAAATACGTGTTTAATATTTTTTATCATCTAACAAAATATCCAAGTTTCATTATCTGCAGATTTCCTTATAAGCTATTTCAATAAAGAAACCCAAATTTACGGAAAGCAAGAAAAATTTAAATTTCGAAAAATATCAAAAAAAAAAAAAAATATATATTTGAAACGAACATGACTTACAAAAATCTTTAAAACATATTTAGGTTGACTAAAACAGTTGATAATAAACATAAAATAGTTCTCAAGGCTTTGAGAAAATGTTTTTATTTTAGTCCAAGGACACCTAGTATTCCAACAGGATATAATTACCGGTACAGTGAAATAACTCCCAAATGAAATAAGTCCCAATGGAAAAATGAAATAAGCCCCAAAAAATTTTCCATGTAAATTGGGACTTATTTCATTACGAAGTAAGTCCCAATGCGTTGGGACTTATTTCATAATTTTTGTTGGGAGTTAATTCATTATGAAATAACTCCCAAATAAAATAAGTCCCAACAGTTTTTTTGTTGGGAGTTATTTCATTTGGGAGTTACCATTGGCACTTATTTCATCGCAGTCGGGACTTATTTCATTTTAATTGCAAACGCAATTTTACGATTGGGAGTTATTTCATTTTTGTTGGGAGTTATTTCATTTCTCTTAAAATTGCATTTTAGTAAATTCTGATGGTTTTGTAACGGTTCTTAAAACTCGAAACATTTAATTGCCCTGTTTGTCGTGCAGAAGTTAACGACACGATGGGGGTTTTTTTGAAAATGAATATTTAATTTTTTTTTAAATAATTTTTTTATCAAATTATAATTATTATTAATATTATGTGTTGGAGTGCAATAATGCCTTACGATAATGCCTCACTTTCAATTGAGAAATAAGGCCTTTATTTGCAAAAAGGCTTTATTGCACTTTGAAAGTGAAATAAGGCCTTTATTTAAATTTAGCCAATGGTGCAATAAAGCCTTTATTTTGTATTTTTTGATTCTTTTGTTACACTGTTCAGTTTTTCTGCGTGGCGGCCTGCGGCCGATATTAGGGGTTTTCTCCTCCATAGGACGCGGCAGGTGGCTTCGCTGAATACAGTTTTCCTGCGCCCGTCTCATTATCTTCCCTAGTGTGACGCGCGCAGGGAAACTTTATTCAGCGAAGCCACCTGCCGCGTCCCATGGAGGAGAAAACCCCTAAGAGCGGCCGCAGGCCGCCACGCAGAAAAACTTTATAAAGCAAAGATTTTCAATATTGTTGCAGTTAAATTTTTTGTTGAATTATTAATGTTCTATTAATTTTTGTTAATATGAAATTTTTTTATAATTGTTCAATAAAATATAAGAAGAATAAGAATAAGAAATTTAATTGCTTCATTTAAAAAAAAATTTAAGTGAAATAAGGCCTTTACGGCTTTATTTCACTTTCAAAGTGCAATAAAGCCTTTTTGCAAATAAAGGCCTTATTTCTCAATTGAAAGTGAAATAAAGCCTTAAAGGCCTTATTTCGTAAGGCATTATTGCACTCCACCATATTATGTATATGCTTACATATACTTATGAAATAAAAAGTGTTCTCTAAAAGAAAAACAAAACAAACAAAAATTGGGAGTTAATTCATTTTTGTTGGGACTTATTTCATTGGGAGTTAATTCATTTTTTTTGGGATTTATTTTTAAATTTTGAAATAACTCCCAAAAATTGGGACTTATTTCATTTCTCTCATTGGGAGATATTTCATTTTTTTACATTGGGTGTTATTTCATTTTTGATGGGACTTATTTCATTGGGAGTTATTTCATTGGGACTTATTTCATTTGGGAGTTATTTCACTGTACCATAATTAACTTCGAAACGAATAAACATATTCTTATGAAATTTGGTAAAAAAGATTGAATTTTGTATGAGTAGCACAAAACATGTACATTTTTAATTGTAGTCACATTTTGGTATGATTAATAATTAACAACCTAACGTTCTCATTTTTATGAAAAAGTTTTTCAACTGCTGTTACAAGTTTATAGTTTTTATCCACCTAACTCCTTTTTTCTCTATGTATTTCTTTTATTTTTCTTTCCTACTCACTAATATTCGGTAAAAGAAAAACGAAATAAAATTGTGCAAATGCCAAAGTGTTGCTGCACACGTTTATCTAAATTGAAATTCAATTGCGCAAAATATTTAGTTATTTTTTTGTTTTATAAATTACTAACGATACAAGCACCAAACCGCAAAACAACGAAAATTTAATTAACTTGATGTTTTTTTTTGTAGCAAAGCGTAAACTTTGAAATTGGCATCTTAATCATATGAAATTGAAAAAAACATAAATCAATTTATATACAAGACAGACAGTGAGACACATACAAATAATAAACGACAATTTGATAAAGATCTATTTTTATATTGCGTTAATTACAAAGCGGTAGATAAATTACAAAAGGTATAAAAAAAACATGAACTGAATTGATTTTGTTAAAATTGGAATAAATTAATAATGATAAATACAAATGAGATTATAAAACCTGGCTACTTATTGCGAATTGTTAATGTTTATGTTTCAGTTGTGTACTAGAAACAAAAAAAAAAGCACATTTGTACATATAACGAATTTCAAAAACTTTCTACACTTTGAGGTAAAATATTTACAAATTTTTATTTTTATGACATTAATAAACTTTTATGTATATATTCGCGTTAATCATTTATCTTTAACGAAAATTTTTCGCCTTTGTTGGAGTATAACTAATTTGCTTTAAAAGTCTTTAAAACACATTTATATTGCCAGACCATATTCTCCTCTACAAGCTCATACCCAATACTTGTGCGCAAGTTTGCTCGCGAAGCACCTACAGCAAATTTTTTGATAAAAGTTCCAAATTTTTAAAGTTATTTTAAAATTTTATAGAAGCTGTTATATATAATGCCGTAGTCAATGATTTAAAAAAAAGTTCTACTTGGGGTTTGTTTTCCACCTTCAGTAGTTTATATATTTTCCATGCTGCTTGACATTTAGATTAACCCTTAAATGTTCACTGTATCTTTAAAGCTATAACCTTGAAAACAAATCGGAAAAAATGTTGAAATGAAAAATTTCTGAGAAATGTTGGGGTTGGCAAAATATGGGGTCGGTCATACATTTGGCTGCTCTAGCGACACCCATGTTGTAAAACTTTAAATGTTATAAAACTTCAATTTTTTTTGGAGCCCCCTTAGGGAGTGAAGATAGGGGGTCGTTATGTTCTGAGAAAATGTTGGGGTTGAAAAAATATTGGAGGGTTGGTTATACATTTGGCTCCTTGGAACAGTTCGAGCGGTTTGGAGAACATTTTTTTTTTAAATCTTGTAACAGAGGATCTCCATACAACACTAATGTAACACCACTATAGTGCTGCTGGGACAACTCTAAATTTAAGGTGTTTTATTTTGTTTTATGTATAAAAACAGATATAAAAATGTTATATTTTTGATATTTTTAATTCCTTGGAAGAATTGCACTTTTTAGTATCATTTTCCTCGTCTCTATTAATCTTGACATGCTGCGACATCTTCTTCATTCTTCGTATATTTTTCAATCTGGTTGTAAATCATTAGTAAAGTATATCTAAATCATTAGTAAAGTATATCTAAAATTTAAGCTGAAAACATAATTTTAGCAAAACATGTGCTGAAAAATAGTATAACTGATTTACAAGATGTTTTACTAACTTTTCTACTAACTTATTTTTTGGGTATACCTTATACTTTTAGAAAAGTATAGTTTAGTTGTAGTGTCAAATACTTTCCGGCATGAATCTTTAGGTATAAAAAGTATTCACATGTACGAGTCATTAGTGATCCCCACTGGAAAACAAACTTTTTTATTTCTTTGGTAGTTTTTGAAATATCTCAATTTTTATGTTTGCCTAAAAAATTTTAATTTTACCACTTTGCATAAATGACCTCCTACCACTGAACTAATTTTTATCTTAAAATTGTAATTCCACTGAAAATATCATGAAATATTTAGAAAAGACTATTTTTAAATAACAAATTTTAGCAAATAACGTCAGTTTAAAAACCGCCAATTTTCAAATACTACAAATGAGAATAAATTGTTTCATTGTCGATTTTATGCACAATGATAAAATTTTAATATTTATATTGCTAATATAAAATTTAGAAGGGTAAAACTACCAAAATACAATTTTCAACTTGCTTGCAATACCAGTAGGATATTGTGATACTGACACCAACATGATTATACTCAAATTAAAGATAATTTTATGTAGATTTATGATCTCAAAAAAAAATCATAATTTTGCCGTGAAATTTCGAAAAATTAAGTAAAATATGAGAAAAATTTGAGGAATAATATATATATAAAAAACGCAATATAAAAAACTGCCAATGAGAAAAACATTTTGCCTGACTTAGACTCAGCGTACCCAAGTCTACGTGAAAGAGAGGTTCTACAAAAAGTTTAAAATTATTGAGTACCCGAGTAAAAAAAACTGATCTGAATAGATGTAGTTAGATATGTTTTGGCAGAGCTAAACGTATCTCATAACATATATGATCAGATCTAATTAGATCTCCAAAAATGGGAGCAAATTTTGAGATAAAATTAGATCTTATCAAATCTGTGAAGATCTAATCAAATCTAATTAAAACATTTATTTCAATACCATTAAAAAAATTTGCATAGAAAAGAAATCCACAAAAGCAGTATCGTAATTTGAGTATATTCAGTTAGACTATAAAAAGTACTATATTTGTGTGGATCTAATTATGTATAACTTTCAGTTTTTTAACAATTTCAAATATATATAAAGAAATATGAATAAGTATGTTCCCATACATATTTATATTTACCATATGTAATTAAATATGCTCGGAAGTTTTTAACACGGTATCATATATAATTACAAATTTCATACAGCACCATTTTAAAAATATTTTTAAAGTTCATTTATATATAATTGCAGTTATACGCATGCAGAAAAAAACTTCTAAGTTCATTTATATATAATTTAGTATAGCCACATGTAAACACAAATTCTAAATTTTTTATATATTTATTTTAGTATGATTACAAGGACTTTGCGACATTTAAAAAAAAATAAAAATTAAAACTTTCTTAAAAAGTTTATATTTGTTATTCTTATTACTTTCCATAGAACTAAAAAACTTTCAGTTCATATATAATTTTCTTCTATTCCATAAATTTGACAGCAACAAAAAATATATATACCACCCTGGGCGTATGAACAACATTTCAATGGCTGTACTTTTCAATTAAAATGTAAATGAAATACAACAAATTAAATGAAATAAATTCCTTCATACTAGTTTTAATTAAAATCATTAGAAAAATCTAAAAAAAAATGCTAGACTTAAATACCCTACACAGTCATACGATAGAGACGTGAACAAATGCATTGACGCTTTCAGTACGAGTGGCAAGAGGAGACAACCAACACATAAATATATGAGAAATTAAAGTTAAAGAATCGTATAAAATTTGTACATATATATAAAACAAAGAATTACATATATAGACAAAACTATGCATGTCAACACCTTTTGGAAGACAATGTTATGTTTTTTTTTTTTTCATTTTATCTAGCTGTTAGGCAGGCTAGTCATAGAGTGTACACAAGGGTTATAACTTTTGTTTTAGTAAAATTTTTACCTAAATCCACGTTATGGACAATACTAACTATATTAATAATAAAAGTATACACAGGGAAAATATAAGTTGGAATTCGTTCGATATTACATTATTTAAGTTGGTAAACAAATATTTTAGCTGTGTGTGCATACAAATGTTAATCAGGACCAGTTATTTTGTCTAGTGCAAGTTTAAAAATTAGCTTAACAAACTAACTTTCTTCGTAACAGACAATTGGTTGATTTCCCTAATTATAAAATTTTGAAAATGGTTAGAAAAACTACTAGTAGATGCAACCATACACAAAAATCTTAAGTAAACACACCTATTTTATTGTAATCATAACCCTTGCTCCCAATTGCCGTAACTATCATACCTGGTTCTGAACAAAATAATTGTTATTTGCTGTTTATGTCAAATTAATTATTTAAAAATAACAAAAAGAAAATTGAAACAAAAAAATTGTTAGTAAAACATATGTACTCGTATAAGTACAAAAATTTTAAATTCTAAGAAAATACGGAATAAAATTAAAATAACACGATTGTATAGTAGTAAAAAACAGGAAGGAGATGCTGATGTGGTAAGCTTAAATTTTGTGGACATATAAACGAAAATTATTGTAGTTGCTAGTTTTTCTTTCAGAATTTAAAACATATTTGTAAGGCGGAGAATGACTAAAATGCGCAACAATATTCTTCTTAAATTACAAAAACGGGTGCTTTAAATATATGGTAAAATTGGAGAAAACTAACGTGTTAACAGCAACTACCTAGCAACGGTATTGCTCTATCTAGCGCAGTTGGGAAAAATATTTTTTATAATTTTCAAGTAGAGCCTACGCTCCAGACCGGTATCCCGGGTTTCCCGGTCTTCGATCTACCCGGTTAGACCGAATGACCGAAAGCCGGGTAGAACGAAAACCTCAGAATTGCAAAAAGTCAGGCTACACCGAAAACCAAGTAGACCGATCTACTCGTAAAAACCGGACAGCGCGTTTAAAACAAAGTACTTTTTGCATAAAAACATATGATTTTTAAACACAAAAGCACATTTAAAAAAAAAAGGTAGCTTTTTAAAAAAAAAATGCCTCTCTCAACAAAAACCTTTCTCTCAAAAAAATTACCCTTTATCAAAATAAGTGCTGTTTCGACAAAAAAAAAAATATCTCTTTTAAAATACTCTTTTTTTAAAATGGTACTTTTTTGAAAAAGGTACTTTTATTGAAGTTTATTTTAGTTTAAAAAGAATCTTTTTTAAAAAAAGACAAAGGTTTTTTTTTTAGAAACGAAATTTTTTTTATAAAAGATATTTTTTATAAAAAAGGATATTGATTAAAAACACATACTTTTTTGGAAAGAAATACTTGTTTTGAAAAAGTACTTTTTCAAAACAATCAGGGTACATTTTTTTTTGGAAAATTGGATTTCTTTGAGAGAAGGTGCTGTTTTATTATGATACTTATTTTAAAAATGGTGCTATTTTGGGAAGGCACTTTTTTTGTGAACATACTTTTAAAAAAGTTCTTTTTTTTTTAAAGATACATGTGTTTATGAATAATATTGTTTTTGGAAAAAAGATACTTTTTAAAAACAATATACTTTTTTGAAAAAGAGTATTTGTTTGGGAAAAAGACACTTTTTTGAAAAAAAATACTTTTGCGTAATGGTATGTTTTTATGCAAAAAAATAATATGTTCTAATTGCCCTAAATGCATAAAATGAATTGCTTTACGTTTTTGCATTAATGGACAAAAATTACTGCGATTTTGATGCTCATATCTCCAAAGCGCTAAAGAAACTTATACCAAAATCCGCGAAAACAGTAAAATGTTAAAATTTTGTGATCTTTAACCTTTCAACTGGTTTATTAATTTTATAATATGCAAAATAAATGTTACCATAACTTTTGAGCAAACAGTACAAAATTAAAATGTAATGGATCAAATGAAATTCAATACTACTAAAAGCATAGAATATCAAAGAGCAATTATTTTTTACATAAATACATATAATTTTTTATCCGATTAAGATCTATAGGCAACGCTGATGTCTAATTACTTCAAAATTTTAACGAAAAATTAATTTTGAATTTAATTAAACAAACAAATTGTGTCGAACTTCAACAAGATTTATGAGGAACTTTTTTGAAAATCGCGAACAAATAATATTGCGATTATTTATTTATTTTTTTATAAACTTTGGAACAAAACAAAAATCAAAAGTTATAACCCTAATTAAGCAAGGCAGTCATTCGAGCAGGCTGGCAGAGAGTTATACATAAACAGCAATTGTAATTACGTGCGACAAAGTTGTCACTTGCAATTAGCCATTTTGTGTTTTATTTCTTAACAAAAAAATAACTGGAGGAGAAAAAAATAACAAAAGAAATAAAAACAAAAATAAATCAAATATACACTTTTGTAATTTCAACTCTCATATACGCTTTATTTAGAGACATGATTATAGATTTGCTAAAAGTTTACTTCAGTACTTCAGGAGGGGGGTGTTTTTATGTGTATGTTAGTTATATGTTTTTGCTTTAGTAATGATGGCGTTTAAGATGAACTCAACAGATTTCCAAAAGTTTTTGTATGTTTTTATTGTTGTTTCTAGTTTAGATAAAACTTAAGGAACCATTAGCTTGCGCTAAGGCTGCAATATGAAATAAGGGGTAGCTGAAATGGATTGTATCTAAAAAAAAAATAAGGCAATGGAACATACAATTTTTTTTTCTTTAGTTTTGTGTTAACAAACCTAAATAAAATACAAATTCCAGTTTTAAAAATAAAATTAAAAAATATTTGGGTTACAAATATATAGTTTAAAAGTCACTTTAATAAGCTTTACATAAAAACTCAGAACTATCCAAATTCAAACTGAAATAACTTCTGAAATTGAAAATAGGCAATATAAAAATTTGTTAATTACGAATATTTTCCCTTACTACTTAAGAAGAAACATTACAAATTAAAAAAAATATAAAATCTAGAACAAAATCAGTTTTTGTCTTCTATTTTATATCAAATTTGAGCAACAATATAATGCAAGCTATCTTAAATATATAATATCTAACATATATTTATTTCCGCATCGGCGCGATATACCGCAAAATTTTTGGAAAAAAATTGTCCACATCTTGCTTAGTGTTCCGATAGCAAAGAAATTTGGAATAGGCATAGTTAAGTGACAAGACATCACAGACCCCGTGGGCTGCAATATGATTAGGGTACATTTTGCATAACAAATTTATGTCTCTCCATTTTTTGCTTTCTTATCCGATTTTAAAAACATACATATTTTTGTAATTTGCTATTAGAGGTCTACAAAAAAGATGCTTACACTTCCTGAGAGATTTACATGTGAAATTACAAATTTGTTCCGACCAAGGTCCAGCCTTTTGCGAATAGTGGTACCAAATCAAGACCAATTTAAAAAGAAAACATAAGTTACTTTAACAAATAAATTCTTGATTAAATAATAAAAAAGTTAAAGCTATATATTGTTCCACTCAAAAACTATACCCGTTTAACCCTTTACAGCTTGGCGTTACATATATGAAGCGAATAGTTTGACTGAATGTAGCTCCTAATATAAGTAACCAATACACATCTTTTTTTTATTAAATAAGATAAAAATACACCTGAATATTTAGGTTCCTATATACTCTTTATATTTTCAATTATTTAGTGAACAGAAATTTCGACTACTTTTAAATTTTCAATAATAAAATCGTTGGAAGTAAAAATTTCGAAAAACGCTAATATATGGGTAATTCCTGGGAGACTGACGCGACATTCGCACACTTTTAGTTGAGCCAAAAACAATAAAGGAATGGAAAGATGCGGAAAGATATATCCTCAGTGAATTGAAGCATGGAAGAGTACTAAATTTAAGGGTAAACATTGGACAGAATCAATAATGTTGTAAAAAGATATAATTAAATATCAGCGAGAAACGGACGCTACAAATATAGAAGTAATTTTTATGCAATTATAGAAATATCCATAAGTCATCGAATGTGGAAATTAAGGTAAAAGAACAAATTTTATATATAGATTTATGAAATACAAATACGGACGCTACAAGCCGGACGCGACTATTTTTTCCAAGAGAACAAAACACACTACACAGAAAAAACTAATAACGGGTTTCAATTAAAAATTTTATTGAATCAATTAATATTTTAATTGATTTTGCACCTACCACTGAAATGATAGTATTAACTAAAAATATTTGCAGACAGTTTATTAAAACTCTTTCAATTAAAATAATAATAATATCAATTAAAAGAGTTATTGTTTTTCCTTACATCCTCAATTAATAAGTTTAGTGATTAAAACTTTAATTGAAACTTGAGAAGAAAATAATGGTAGTTTTAATTGAAAACTCGTATTTTTTATTTTTGTAAAATAAAAAAAACAAATGTAGGTTTGTAACCCAGCAAACAATCCGGTCCGTTTATGTGCCGTTTTCGGTACAGCATAGTCGGATCCGGAGTCCGTTTCCGTACCGTTTTCCGGATCAGTATACGGACCAGAAAACGGATTAAAAGGAACATCGAATACGGATTCGAATCCGTTGCAAAACCGTCAATGACGGACCGTTTACGGACCGTTGGGTCGTGTTAAAAACTGACTCAAATCCGTTTAAAGTCCGTCAAATATGGACCGTTTCCGGACCGTTTTGTAGTGCTGAAAACGGATGAATCCGTTTTTTATGGATATAAAACGGACAATAAACGGATCGTTGAAAATACTTATTTGGTCCGTATTCCAACCATTTTTTTACAAAAAACTCAATGGATTTTATTTTTTTTTATACATTTATTAATTTATTTGAAAAAATATTAAAATATACTTCATTTAACTTTAATTAAATACGAAATTCGCCACAGCTACTTTTTGTATCCAGCTTAGCAGCATCACGGAACATTTGTGGTCGATAATATTCAAAATCTAAAAGGAAAAAAGAATTTATTATTTTAGTTTCAAGAGATAGTAAGAGTTTTCTTGGAATATATTTTTTTTTATTTAAAAAAAAAAATTGATACTTACTTTTTCGATGCAGTTTTTTGTTTCCACCAAGAGCATCATTGTTAGTTTGTGGCCCATTATTGAATCAGATATCTACATGTAAAAAATATTAAGTGGGGTTTAAAAACGATGGATTCTATGAACAAATATATTTTTGTTTGCACAATCTCATTTGAGCGTTTTAAATTATATAAATACTTACCATCTAACGTATGCAATGCATATTATGCATGCTATCTGAATTTATTTGGCGCCCCGATCTTTTATATTATTTACTTAATTTTATTTTAATAAAACAAATTGAAAAAAATTGTTACCGATTGTGACTGACTTGAAACGGATGAAAATCGGTGAAGTCCGTATTAAACGGCACGAAAACTGATATCCCCAAACGGACTAAAAACGTGTTTTCGAAAATCCGATTAAACGGTCCGAAAACGTACCGTAAACCCCGGATTCAAGAATCCGTACATGCCGGAGAGTCCGTAAAAATGTTTCTTGGGAAATTAAATTGACATTTTGTTTATAATAAAATTAAAGCTTTTTAATATAAAAATGTATTATAAGAAAACAAATAAAAGTAAAGACAAAATTTTTGTTTTGCGTGTCTTGTCTTGAACTTTTTCTTGTAATTTAATTGCTTTCTTAAAAATATGACACTCAACTTTAAAATGATAGTTTAATGACACTTATACTTATTGAAAATTTAATTATTTACAAAAATAATAGTTTAATTGCCCTTTTTCGATAAGGTTATTTAAACCCACATGTGCACTTTTATTAACACAGATAAAACACGAAACTAAATTAAGTTTTCGTGCGTACACGAATATCTCAACAAAAAGAGGGTTGCAAACTCTAGTGAAATAACTACGATTTTGTGTGTATTTGTAATCGGTAAACTATTCAACTTATTAAAAGTTATCCATTTGCGATTTTTTTTCTTTTTATTTACAAATTAAATTTATTCTAAATAAAATCAAAAAAAGCCAATTGTGACAATTTTTTGTTGTTGTTTTTGTTTTTTCTTCGATATTTTAAATTTTGAATCTCGCTCCTAGACGAGGACAAGAAATTCTCATTGAGTTTGTGATTTAACATAACAAATATCTCTAGAAATTTTAATAACAAAGTCCCCTGAAGATTTCCTTGGGCAGGAATGAAATCCGGATAGGGACACGCCTACATCAGATTGCTTTTCACAATTTGTTAAATAAGTTTTGGGACTTAAGCACATTTAATTACTATAAATGCAATTAATGTTTATCCCGATGAAAATAAATTTAAAAAAAAAAAAAAAATATTTTGCCAAATTTTTAAAAATTTTGTTTACATGTTGTCAACACTGTATGGATACAATATTCAATAAATTTTTTAATGGAATCAATTAAAAAATTGTTTAAATTGCCATTGATATTCAAACAATCGATTAATTAGATATTTTTGGTCCATAATTTTTTCTGTGTAAATTTGGTAAAAATAATGATTCGTCTTTAATTTAAAAAAACTAAAATAACCATAACATAAAGTTAATTTATAGTAAATGTAATAATATAAAAAAATGTTATTTTGCAGTTGTATATTTCGGAAAATGAGAAAAATTAAAAATGGTTTTACATATATAAAGTATAGACATTTAAGCTTTATTATTGAAAACAAATAAAAAGTTCTGATCACCTTGCAATTTTCACTCGTGATTGACCTTTTTCTGGAATTGTCCATATGTGTTAACTTAGTTTCCATTTACTATAAAAATATACAACTTTCATTATGCCTCTTCCAAATTTCAATGCAATTGGAGTATTAAGTAAAAAATGGCAGAATTATTTCTAAAAAATTTGTTATATATTCCACTGTGAATTGCCTACATTTTAGATTTTTTTCAAAGCCCTATCTTTCAAAAAATATTGAAATTTTGTATTTATTTTTGAAAAAAGCTCCAAGAAATTTTGTAAATAAAGATACAAAAATTTTAATCCAAGAACTACAATTTTTCATAAATTTTTTATTTTTTAATTTTAATGAGTTTTCAGGACTAAACTATTAAAGCTAAATTAAAAAAGTTAGTAATTTATTTTTTCATGAAGTATTATTACACGGATAATTTGTTGTTTTCAAATCGATTAATTAATAAAAGTTTTTTGGTAAATAAACCAAAAAAATGGCAAAAAAAGTAAATTTTTATTTTTATATTTTAATGTAAATACCTTTTAAAGTAGAGGAGATAACATATCACTATAAGCAGGTTTTTTTTTATATCTCATCCAGGAAGAAACTTGATACAGTATACTTCTGGTTGCCCTGATCATCACAAACTTGTACAGAATTGAAGTAATTATTTTACATTCATTTTTAAAATTTTCTAACGTTTGCATGTGCTGTGTTTCTTATTAAACTGCATCCCCGCGTCAAAAAGGCATTTTAAAAATTTTAAACACAAAAATTAAGTGAACTTTTTAAAAATGTTTACAAATTTATTATGTTCTTTAATAATTTTTTTTAACAAAAAACATGACTCGAGAATATAGTTAAGGATCTAGACTTAATCCTCACGACGGACCTAATTGATAATATGTTGAAATATTAAATTGTTTGCAGTCCTAGTTTTGTGGCAACTAAAGCGCTGAATAAATTGGCTCTATGAAATAAGGCCCCAATGAAATAAGTCCCCAAACCAAAAATGAAATAACTCCCCATTTTTTGGTGTTTTATTTCAGTATGAAACAATGGCCAAAAAAAAAATGAAAAAAAGCCCCAACAAAATGAAACAAAACCCCAAAATAAAATGAAATAACGCCGCAATTTTTGGGGCTTTATTTCACAATGAAGTAAAGCCTCATTGCGAAAATGAAATAAGACCCCAATTAAAAAAAAAACAAAATTATATATTACATTAAAATATTTTTTATTCTTAATTAATACATAGTTTTTGTGTATATACCTGCAAAGAGTCCTGAGCTGTTTGGCGGCAAGAACATAAGACAAATTAGTAAATGAAACCTGTAAATATGAACATTAAAAATATTTCACTAAAAACAATTTTAAACAATATTCACTGGAAGATTATTCTTGTACCCTAAAAAAAATATAGCAAACGAATTGATAGTTTGTTTTTTGTGTCGCACGCAGAAAAAACTTTATTTCGCGTAGCCGCCTGCCGCGTTCTACGGAGGAAAAAAACCATAAGAGCGGGTTGAATTTATTGAAACGTAAGTAATCCTTTTTTCAAGTAAAATGCAACTATATTCTCAGTGGTCTTTGCGTACATAATATTTTAAGTGTACTTTTTAGGAAAAGCCTATATGGCAATTTTCAAGTTCCTAGCTCCAGTGTCTTTAAGTGGATTAAGGGTGCACATTTCCCACTCTTAATTCACTCTGTATGAAAAGTTCTTAAGGAGGAGATTTAAATTTCTATAAAATTTTTATTTTATGATGGTAAAAACGTTGCTCCTGATATTTTTACCATATACAATTTTTTATTAAAATTCCTCTTCTCAGTCATAGCTTTTAACAACTTCAGCTTTTAACAACCTACCGCATTATCACGTTTATTTTAGAAATAGTAATAGAAAAAAAATTTTTTTTGTTTAAAAACTACAAATGAGTTGCTAAACAAACATATGTTAGTAAACTACAATAAAAGAAAATGTGGGTTTTTTAAATTATTTTTATTTGATATGGCTTTTTTACAATTGTTAAATTTAATTCATTTATTTTGCGCAATTTTTGTGATTTTTAATATTTTTATTAAAACTTAAAAAAAAATTGCTAAAGGCGTGTTTTTTCTTGTATTTTTTATATAAAAAAAAATGTCAAAATTTGCAAAAAGCATTTAAAAATATTTTTCCAATCAAGTTTGTGTCTAAAGTCTTTTGTTTTTATTTTGTAATTTAAAAAAAATCACATATTGATTCCTTCAGGCTAACGAAAACATTTTCTATTTATTCACCTATCATTCCACAGCAAAAAGGTCAATTAAATGACAAATGTTTGTTAGTTAACTATAACTAATTGAACATTATAAAACTTCACGATTGTTGTTAAGAAAAACTAACAATATACAACAGCAACATCTAAACAGCATTTTTATAAACAGTGAACAAAAAAAGTCTAAAGAAAAATTAACTTTTCATTTCAATTTAAAAATTTCGCTTTCATTCCGTTAAAAGTTGTGACAATGATGAACTACATTTGATGATGTTTACGACAATGTCTTTGGTGGTTGTTGTTGCTGATGTTTAATTTTAAACACAAATGTTGTTGGCAGAAACACCAAAAAAAAAACAAATCTACAAAAAACCTCTGTTGTTTTTGTTTTTAATAGAAAAAGTTTAAATTTTTCTGTTTTATGCAAATTTTTTTGAATTTTTTTTTAACAATTTAAATGCAGATGTCTGTTGTTTAGTTTTTGAGGTAATTGTTAAATTTGAAATGCATAAAATCGGGATTGTGTTTTTTATTTTATATTTTGAACAACATAAAAAAACTGTTTGTCTAATTTGTAGTTTTTTAATGAAATGCAAAGGAAGTAGTTGTTTTGTAGTTTAAAAACACTGACGTTAGGGTTTATTGACTGTCAGAGTTACAAGGAAAGTGATTTGTTAAGTGGACAATATTTTTTGATTAACCCTGTTATGCACGAATATTAGTTGGAATAGAATTATACTCTCGTGTTTGATACGAAAAATAGATATATTTTTCGAACAAGCTCTAACACAAAAGATGCGAATACCAGCTGTTCTTCATGATTATGTATAGCGGATTCTTAAAATAATTTTGAGAAAATAGCAAAACCTTCAACCAAGCACTTTTTGAAAAAATCAGTTCTGAATTTTCCCAAAAAAAAAAATAATTTTATAATTTTAGATCAACATTTTTAAGGAAGAATATATTAGCATTGCAATATTTAAGTTATCGCAAAAAAAAAATGTCAAAATTAAACATATTGTAGTTTGTCAAAACAATATTAACCAAAATAACTTAAATAAATTGCGAATTCATTAAAAGGTATACGCTGATGAATGGTGCAATTTCGTTTGCGGCCACGGGCGCTGGTTTTTCCTAATTGTTTATGGTTTTTCCTATAGTTTTATTTTGCTATTTAATTTAAAAGTATTTGTCAGATTGGTACAAATTAATATAATTTGAAAGCTGGTTTAAGTGCTATCAAAATCATAAAGAGAGGAAACTAAAAAAAATCATTCTTTTAAAATCTTAACCCTAGAACACTATATTTTATACGTTAACGCTAATCATTAGTCCAATTGACTAACATATATATGGATGTCCTTTAAAATAATGATTTGTCGATTTTCGTTCATTAAACCCCCAGTTTTATTACAAATGGTTTAAAATTGAAGAAAGACATTTAAATCTAAAGCTTTTAAGATTTAATTAAGCTTCTCGGCGAAAATTTTCTTATAAGAAACCATAAATTGGCGCGAATAATTTTACGGAAAATAAAATATTGTCACTTTTGGGTAACACAATTTAACGTTAAAAAAACAACAAATTTGGTGGGTAAATTTGCAATATTCTTTTTACATTACAGTACAACAACTGTTTATTTTATGAATTCTTGGTTCCATAGTTAGTACATTGAAGATACAGAAATTATTATGAGGATGTTATAATTTGTGGTGACTTTAATTCCAACTTACTTTGTGAAGTTCATTTAATTGATTGCATGAAGACCTTTGGCTTAACTCCAACAAATTGCACAATACCAACTCATTATACGTCAACAATTGACTCACTGCTGGACATATTTTTCGTTAGCTGTAAGCACAAAGTCCTACTTTATGAACAACTATCGGTACCATGCTTTTCAAAACATGATCTGATATGTTTAACGTATGATTTTAAACTGCAAACGGTTAATGATGTAGTAACATACTATGATTTTAAGCACATGGACTTTAATATAATTTCTAACGAGTTTTATAAAATCGATTGGGATTCGATCTATTATATGCCACTTGTTGAAGACCAATTAAACTTTTTTGAGCACAATCTATTGCACATTTTTAATATGTCAGTGCCTGTGAAAAAAATTAACAACAATTTTAAAAACAAGCCATGGTTTAATAAGGATATAAAACGGCTGATTTCTCGCAGAGATTTTGCATACAAAAGCTGAAAGCGTTTTAAAACATCGTATTTACACGAAGAGTATTGTAAAATGAGAACAGACGTCAACAAAAAGATACGTTGTGCTAAAGCTGCGTATTATTCCCATCGTTTTAACTCTGCTGTAGGATCGTCGAAAACTTGAAAGACTATTCGTGAAATTGGTGTTGGAAAAACTCAACCTAATACTTCCACTAAAATAGATGTGGAAATGCTAACGAGTCGTTTATAAATACTCCTAATGTTCTCGCAAATTATAATTTCTATAATGATATTCACAATTCCCACAGCAGATGAAAATATGTTTTACTTCAATTGTGTAATGCAGTTAGATGTACTCTCAAGTTGTTGTGCTGTAAAATCGAATGCTGTTGGATATGATAGTTTGCATCCCAAATTTGTTAAAGCTATGTTGCCTGCTGTGCTACCTTATCTTACATATATTATTAACACAATAATTACGAAAAGTGACTTTCCAAAAAATTGGAAATATGCAAAAATTATTCCTATACCAAAGTCCAATAATGATTTCAGGCCTGTTGCTATTCTTCCATATTTATCGAAGGTGTTTGAAAAGTTGCTTCTCCAACAAATGACCAAATACATAAATGATAATACTTTGTTAACTGATAGACAATCAGGTTTTCGTAATAAGCACAGTTGCGTGTCGGAAGATATACGTGAAAGTATTGATGATGGTGATATATGTTTTCTTGTTCTTTTAGATCACTCTAAAGCATTTGACACGGTGGACCACAATATGCTATGCACGAAACTATCAACAATGTTTAATTTTTCATCCTCGTCTACTAACCTCATATCGTCTTACTTATCTGGACGTTTCCAATCTGTGTTTTCTAATAACCAAAACTCACGTGCTTTGCCTGTGATCAAGGGTGTGCCTCAAGGCTCAATTCTGGGTCCACTTCTTTTTTCAGTCTATATTAATGATCTAGTTAAACATCTATCACACTGTAGAATTCATTTGTATGCTGACGATGTGCAGATATATATAAATAGTAAAATAGATAAAATTACTACTTGTGTGGATAAATTGAACGCGGATCTAACTAATGTACATACTTGGGCAACAGCTAATGGACTCTGCATTAATCCATCTAAATCGAAATGCCTAATTATAACCCGTAGGTCAGTAAACTTGATAACTGTACCAACAATATCTATTAATAATCAACCAATTCAAGTTGTAAACTCAACCAAAAATTTGGGTATCATCTTTAATAATACTCTTTCTTGGTCTGATCATATTAATGCCGCAGCCGGAAAAACCTACTCCATGATACGTACACTTTGGACTACTCAATACCTTACCCCACTCAACATTCGTATTTTACTTGCGAAAACCTATCTTATACCTACTTTGTTGTATGGATGTGAAATGTTTGCCAACCTTGATTCCACTACTAAGAAAAAACTTAACGTGACTTATAACTCCATATTAAGATATGTTTTCAACTTAAGAAAATATGATCATATCTCAGCATTTGAGAAACGTCTTTTTGGGGTAAACATTATTGATTTTTTGAAGATAAGAACCTTGTTACTTTTTCATAAAATTCTTTTTACCTGTGAACCAAAATACTTATTTAACAGATTAATCCCTACTCGATCTAGAAGATATTATGATATAATACAAATCAGATATAGAACCTCTTTCTCTGAACATTATTTTTATATTTTTGCTATACGTCTTTGGAACGAGCTACCGCCAAATCTACAGTTTATAAGCAACGCTTTGCAATTCAAAAAAGAAATTTTTAAACATTACAATTAATCATAATTGTTTTCAATTTGTCTCATAATTGTATTAAGTATGTTTATATTACTCTTGTCAATTTATTTTTTTTCATAATTTTTTTATTATTTTTTTGTTACTTATTATAACATTATTTTTTTTAAATTATATAATATTTTTTTTTTTTTATTGTGATAATTATGCTAATTAACTTTGTAATAATTCTGTGCGGTAATAATAAGATTTTAAATCTTGTAGCACAGAAACACAAATTAAATAAATAAATAAATAAATAAATACATTTCGTTTATTAGATCTAATCACCATTACAATATTTCAAATAAAAAATGCAAGAATTATTAAATATTTCGCACAATTTGCATAACGACCCTATTTTTTTCGTCTTTTAAAAATTGAAGGTAATTCTAAAATTTGCTATAATTTTCTGAAATTGGGACAAAGTTTGGAATGTTTCATAACATAACGAGTTGTTTTAGTACAGTGTTCTATTAACGTCATATAGACAGTCGCAATTAATTTTTAATTAATATCCATTTGACAAACTTAATTTAGAAATGTTGGGGTTAGGAAGAAGAATAAACGTTTTTCTCTAAAAATTATAAACACTTTTAATTTTTAAATAAGACTAGACTAGTTTCTGCCTTTTTTATGGACAGGCGTCATCAGTGATTTTCCATTTAAATTGTATTATTATTTGTGTCTTATAATTGTCAGATTGTATCTATATGATAAATTTTTCAATAACCTGCGGCTGTAAGAACCAAACCTGCGCTCATCTTACATTACACACGTAACAAAACCAAGTCATGATCGCTTAGCGATCACACCCAAGTATGTCCTTGAATCTAATGCAGCTAAATTGCAGTTTTCTTTCCTATTAGCTTTTTCTGTTATTGTATATTATACTCAGCAGTGACAATACTAACAACACAAATATTCTATTTTTAGATTTTTGTTTACTTTTTTAATCTCCTTCGTCTCTATTTCACAATGTTCCCAGATTGACGTATGGTTTTTACGTTCAGGGTTGACAACTTTTGCGTTTTAAGTTGTTGTACTAAAATCTAAAAATAATATTGCAAATTCCCCACCAAAGTCGTCGTTTTTTTAACGTTAAATTGAAGATGAAAACTGCAAGAATCTATGTATGGTTCCATACATGTTCGGATCTGTAAATTGAGGGTATATGGACATATGTGCCCATAAATGGATACATATTGATTTTCAAATATGCTCATATAAAAATATTTTTTGAAATTGATTATATATTAAAGAGTATTTTTTGTTATTTTTAACAAAACATGTGAGCGGTGTTCACAGTCTGCATTTTTTGGTCTCATATATGAATATATATGAACGTTTTTAGCCTGGCTGTTAAATATTAAAATTTAAATTGGGGTTTGCCATTAAAAATTTAGAGAATTTGAAATGTAATTGAGTTAAAATTTTAAAAAGATATTTTAAATTGCAATTGTTCTGTTTAAAATCTCAGCACAAAGTTTAATATCGTTGTCTTATATTTAAACGGTGCTATCTAAATTTTTTTAGGAAATGAGGTTTTGATGCAAAAATGTCCACTGATATAGTTGCCATCTATGCCAAATTTAAAACATCGGTTTTTTGCAACAACATTTATTTTGGAATGGGAATGAGTTATCTACAGTACTTTTTTGATTTTTGTAATTTGATTCAATTTAATTGGACCATTTTTCGGATGAAATTTTATAGAAGATCTAATATTCACATTTTTGAAATTCTAAGTAACCATACGATATTTATATTTAAAGTAATACACTCAGAGAAAATTTTTACTATTTGCCAACTGAAATTCGCTTACTACGACTCAAATTCAGTAACTACGAATTTCAGACGGTTGGCACAACTTAACATTAGTTTTCACAACAAAGTTCGATTAAGTCAACTGAATTTTAGTTGCAATACCTAAAATATTCTGAAATGTAATGTAAATGTTGTTGTACTAACTGAGTTTATCGGCACTTTATTTCTCTCTGTGTATATATCCTATTATATTAAATTAGACATAATCTTATAGTACAATTTTATGTAAACAAAATTCGAACAAAACTATATCAAAACACTTCTGATTGTATCTAAATCAATCTAATATGATACAATTACATGTAATTTGATACAATTTATTTGGGCAATTTTTCGGATAAAATTTTATATAGTTATGGGCACATATTAAGTTAGATAAAAATATATAAAGCTCCATATCAGTTTTTTTTTATTCGGGAAATAAGAGTTTTCAAAAACTATCTAAAAATGTCAAAATTTTTAAAAAGTTATAAAAAATATTGCGAAAGCAGCAATCAATTTGTTGTGCAATTTGTTTAAAGGTAATTGACTTGTTAATACATAAAAATGAAATTTTTTAAAAAAATATTAACCCTTTAACTGCGTACAAAGTTTTAATTTCAATAGAGGGTCCGACTACGCTATAAACTTTACTGAAAATCCAAACTGTGAAACCAACGTATCTTCCTAACAAGTTATGTCAAAAAATTCGCTCGGAACCTATGCTTGGTAAAAAATGGGTTAAATATAGTATTGCACTCAGAATATTATGCAGTTTACTGTTTGTAGTTTAATATAAAAGTTTTCAGTTGAGTTAAAAATAAAGGAACATGCATTTATTTTTGAAACTACTTTTTGTACATTTGTTCAAAATAATTTACTACCATCTGCCAATTTTTTTAGTTCCATTTATTTTATAAAACTTTAACCACAATAACGGAATATTGTAGTTTATTTTTTTCCGTTACAGTTATTATAAATATAAATAATTTTTTTAACAAAAAAAATATTCGAAAAATTTTTGTCTGTTTTTTTTTTTATTAAAATGGTTTGTTTGAAATAATTTTGTATATCAAATTATTTCAATTCAAATTACAAGAAATTGAACCACTTTTTTAAGAAAGAAAATGAAATAATTTCAAATAACTGAATATAACTTTTATTTTTACTGATCTGTAGTTAAAATTTGAACATTTATTTTTAACTTACTATTCTTTTGTTCTTATTGATGTGTAAGTTATTTAAACGATATTTAAAAATCAATAACAAGAAACATTTGATTTAAATGAAAAGTAGGTTGGCCGGATTTTAAGTGATTTATCATTTATGTTAAACGTTAAGCTCGATATTACGTCACTTATCAAAGTTCTAAATTTAATTACAATCGGACTACTAAATAAGAAATGGCTGAATTATTTCCAAGCATTTTTTATACATCCTACAGTGTGCAGTTTCGTCCCATGAAAGGACTCGTCAGTGGGTGTTTATGTGTCAATTGATCAAAGTATTTTCAGTTGTTGGTTAAAATGATCTGTATGAAAAACCTTTAACCTTGTATTGTGACTGAAGAGCACGTGAGGTATCCCGACTAACACTCGAACTCGCGGATTTTAATAAACGTCGGATATGATGTAAAAGAGCACAAAAAAAGAGACAAGTATTTTTTTTAGCTGCCCAATCTCGCATTTAAGATTTAAAAATTGGGGTTATATATGTATTTGTTTTTGTATGAAAATTTGTCCTTAAATTACTAAAACTGGATTTAGTTGTACACAGCATTAAAGACTCAATAAAACAAAAATTTTGATATCCACATTACATATATAGTGGACCCAGAGTCTCCACATTTTTTAATTATTTGGAATATGGGGAAAAAAGGCTCTTCGGATAAGTCGCATAAAAACGGAACGGTTTTGAAAATCGGAAATAGCTCAGACACTCCCTCGATTAAATTAAATAGGCGTTACTATGCATTATTTTTAACTTAATAAAAGTGCAATCCCTACTAAAACGCCATATTCAATGCTATTAGAAAAAGATTTTTTTTCAATATTTTAATGTCTTTGGAGATATTTTGTACACCATTAAGAAACCTTCAAATTTGTATATAGCTACTTTAAATGAAACGAAATAAACCTATAAACCTAAAATAGGGTAATTTTTGACCCCGCTTAGTAACGCCTACACATGAGATTGGGTAGCTAAAAAAACACGGGTCCCTTAAATTTGTATTCTCTACAACATATTCGTAGTTCTTTAAGATCTGCCGGTCCGGATCGGTATACCTCCCTTGTGAGTAACGTTTTTGTTAGCATTTTACTACTACTTAAGCGAAACTCAATTCATATTAAATTTATTTTAAATTATGAAGGAAAAAACCTAAATTAAAAATTTTTTATTTTTTTTTTTTTGTTTTTTTCAATTTACTGGTAATACTAAAAACTAACAACATTTTTTTCCATCACTCTATTATCTTGTTAATTTAATTAAAGCATGTTTTTTGTAACTTTTTGCAATTTCTTGATTTCCTTGTATCATTTTCATATGATTTTTTGTTTTTTTTTCAAAATAAATGATACTTTTATTTTTCATGATTTCCTGATGCCATGAATTTTCATTATAAAGTTTTTTATAGTTGATGTTTTTTGTTAAATTTTTTAACTATATGCACTATTGTTTTATGGCAAAAGTATTAGAAAAATTCAGTGAAATTGTATGGCTTTAATGAAACCATCATTACTAAAAAAAATTGAGAAATAGATATTATGCTTGGTATTACCCTAATAAAACAAGTTTTTGTCTTAAGTCTTTTGTTTTTTTTTTTTTTTTGTTCAAAACTATTCGCCATAACCTCTGTGTGTGATCGTAGCTAGTAGATGCATATATTTATACGAACTGCAGCTAAACTCATCAACAACAAAAACTAAAAAAAAAAACTTTAAAAAAATAGAAAACATTTTTTTGTGTAACTCTAGGAAGACAAATCAATTACTAGTTCATTGCAAATTGCTACCGAAATAACAATTGACGAATTAACATTTCGTTAGAGGATTGGAATATAAAATAGATTTAAACATTTTAAACAGATATTTTGTATAAAGGTTTTTCTTTTTAACAGTTTTAAATTAACGAATTGTCTAGATATTTTTTTTTCTTTTTTCAGTAGAAAAAAATTAGGCCAAACGTGTTAAAGTTTTTAGTTTAAAAAAAAGGAAAACGATTGAAAAATAACTTAATTAAATAGATTTCATTTTGCGAAAATGTGTTAAAAGGAAAATAAATTCACATTCAATTGTTTAAAAAAGAGGGCAGGGAAAAATACTTTCTAAATAAATCCACAAAATTAGGTTAAAGGTCGTTTTTTTGTACACTCAACACAAAAAACCGTAAAGTTAGCAAAAAATTAAGTTGAGTCAACAAAATGTTTGCTGGTATGGTCCTTGCAGAAAAATTGATAATATCTGCAATAGTGTTCTGCTGTAAATCAGTTAGCTGAATTTAAGCAAAAATTAGGAAATTCTACTTAATTTAACATGCTGAAATTTAAATCAGGAAATAAAGAAAATATTTTATTAATAACATTAATAATAAAACATAATAATTCCGAATTGCTTAGATTCATGTATGTATATGAATCTATGACGCAATTTTAAATTTTTATTTAAAATACAAGAGAGAAATATTCAAAATATGGATAAATATCATTAAAACCATTTATCTTTCAAAACCAACTACCTGTGACGGGCATTTATTGTTTTGTACAGTCGCACCAAAGCGTATTTTATATTTTGTTTTTGCCAGCATCCTCAATTTATCAATATTTTGATAAATTGAATAAATAAAACATAAAAGTGTATTTTATGTTTTCCTGCATCTTCAATTATCATATTTATCAAAATAGAATTCATATAGTAAAATTTTTTAATTCCTTAAATTAGTTTATTTAATTTTTTTAATATTCAAAATTTTTATATTCACAAAAACGCGTGCCTTTGTTTCATGTGCAGTATATAAAAGAAAATATGAAATGAACAAAATAAAACGTGGTTGCATTTTGTGTAAGTCTTATAATAATTGTGTTTGTATATTTTATTTTTTCTCTACTTCTCCCATACAGCTGCAATATCTAGTCTTTGTACTTGTTTTAAATGCTATAAATGCGCTTTTTGCTAACAATTAGTTAAACTTCAGTTCAAAATAAGTATTTTGGTAAAAGCGTTTAACTACAATTTAGTTGAAAAAGCGATATAAGCAAAGAAGTTGCAGAAAGTTTGTTAAATATTTTTAATAGTCGTTTAACAAAGTATTCAACAAACTTTTTTTTAGTATAATATTTTACATCAACACATATTTTGCTGAATTCTCTAAACATTTTCAACTAATCTGACAATTATTGAGTATTAAGAAAATAATCCAGAAATGAACCAAACTTCAAAATAATTAGTATTTTTAAGTGAACATTTGGAAAAATAAAAATTCTATTTCTTAATTTCCTTATTAATTCTAAATAATAATTTCTTAAAATTTCTTCTTGAATAATTTTCATTTTCATTTAAATTTTCTTCTTCATAATTTTTTTTTCTTCCTCATTATTAATTTTGACATTTTCATAAGGCAGTTTTCGCTTCGTTTTTTTTTTAATTTATTACTTTCGTGTCTAACTCAATGAAATCAAAAGTTTGTTGGCTATTGTAGTTAAAAAATAATAATAACGAAATTGAAAGTTTCCTAAAACGAAATTTTCTCTATTGTTATAATCTAAAATCTAACAATATCTCCCAACAACATTACCGTATCTTATTGATTATTAACGAGGTAAAAAAAAGAAGAAATATTATGCAGCATCATATATAAGTAGACAATATTACATAAAAAATCTCATTATCAAAACGGCTTATGAAAATATTTAATATTTAAAATTTTCTGTTTTTTAATTTATAAAAAAAAAATAACATCGACGTTAATACAACATGAAACTAATTAGACATCAACTAATAGTTATAAGCATGCAATTTTTTGTTAAACAAAGATAAATGAACATGTTTGCATTAAATTTTCGGTTGTTTGTAACAACAAAAATTTGTTAGAAATTTTGTCTAACTACGAAATATTAATATATACATTTTTTTTATAAGCTGTATGTAAGACAAGACTTGGTTCACTAAGGTGTTTAAAGGCTATCAAATGATTTGAATCATAAGCTTAAGAGATGAGAAAAAAATGGAGAATATTTAATGGGCAATCACTTTTGATTTTTAATACCCTACACTTTCAATATTCGAAAGAGTGTACTTTAGCATCTGGGAGTTTTCCCGAGAATTTCGCCGATATTTTACTTGCCAATTAACATAAGAAAAACAAATCAGAAAATCCTAATTTTTTGTGCTTTTTAAATACATACAGTGCTTGACAAATGTGCTGGCGCAGATTGTTGAATCAAAAGAATTGTTTTATTACCCCAATAGTAGTGAAAAATAATTAAACATTTGAATGAAGGTCATAAGTTGACAATTCATATATTTAATTGTAGAAAAGAAAAAGCAGTTTTGTTTTCAAAAACCATGGGAAAATAGGAAAATCATTTGTTTAGTTAGTGTTTGATTGGACATAAGTTTTGACACAGTTCGTTCTTTTTTTAATTTTTCGCTGCTGGACTTTTTCCAAAAGCATAAGGCTATGTCAAAATACAAAATATAGGCTTAACGTGGTTAGACTAGAAAAAACTAAGATTGTTGTCATGATATTGTTAATCTTTTAAAACATGGATTTTTTTAGAGAAAAGTTGTACTGAATTTCCACTTGTAAAGAAAAAACTTTCGCATATAGTGGAATTGAAATTCGATTACAATTTGGAAAATTGGTAATAGTTTTAAAACTGCATAATATACAAAATAAATTGGAAATGGGCCGTCCTTGCATAATAAGTGAAAGAAAACAAGCTCATATTTTTAGGTCAGTTCCAATTTTTTTGTTTGAGTAAAAAACATTGAAAGTTCTTTAAATAACTTAACACAACAGCATAAACGGATAGACATCGCTCATCGACACAAAAATATACCAAACCGTTTACAAAAGGATGAAGAAGATTCGAAGTTTTCCGCTTAAATAGATGTATGTCAATTGTTAGAAACTTCAGTAATGACGAAGACAAAAAAATAATTTTTTATATGCGGTGAAACATTGAGTCGAATAAATTCCCTATGGGGAATGTGACTCCTCATTCCCCATAGGGAATTTATTCGACCTAAAAGTGACTGGTTAAAGAAGGACTTATCGCAGGACTGATATAATTTAATACTCAAGTGGGTTAAGCAGTGTCAACTGTCCTAAAATTACCAATCCTGTGAATGGTAAAGGGAGGACATACCACTTAACCAGAATGCTTTTTAACAAGAAAAAGCCAGTTGGCCAGAATTTTACCCATTGGAAGCTGTTTAGTTTTCGTTTATTTTTATACCCATCTTTATGCCCATCTTTGGTTAGTCCTGTGGCATGCCACTATGTGGTTATGGTAATCTAGTATGTACGTTTTATAGGAGAAAAATTTATTATTTTTTTACATATAAGAAGATTTCATTTTTTTTTTCTTTTATAAAAAATTACGAAAGAATATTTTTTGTTTTTATATTATTTTTTTTTAACTGTCGAGAATTCCTAAATTTTGACAAATTTAGATTATCCCATGCTTCAAATGCAAATTTTGAACTTTCCATTATTGGTGTCATCACAAACCGAACAAAAATATTTTGTGTTATTTCTGAAAACTTCGCACACCATTAGGTGTGCGAGCAATAACTGTTGAAAGTTTGAAGCATTCCAATTTTCCGCACCTTCCATCTCTCCCCTGTCCCATTTCTAAAGAAAGCAACACATTTATTAATAGAAAGAATTTCCTAAAAAAAAAATGTCGACAAAATTTTGACCAACAAAAAATTTAAAAATTCTGTGAGATTTTTCTATATTATTTAAAAAAATATATAACGGTCCACAGAAATAAATTACAAAATTCTATTTGTAATAGTAAATAAAATCGGACCTTGTGTTTTCGAATTTGAATTATATTTTGCAAGCAGGAACTTGTGCAACCGCCAAAAGATTTGTATTTTGATTTTCCCGAAAGTCGGAAAAAAGTGTTTTAACTGCGATTTTTTTTTTTTTGACAAATCAAAAGTATGCAAAAAGTGTGCCAGTTTCAACATTCGATGCTTCTTTAAAATTTATCGGATCGTTATCATTCAAACTGCATTGTGATGGATGTCAAACACCTCTTTTTTTTGTAAATTTCAGTTTTTCATTTCAGCTTCAAAAATAAATAAATTTTTTTACAATTTATTTTTAAAATGCTGTATTTTTAATTTAGCCACTCACGATTTAAAAAAAAAAGAATTAGTATTTCCAACATATGTAGTTTTTACCAAAAATCTACACTTTCACTTATTTAGGTCCCGGGGTTTAACTATTTTAAATAATTTTTGTAAAAAAAAGCTTATAGAACTTTTTCATAGAAAAACGACAATTTAATTTTTTTTTTAGATCTGTAAGATTAAATTTTAAAATTAAATTCTGTCTGTTTTTTGAAAGCGATATGTTTATATTTTAAGATTTTGTCTATGCGTTAAAGAAAAAAATATTCTCTTTTATAAATTAAATTTTTAACTATTTCAAGCATAAAAATATGTATTTTTAACCCTTTGCCCTAGAGCCTAAAAGGGTAACTAAATATATTTCAAACTTTTTAAGATCCTATTGATATAAAATTATTATCATCCGAAAGCTTAGAGTCATAGGTGAAATAAAATGCAAAATGATTTTTTTATCCAACAATTTGGGGAAGTTATTGCAAAGTATTGCAGTTTCCTATTATTTGGCCTGTGGCCGCATTTGAGAGAAATTCGTCAAAGTGTGTAGCTCTGATAAGTTATTAAAAACTGCACAAACTATATATTTTTATTTTTTTTTTTTTCTACTTTTTATCTCTCTTTAGAGAGAATGGAGAACAGAGTGTAGAGTATATGACGTTTTGGTCTATTTTTATATAATTATACATGACCCGTTGTATTATATGATTTACGCATAGAAAAAGTAACTCGTTTTCAGTGGAATATAAATTGAATTAAATTTTTTTAATTTATTAATCAGAATGGTACATCACAAACAAGGACCTTAAAATTGAAAAAAAAAAGTTTTTTTTTAAATTAAAGCGTTAAAAAATTTATATAAAAATCTAACATATTTTCGTTAGCCTCAAGTTTTTAAAAATTTTTAATTCCCATGTTATGATTATCGTAGTATTAACAAGAGTGTTAGTCTTCGTGTAGTTTTATACTAGACTTAACTGATCAATGATAATTTCGTTAATGTTGTATAAGCATTGCGTTAAATGCTACTATTTTATGGCTAAATGCGTTTAATTTTTTTTGCAAAATTGTTGCTGTAATAAACAAGAGTCTGATTACAAGGAAGGCTCTGTAATGAAAGTGAAAGGTTAAAAGTTGAAATATTTTGGGTTTTTGTCCAAAATAAGGTGCGAAAATAAATTTAAGCAATTTTTAAATATCTTGCAGTTTAAAAAAAAATTTTTTTTTTCTTTCTTAAACAATGTTTTACCTTAAGGTGTCAATTTTGGTAAAACCAAGCCTTAATCACTAAAAAAAAACTACAACAAAATTACAAATCTTACGAAAACGCATTTTTAATAGCCTTTTAAAATGTGCTTATAAAACAGTAAAAAAAATTACAGTCAACATTAAGAGTTCAAAGGTTCAAAAATTTTACTTACTTAACAATTTGTGTTAATTATGTTAGATTTTAAATGTTTAACAAAAAAATACAAACCGGTCAATATTACAAGCTATGTATAACGATACTAATTAGTTTAGTTAGGCTTATAAAATATTTGTCAAACAATTTATGTATGTTTATTTGTTTAATCCAATTAAATTTCAAAATCTCCTTAACAAAAAATTACACCCACAAGGCATGCTGTTTTTTTTTTTATTATAATATGTTTAATATAATTTTTTTTTTTTTTTTTGTTTCTTACCAATATATACATTTTTTTTTCATAGCTTAAATTTCAATTTGACAGCTGTGTATATGTACTCTAGAGCGGCATTTTTTAGTATGAAGAAAAACTTTTTTGAAAAATTTCAATTTATTGTTCAGGTTATTGTAGTATTTAGGTTAGGTTAGGTCGAAAAGAGGATTTGGAGAAGGGAAATACTTCCCTAAAGCGACTCAAGTCCCTGAGGACTTACACTTAAGCCAGAATGTCGGCTTGTTGTGCGCTCTAAACAATCGGTTCTATATCCTATGTCACCTTACTATAACAGGAACTCCGTCGCACTGACGAAACTCCTCAACTTCTTCCATCCTATGCCCCTAAGATCCCCCAATGTGGATATTGGGTCACTGCATAGTATTTCGACCCGGATCCCGGCAAATGCCGGGCATTCACAAAGATAGTGTTCCAAGGTCTCCTCGTCCTCCCCACAGGCCCTGCACACGTCTGAGTCCGCCCTACCAATACGGTGGTGATTGGCCCTAAGAGTCGAGTGTCCCGAGAGGATTTCCATCAAAAGACTCAGTTTCTTCCTACTGAGATTCAGAATTTCCCTCGTCTTGTCCTTGTCCGGGTTGCCCCAGAGAATATTTGTAGTCCTGCCAACACCCGTATTTTCCCACATGGTCCTATGCATGGTGTCAGCCCAGTCCACCAGCTCCGCCTTGAGAGCTCGAAAAGGTTTAGCGTTCTCCAAAGTGACTAATTCCAGGGAAGATCCTCCCCTAGCCAAAACATTAGCCACTTCGTTCCCCGCTATACCACAGTGTCCCGGCACCCATATAATCTCAATTCGTCCCCGTGAAGAGAAATCGTTAATTTCCCCTTTACACCTGAGTATCGTCATTGATCCCACAGAGTCCGTAGATAAAGCCCGGATAGCCGCTTGGCTATCCGTGAAAATCACAATATTACCGGTCAAGCCCATGATATTCACCTGCTTAATGCATTCCGTAATCGCGGTGACCTCCACCTGTAGTACGGTGTTATGGTCAGGAAGACGGAAGCATTTGCGTACATTGAAGTCAGCGTTACAGAAGCCCAGACCCGTTTTCCCATCCAGTTTTGATCCATCTGTGTAAAAGTGGATCCCCGGTTGGTTCCTCAAGAAGGTCCCATTTAACCATGGTTGCCTGTCGGGGATTAACGTGTCACAGAGCGTCGTGACAGACCTCTCTGAAATCCTGTCGAAGTCCCATTCTGGGACGCAATACCCTGGCAATTGGTCCAAAATAGTACGGTGCCCGGTAATATGGCCATTATTGTCCCATTCCCCGGTAGCCCTCAGCCGCATCATAGTTAATGCGGCCTCGTACTTCACCTGTACCTCGATTGGGCCAATTGCCAGAATAGTCTCGACAGACCTAGTAGATGTGGTTCTCATTGCGCCACTAATGCCCAAACAGCATAGGCGCTGTATCTTTTGTAATAGTCCCACATACGAGCCAAATTTCATCGATGTCCACCATACTACAGATGCGTACGTCAGTATAGGTCTGACAACGCTAATGTATAGCCAGTGTGTCATCCTGGGATTCAGACCCCATTTAGATCCTATTGCCCTTCTACAGATGGCCCACGATATGTGGGCCCTCTTCACCCTTTCCTCAATATGGTCCCTCCAGGATAGTTTCCTATCAAGAACAACTCCTAGATACTTGACCTTATTGGAGATGTAAACCGTTTTTCCCAGAAAGATAGGATATTTCGGTTTTGTCCGGATTGACATTTAGGCCCCTGGGCCTAGCCCAGTTGTACGCCAGTTCGAGTGCATAAGATGCCCTCCTACATAGATATCTCGGATTCTCCCCCTTAAAAGTATCGCCACATCGTCTGCGTAGCAGACAGGTTGGAAACCTTCACTGGATAGAATCCTCAAGAGATGGGAGGTCTGGCAACTACACACACGGATATTGTAGTATTATATATTTGATGTTAATTTTAGGAAAATAGAATAGCTTTAACCTGTAGCGCCCCGCTACCAAATTTATCGATTTTTTCAAACTTTTCTTTAATTACTTTAACAAAAATATGTCTTGAGACATATCATAACTTATTAATTTTGGCAAGCTGAACACGAAATTTCACTAAAAATTACATGTTTTTCTTATATATTATAAATTTTTTAAAAATTATTTTAGATTTTTTTTTTTTTGCACTCAAATACTACACTACTAAACTACTATCACTATATTATGTCTGACGAATTATTACGAAGTATATTTTTGAAAATTAATTCAAAATGTTCGTCCACATATCAGAGGCTATTTGCGCAGGTCGCCAAGGGATAAGTATCCGATTTTGCTTAAATTTTCGTTAATATTTCTTCAATAATCCTGTTTATAAAATTGAAAAGCATAACAATTTTACTATGCAAATTTGCTGTTATTCCGAGATATTTGTAAGAAAATTTACAAGTTATCTTTCAACCAATATTGACATAGTTGTGCTCAAATGAAAAGTAGATTTGTCTGTTTTGCTAGTGAAAAAATAAAAAAATTTAGAATAATTTTTAAAAAAAATTTAGAATTTAGGAAAAAAAACTCCAATTTTAGTAAAAACAAAGTCGCCAAATCTCGAAAACTGTTAGTGCAATTTAATTTTTTTTAAATATTCGTTCTTAGCATGCCAAAATTAATTAAAAATGACGTGTCGCAAGACATATTTTTATTATGGCAGTTTAAAAAAAAAATTTCAAAAAACTTTGTACTCGGGCGCCCTACGTTAATGGTATCCGATTTTTTTAAAATTTGCACCATCTAACTTTTAGACCTAGTTCCACTATGATTACAGCAGTAACTGATAAAAATCGAAAGTTGAAAAAAATGCCGCTCTAATGTACTCATATGATAAAATTATCGTATTTTTTTATATGTTTTTGTTTGCTTAGTAAATCAAAATTTTTTATTAAATATTTTTTGACAGTTTATTGTAAAAAAAAATATATGCATACATAGGGCTATTGTTATTTAATGGATTAGAAAGATAAAGAAAAAAAATTTAAAAAGATTTTTGCTTGAAATGCAGCTGTTAAATATAATATTAAATAATGTAATCTAATACAGCGTATTCACAAATTACATCATTGTTTCCCAAAAAAAAATCGCATATTTGTTTATGTAGAGTGCAAAGATTTAAATTTTTATATATTTCTAGAATGACATTTAGTACTCAAGTTAAACGATTTTAACTGTAGTTATAGTAACACTAACAAATGTTTTCTATAAGATTTATATTAAATTAGTGGTGGTTTTCACATTATATTAAAATAATTTGTTTTCTTCTTTAAAACGTATGAGTGATATTATGTTTTAAATTTTTATTACTCATACGTTCGATATACTTTTAAAATAAATTTGTTTAATTTGATTCGTAAAATAAAGGATATTTCCAAAATAAAGAGTGAACACGAAAAATATTCACAGTTTCTAAATCTTATATTGTGAACATAAAAAACAGTAAACACAAATATGATATCACAAATTAAGAACAATACTGTGATTGCCTATACAATTTCTTTCGATTTACGAAATGATGGCAATATAACATTTTGGAAACTAATAATATTTATTTTTCGGACCCGTTTAATCTAAAGATTAAGGAGTTTTTATAATTTTTAAAAAATTCTAGCGTTTTGTTAATAATTAGGCGCATTTGTTTCAAAATGTTTGCATTTTTGGTGTTTGAGAACAGCGTGGAAAGTATATGACGTTTTGGTCTATTTTTATATTAATATACATGAGCCGTTGTATTATTTGATTTGCCCGTAGAAAAAGTGACTAGTTTTCATTGGAATATAAGTTGGATTAATTATTTTTTAATTTAGGACAATTAATGATTTTATAATCTTTGACATTCGGCCCACATTTGACATTCGTCTTACATTAGTTAAATTTTTTGTATGTAAATATATTTTACACAAACGTTACAAAGCAAGCAATGTTAAATTTTACTTTAGTAGTACGTTTGAGTAGCTTATAAACCCATTGTTTACCAAGCATAGATTCCGTGCGAATTTTATGACAAAATGTCGCAAAAAGATAGAATGGTTTGTCAGTAAGCATTTTACCTAGCGGTGGTATAATTATTTTAAACTTAAACTTCCACACTTTGTAAGCACTATAAGGTTAATATTTTATAAAAAAAAATACAAAAAATTTGTATTATTAAGAAATTTTGTTATTTTTGGACATTTTTTTCAAATTGTTATTTGGCAACACGAATTGCTCAAAATGACATTCTCCTCTGCTGGTTGAGAGAAAATACCAAAATTTTAATATTAAAAATAAAAACGGATTAATTTTCCACATACTACCAATTTTACAATAACGAAAACAAATTGATTCGAATAGCGATTTTTTTTTCAAAAAATACATGTTGAGCGAAAAATGTTTAAATATCTATAAATTTTTTTATATCTTTATCGAAACCAGCGTATCACTTTTATTACGCCATTTTAAATATTTCTGAAAAAAGAACTTTAAAACAAGAGCCAAAAATTGTTTTTTTTTTTCAAATCATTATGTGACAACCCAGGAATTACAAATTTTTAAATTTTTCTAAAGCTCGTTTGTATCTCATACTTCAAACTTGCATTTGTTTTCTATTGCACTGGAATACATTTTTGTTCAAATTAACCCTATTTATAGTAGGTAACTTTTTACCTACTATAATATCGGTAAAAATTAGTCTATGTGTGTAAATTTTAAATGATACACACATTGTGTGTAATAATTATACAAGAATATAACAAATATGATTGGTTATGCATGCATAACCAATCGTATTTGTTAAGCATAATAACAAATGTTAGTCGATTCAACTACAATGCTTTAAAAATCGATTCCGACTAACTGGTTGTGCATCAAATACTCTAAAAGCTATTAAAAAAGAAAGTGCCATAGTTTTGTTTTTCTTAAAAAAAAAAAAAAAAAATATTAATTTTGGTTTTCGATTTCGATTCATTTTGATATGTAAAGACTAGCTACTCTTATTCAATCTTTCTTTTGTTTTTTTAGTTGCATTCTCCGGGTTTGTCTCCTCAACGGTAGATACAATATTTCGTATGTTCTCGCTTACGACTGACTTTAGCGTGGGAGTCTTTAAGCGCTCTTCAAGGTATGATGTGACTAGAAATGAATGGTGTTGCTTTATGAAATCAAGACGCAATAGGGGGTTTCCTAAAGAACGCAGAATAATTATTATCATTTTCGAGAGTAATTTTAAAAGTTGATTTTAGTTATTAATCAGCAACATAAAAAAACTATTTTTTGAATATATTTATTGTTTTGCAATTAATATAATTTATTTTGACCAGTACTAAAAACCATATTAAGAGTGATTCGAGCACAAAAGTTCACCTAAAATTAAATTTTTCTATTGAAATTAAGACCAACGCATGCATAATTGCCCGACTAAACTCGACTAGAGTGCGTAAATTTGTATTTTATTTTTTACGCATAACTATTATCGAACAATCTCACAGATAAATATACGAAATACTTTAAAACGTTTAATTAGTATGAATTGTTAAACTGTAAGTTCATATTTTCATTTAAAATTTCTAAGGTACAAGCTCATAATTAAATCTTATGATTAAATGGAAAATTCAAAGTTTTTTTTTTAATTGCAAGCGAAAACAATTAAAATTTTTGTGTAATTCGTATTTTTATATCTAAGGTCCTGTTTATAAAGGTTATAATATTAATATTTTTACAATGATTTCATTTCAAATGGTCGTATTATACTTTCTAATATAAATAAATCGTACAACAATTTTTCGTTTTTGAATCGATTTCTGTGTGATTGTTGGTGAAAAACAAAAAAAAATCGAAATTCTTTTCTGTGGCTAAATATTGATTTTTTATTAACACAGTTTTTTAAAATATAAAGTTATATAAAAATATCAAAAATATATTATGTATGAACGTATAAAATAGTATATGAACAGATATGACCATATTTGTCTAGTATGTACGAATATGGATGACCATGAATGATCATACGAAAAATGTATATGAACATATATGAATTTTTTTAACCGGGTTGCTGGAGGAAAATATTTAAACATATACAAATGTCTTTAATATTTTAAAATATTTTGCATACAAATTAAAAATGAGTGTGGTATCTTCTGTAAACATTTTTATTTTCAGTGGTAAAAAATACAAAAGAAAGTTTAAAACTAAAAAAAATTTAAAAAAAAAAAATTGCAACTTAGATGATAAAGACCCTTAAAATCGTCTTACTAGTTTTTAAAATACATCAATTTATATATCAACTTGTCGGAATATTTGTAATTTTTTTTTTTTAATTTTTAAACACAAATAAATTCTTTCAAGAATACGTTTTTTTAAATAAGAATACGTCTGCTAAATTCAAGCAAAATCTGCGCTCAAGCTTTCAAAACACATCAATTTAAGTATCGAAATATTTTTCATGTATTTTTTTTTTTAATTTACAAAGACAAATATCTGCTGCAAAAAAATCGACTTTTGCATCTTACTTACATTTTTTTAGAAATGAACAATTAGCTGATTAGTAAAAAAAATTTAGTTAAATGGTGCCAACTTATACTAACGTAAAAAATGTTGAATAAAAAAATTTAAAAAATTCTTTGTATTAATATATTTAATACAGCAAAAGGTTACTTATTGCAATGTAAATATGAGCTAAGACTCAAAAAGACATATTTTGTACATCTGTTTAATGTTTATTATCAAAATTTTAAAATGTTTAAGTTTCTATAATTTAATTGTGTTAACAACTGTTTCATTTATCTGCAATTTAATGTTTCTCGTAAAGTAATCGTATTCATGTTCATAATGTTAGTTTTTTTCATGTGCATATTAGCTTTTGATGACATTAGGCCACTAAAGCTAATTAAGCTAAAATTGCAAATATTTTGTTTAACATGTTTGTTCAACATAACAAACACAACATATAAGTAATATAATAAGCAAAGTCATTGAGTTACAGAAAGCAGCAAAAAAAAACGTAGAGATCTAAATGTAAAGATAAAATATAATTAATAAACTTTAAGCATGAGAAAACTATGTTATAGTTTTTTGTTTAAGTTAAAAAACACATACACAAACAAAAAAATTACAACAATAAAACTGTTAGAATTCACAACTACAATGAGTAAGAACAAAAAAAAAAAAAAAATAAGTAACACAACAGCATAAAATATGTATGTAAAATTTTACAAACAACCAAAAGAAAAACAAGAAAACAAGTTTGTATCTTAAGTCTTTTGATGTTGGTTTCAATAAAAAAAAAATGTTTCATACATACCTACTTTAGAAATAAGTATGTTAACAGGTATTAGGTATTTATAATTTGAATATTATTTTAGAAAAAAATATATCAAAATATTTTGAACATAATTTTTTTTTAAATTAATTTAAAAATGTCATTGTTGTAGCATTTTCTTATGCTTATTTGATATATCATTCTTCTTTGATAGATTACGAACAAATTAAAATTATTTAACGTTATGTCTTCCGAGTTCTTTATATTAAAAACATGTAGTCTCTATGAGGCATTAAACACATCTCTATATTCAATTTTTATATAAAACAATAAATGGTGAAACATTATTTTTTCACCATATTAAAAGTTATTCGTAGTTTTTTTCAGGTATAGGAATTAGTAATAAATTTGAAACAAAAAACCTAGGATTTTGGTAAAAGTTACATTCGCGAAGATTTCAAAAAGTGGAAGCTAATATAAACGTTTGGTGTTCACATTAGTGATGTACGTCCTAAAATCTATCAGAATTGATAAGTCGCATATCCGATGCATTTTTAGTGTCTAACAGTGTAATGAATAACTTATTGGCAAAAACAAAAAAGAAGTCAAGGAAAAAATTAAGATTTTAAAATTCAAAGTCAAATAATTTTTAAACTATAAGAGCTATTATGGCATATAAAGCATGTTTGGCTTTGTCTCACATCGTAGATTACAAAAGGTCTAAACTCAGTGAAAGCGATACACTTTTGTAGAAAATGATACCCTTTAAAACTTTTATATAACAGAGATGAATATACCACAGCGTGTGCTACACGCTGTAGCGCATGCGGTGCTAAAAGAAAGTGACAGGAGAAACATTTTTCTTAAAGGCTAGCTCCCGATTTAAATTTTTCCCGAATGGACCAGCAGTTTAAAAGATCCATACCTATTACCATGTTTTGTGTTTTTTGTACAAAGAAGAAAAATAAACACATTTCTAATTTTTTTGTTTTTTATGCTTTTATGGCTAAAAGCCCCATTATGCTTATTTTACTTTTTGCATTTAACAGCTTTAAAATAGCTTTTTTAAGATTCTGGGCTTTTAATTGCTTTTTTTAGATTTTCTGACTCAATATGTTTTTTTTTTTCATTCATAGAATATTAGTTGTTTTACTATCTTCGAACTTCTTTGTTAAATAAGATATTGTTTTTTAAATTTTGACTTTTTTCTTTTTTTAACTGCCCGATGAAAACAGTTCTGATATGGTTATATATAAACATATATAGTTATGTATATAATTTTATATCACATTATATCTTAGTTAATCCGAAAAATGGCATACATAACCTTATCTCCTTTGATTCCATTGGATCTCATCTGATATAATTTGATCCGATAAATGGTACTATCTAATTTGATTAAGTTATATATAATTTGATACAATTTGATATAGCTTCATTAATTCCTTTAAAATAATTTGGAAATCCCCACTAATATTTTATTTCACATTTCAAGTAATAATAAAAATTTAAATATAAATCAAAGGATTTTAAAATAAGATGGACTTTTAATTAGACTAATATGTGATGCATATACAATTATATGTACAAATTATTGTTTTTTTTTCTTGTTTCTAGCACATGTGTTTATATTTAATTATCAGAAAAGGCAGAATATTTTTTTCTTTCTTTTGTATGTTTTTTTCACGCTTTTCTGACTTAAATTTTTATAATTGCTTTTCACGCTTTTCTGACTTAAAATGATTCTTTTACTCATAAATATTAGGTAATATATTAGCTTTGAACATTATTATAATTGCAGCTTTTCAAAGTTTTTTTTTGCCTTTTTTTACAGCAATTTGCGTTGAATACATTGAATTTTCCTTTTTTTTGTCTTTTCTGTTAATTATATATAAAAGTGATAAATTTGTTTGTTAATTTCTGCAATATAAATATGTATATATATAATTTATATATATAATTTGTTTGATTTGATTGTATAATATATACCTATATACACATTAAGGTATATAATCTATATCAAGTATATATGAAGATATAAAAAATATCAACTTGAATGTAAAATAAGATATAATGATATATGATGATTTATAGTGCTATATTAGAAGTTTTCATAAAAATAAGTACGAGCTGTAACTATATATCGTTACATATGGCCACATCTTAATTGTATATAATTATATCAATCTATATATGACTATATATATACTTTTTTCTTCGGGTACTTTGAATTTTTTTGTTCTCTCTGATGATATATCATCACAGAATTAATTAGAGAAACTGGTTTAATGATCATAATAGTTTGTGTTGGTTCTGTTCTAGCGATGTCTTTCTTTTTTTTTTTTGGTAACTCTTTTGCATTTAACAAATTTAATTAATTTTATTGCATTCTCTTCCTTTTTTTCTTATTGTTAGAACTTTTTTTATACACATTTGCCATCTGATGAAGGCACCTGATGCCTTATTATAAAAAAAAAATAAAAAAAAAGTTTTATAATCCCAAGTAAAAAAGTTTTGATAAAGTTATGTTTTGGCTTATATTATTGTGCATAATTATATATTTTTGTATGAACAGCATATATAACTATACGTTTTAATTTCAAATCATATCTTATCAGTCTAGCACAACGTTGTTTTATATACTATTCTATATATTCATATAACCTGCATACTATTTAATATTACATTTAATAATATTTATATATAATAATTATATTTATATTAATAAAATTACACTACATACATAAAGAACGGTGTCGAAAGTTGAGGGATTTTGCCAACGGAGGAAGAAGAGAAATCGCAGTTTATATTTATTATATATATTGGTGTATAATATGTATCGGTATTGATATTGCGGTATCCGTTACATATACCAGTATCGAAACAAACAAAAAATCACAACCAAATCATACCAATACCGTTGTTTCGGTTGCCAACCTTGCTATTCATACAAAATCGAAAAATACAATTCCTTTCATCGGAACCTTACTGTATTTATTATTTGTTCTAGCTTCTGTCATACTCCTTTGCAGATGACAGCAACATTTGTCATTCTTTTTCCTTCGATCGTAGGCCAAGCCTTGTGGAGGTCGGGGGCAAAAGACAGATTATGAATGACACACTCAATCATGACCCATAGGTCTGTGGACTCAACCACGTCATCTGTGTATATGGATGGGATCGTTATTGAGGATTCAGATACTCTTGATGTTCTGGGCATGAGAATACAGTGTGATGTCTGTTGGACAGATCACATATTCAAGTATCGAAAGAAGCTTTCAAGTGTCTTGGTTTTCTAAACCGGTGTAAGAAATACTTCACCCCATCTGATCTCCTTACTATTTATACCACCTACATCCGGCCGAAGATGGAATATAACTCTCATATATGGGCAGGTGCTTCAAAGTCTATTTTGGGGCTTCTGGATCGTGTGCAACGGAGAGCGTTGATGCTTATCAACGACAGTAGGGTTTCGAACTCTATTGACTCGTTGGAGCATCGTCGGAATGTGGGTTGTGTGACTTTGTTCTATAGATATTACCATGGGAAGTGTTCTGCTGAGATAAGCCGACTCATCCCGAGGGACCGGGTCTCTGTTCGTACTACCCGCTTGTCAAGTAGATCTCATCCGTTTGTTGTCTATAGCCCGGCAAATCGCACAACGCATTACAGAGAAAGCTCGATTTTCAGTCGCACTAGCCGTATGTGGAATTGTCTCCCTGCGGAAGTCTTCCCTGCAAATTACATTTAGAAAAATTCAAGTCAAATGTCCACAAACACTACTCCCTCTTTCCTCCTCCCCATAACCTATTTTCCTGATATCATCACAATGCAATGCATTAGTAGGGCATCCCCTGAGTGTTGGTTCAACATAAAAAAAAAAAAAAAACGAAACCACTCATTACCAAATAATGGGTGGAGTCATTACCCAGTAGGGGGAAAAGTAACTCGTTAAAAGTAATGTGTCTGTTAATAGAGTTTCATAAAAACAAATTTATAAAAAAAAAAATATTTAATTAAATAAATATAATATGTGTTCGCGGTGAGATACGAACCTGCGGTCTCTGGTTGTTAGGCAAGAACTATCGTCACATATAATAATGTGTTGCTTAAAATCAAAATGAATTGTGCTTCAAGTTTTCATTCGTGATGTTAAAAATATACCCTCATGATTACAAAAAAATCACAAAGTAATGTGTCTAAATATAGGCTTCTAAAAAATATTTTAAACATTACATGAGTGTTCAATTATTATACATTGCAATGTAATGCATTACGTAGCCAACTAGTGGTTACTCATTACTCTCTGTTTCAAAATAATGCCTAATGTATTCATTACAAAGTACCGTATTATGTAACCCACTATCGGTAACTCATTACATTTGATTGGAAAATAAGGAAACAGGTAAGGAGTATACATTACAATGTAATGCATTACTTTATCGCACCCATTACCAAAGTTTTGCTGGAAAGTATTTAAACATTTTTTTTTGAAAAGACAATAAATTGTGTAATTAAAAAAAATCATTATCTATTTAGTTAACGAGTAGAACGATGTATAATGTTATAGTTTTAAGATTTTCACTCTCACAAACTCGTTTTTTTAAATTTAAAAATGTATTATTTTTAAAAACAAAAACTAAAACAAAAATATTTATTATTTTCCCACCTTTTCCAAATAATATTAAAAAAAGAATTAAAATATCTTTAACGTGTTGAAGTAGCAACTGATTAAAGTTAAGAGTTTAGAGAGCTCATTATAATGGAGGTATGCATGAATTCGATAATATTATAAGCTATCCCATGAGTTTAGCGTGTTCTAACTATCATATTCATATTCAGCACACCTCAAATAATAAATATCAACTGCGATTACACATCTTCCTCCGTTGGCAAAAAATGCCACTATTTCGATACTGTTCTTTGTATGGCTCAATATAAACCGGATGTAAAATTATATGTTGCATTATATCTAAGGAATATTAAAGTGCTTTTTTATGTTACTCTATTAAACTGTAAAATATTTAGCAAAATTATACTTAATGATATAGAATTTGATCTCAGGTAATACAATTAGGCGAAGATAAAATATGGATCAAATTATGTATTGTTTAATGTAATAAATATAATATAATTTTATCAAATTCGATGCAAATTTTTGCAATTCGATGCAATTTAATATTGTATATTTTGATATAATTTTATTTATTTGTGATACAACTTCATATTCTCATTTTTCGTATCAAATTATGTCTAAACTAACAATGGTGCCATAACAATTATTTTTACCTGGTCTATTTTTTTTTTGCCTGGGATATAAATCTTAACAAGTTGTTAAGAAAATCAAGAAAAATTTGAAGAAAAAAAATGTTTATTAAAATTACAGTAGCTATTTAACAACATCATACATTAGAGCATTTAAGTATCGGTTTTAATTTTATTGAAAAAAAAATATATATTTAGAAACAAATCTGTGTTCATGTATAAATGTTATTGCTTGTAACACAAGTAGTTTATAAAATTATGTGTAGGTTGTTTTAAAGAATTTTAAAATAATAATGATATGAATTTTTTTTCTAAATGCCGGACATTGTTAGCTTTTCTTAATTTTTTTATTCAACACATTTGCCATTTTAGATCTTAGCTTCTTAACACACATAGTAATTTTATAAAATGTTTAATCTTATTAAAGTTAAACCAAACGCAAGATGATCTCGACCATCATCATGTTCATCCTTATCATCATCATTATTATATTTATCATTTATAATTATCTTTTCTTTGAAAAGAAAAACAAAAATGCAACACCAGTAAACAAGAATATTTTTACAATTTATTAATAAAGACGACATCAAGATCGTCAACACAACATTGTTGTTGTTAATATTGTGTATGTGTAAGACCAGTAGTGGTTGTTGCTTGATATTATTTATTTGTATTGTCCAGTTTAAGGAAACTCTGTTTAAAAAAAATCCATAAAATCCTTCAGCCAACATATCGTACATAAGTTATAATCTTCAAGACCAATGAAAAAATGTTTAAAGACAGAAAATTAAAGAAAACTTGTATGACAGAGAAGGGCTAAGAACGACTTTATGATACCATACAGTTATACATTTAGTAAGTGAGGCTTAGACTCTATTTTAAGATTACATTTTTCTTCACACGAACCTAAAAACAATAACAAAATATATGGACTACAAAAACAAAATACATATAGTCACTTATTCGTGTAGCCGCGAAAGTCATCTAAAAACATGATCTAAGTGCAGCGAGTATTTAAAATAACACATAAAAAATTTTAGAGTTCCAAAACACATTTTTAATATTATTTGAAGTTATAAAATTCAAAAGATAAATTAGTTTGCCGAATTTTTTAAATGTGCTTTTAAAAATGACAAAGATCTTAAAAATACCTGTCAGCTGATGGTGACTTAAATGCTTTTGAGGAAACTGTAGGTGATTTATTAGTTAGATATTCTAATGTTATTATTATGGGTGATATTAATAATGAATTCCATTGTAACCAACAAAATTTAATAATTATTCAATAATTTTAATTGTAAGTACTTAAAATTCATCATCAGAATAATTAAACTATATTGTAAACAGAAAATATATAAATTAACCAGTCACATCATTCAAACTATTGTTTTCCTTATCAATATTGACAAAATATTATATTTTACATTATCTTTTATACCAACAACCAACCACTTTTCGGAGATTTTATCCCTTGATCAAATATTAGTGTTGCCTGCAAAAAAAACAATCACTCTATCTAAAATATAAGTTTTCGTTACCAATTTTGAAATAACATAAAAATTTTTAATTTGAAAATTGGAAATTCAAATTCAAATTCAATGTAAAGTAATTGCCAGATAGACAGAAGGTCGGTGATTCGAGTCCAGTTCGTTGAAAGAATTTTTTATTAATAAAATAATTTTAAAACAATATAATTTTTTTTTATAGTTTTGGTTTACTCTAATAAACTATTGAGATTGGCATCCGAATTTTTTTGTATATACAAATCTATTTTTAGACCGATATTTAAATTTGAAACTAGAAAATATTCAAGGTTGAAATTTAAAAAAACATATTTAAATTAGTTTTGGGCTAGAGGTAAAGTACATGCCTGTCAAACGGAAGATCGCCGGTTCGAGCCCTGTTCGAGGCATATAATTTTTTTTATTAATAAAATAAATTTTGTTGAAGGCATGTGACTCTAATTATAGAATATTATAGTCCATAACCATAAAGTATTCAATTGTTACAATAAAAATTTGTAGTTTGTAAATAAATATCGGTTGTTACAATAGTATTACCATTCAATAATATTGATAGTACGTGGAACCATAAAAATTCGGTTGGCAAAAAATTCGGTTGCAACTACAAAACTGTTTTCTGTGTGTATGTTTTGTTTAGTAGATTCTGTTTCGGTGCGTTCTGTGTGTCAGCGATTGTATTTAGCTTATCATTACAATTCTGTTGTGGGTTAGGATAGAAAGTCTCTGATTGATTTTTTTCTCCTAAGTAATTCACTCTCTGGTAAAATGCAATGCTCTTGTGTAACTCGACATTCCATAATTTATATAGCTGTTGACGTTGCCATACGCCTTTACAGCGATATGTATCATAGCCGGATTATAGATCACTAAGAATGGATGACTGGAAGCTGCATTCCTTGATTGCGATTTCAGTACCATGTACGTAACTAATGACGTGGACCTGTAACTCGAAGTGCTCATGTCGAATAATAAGGCCTAACATGATTTGGTGCCAATCGTTCGTCGTATGGTCGATTTAGATAGCGCTAACTGATTTACTGGCATTGAAATTTCTTATCAGGTTTCATTAAGGGATTTGGCGTATAGTCATTAGCTTCGATATAGTACCCCACGAAACTGGGCTATTTATTGTGCGAATGTGAATAAAGTGAAAAGGGTTATAAAAAAGTTGAGAATGAGTGCACACACGAATGTTTTTTAAAATTGTAGTTCGAAACAGATGTGGAATTTTTTAAGAAATAATGGGTGTCATGAGCCGGAGGAGCATTTAACAATTGCTGATCCAGATGGCATCAATGATTATTTTGTTGGTTGCCTAATACGTGACTCAGGTGACTATAGCGATAATATGGATAGTTCTATAGTTAGAGGTTTCTCCTTTACATGTGTTGATACTAGTACATTACATCAGGGATTGCTTAAGATCAAGTATAAAACTTGATCTTAAGCAATACCTGATGTAATATTGGTCATGATTCCTTGTCATTGAAATTTTTGGAAACTATTTTTCTATTCATTTCCTCAGATTTGCTTCACCTTCGTGAAGCACAATCAAGGATTGCTAATCTAGTGAACTTGATAATTTACGTCTTATTTCGGTAGTTCCAGTGCTTTCTAAAGTAGTTGAACGTATTTTGAAGAGCCAAATGACTGAGTATCTAGATCTCAAGTCGCTTATTTATCAATCGCAATCCGGATTCAGACGAGGGTACAGCACGACCTCTCAATTGCTGGCTTTGACTAATTCTATTAGACAGTTATTGGATGACCGTAAGAATGTAGTATTGCTTTCGGTTGATTTATCTAAAGCCGTCGATAGGTTGATGCACTATAGACTTGGTTTATTGGCACCTCCATGTCCCAGATTCGTCGGATTACTAGTGGTATCACACAGGGATCTGTTATTGGCGCACTTTTATTTGTGTTTTATTTGAATGATCTCTTACTAACTGTTAATGGTGTTTCTAGTATACTTTATGTATATACTGATGATGTGCAATTTGTTTGTTATTCGGATGCTGAGTTTGTTGATGTATTAGAAATTGGTGTCAATTATGTACTGCGAGAAGTAGTGTCCGGGGTGGCAGCTAAATGGGTTTGTGTAAGTCCGGCGAAGACAAAGTTTATGGTGTTTGGATTTACTTATGAAAACATAAGTGTTATGATTGGTGGCGTTCCAGTTGAATTTTTTGATAAATGAAATGCTTGGGATCAGTTCAATTTTTCGCCATACTTCAATTATTTATTTTCTCGTGTATCCTTTTTAGTTCAGTAAAAAGACTGGCGGCCAGTAAAAAGACTGGTGCCCCATATATTGTACTCCATGGAAGTATTTCCTAGTACAGTGAGATATGCCCTAAAGATATATAGTCCGTCTTTAAGAGTATTATTCGCTACGTTTTCAATTTGAAAAGGAGAGATCATGTATCTCACCATACATTTAATTTCGTCTTTTGAGAATTTTATAAGTATTAGACTTTTAATGCTTTTTATAAATTCATTGCTAATGGTTACCCTTTCTACATATTTAGTTGATAAATTTCATTTTAGTTGCTCGTTAAGAAATCCTCAGCTCCTTCCACCTATGAGACATTTAAATATTTTTATAAAATCATTTCAGATACGGATATCTAGAATTTGGAATGCTTTGCCAAGGAATTAAAAAAATTTACTTATACAGTACATGTATACAATTTCAAATTACTAGAATTTGCTAAACTGTATTTTTTGGAGATTTCATAAGATTTTACGATTTTTCAAGTGAGGAAACAACGTAGAAAGAAAAAATATATAAAATATATATATTATTTTTTGTTTAAACGAGCTTAAGATCATTTATTTATTAATTATTTATTTCCAATATTTCGTCTCCACATTGGGTGACTTCTTCAGGGAACAAATATTACAATTTGAATTTGTGCCCTGAAGAAGTCACCCAATGCGGAGACGAAATATTGGAAATAAATAATTAATAAATAAATGATCTTAAGCTCGTTTGAACTAAAAAGAATAAAATAAAAGAAGATCGAAGAAAACTTAACATTTTTAAAATATATATATTTATTTTTTTTTATTTTTGCTATATGAACTTATTCCAAGAATTGAATCTTGGCATTTGTTATGATTTTGTTTTAATAATATTTAATTTTTTAAGTGATCTCATATAGGTTATCAACCTATATGAGATCACATATTTATAATTTTCTTACCTATACTGTATTATTTTTTTTTTATTTTTTAAAGTGAGCCAACACTCAGGAAACTCTTCTATATTTTATTGTTAAATTATATTAACTTTGATTTTATATATAGGTCTTTATTATTTAGTAGCTTTATTTAGCCATATAAGGCACTAAGGGCTCGGTTATGTAAATGAAGAATTAAAAAAAAAATACTCAAAGTTCTACATTTTTGTTAAACGTAGAAATGTGTTTAGAGCCTGTGATTGCGATTACCATACTTTAGTTACCTTAAAATAAGTTTCAGAATATTATATATGAATTTACTATTAAACCATTTTGATTTGAATCTAAACTAATTTGTATTTCTTTTTGTATATTTACAGGTAAGGATCTTGTTTAAAAAATGGCGTAACAATTTAAAAAAGAATGTTTTTTTGATCTTCAAAACTACGCAGCGAATATTAGGTATTTGTGTCTTATTTAATCTTTGATTTAACATTAAATTTCTTGAAATTTCAGATATAAATGGAAAATGTTTATCAGAGTTCTTCAGAAAAGTATACAAGCACGCAGTTTCCAATAACGCGGATTAGGTTCCCTTTTCATACAGAGGAAAAAGAGCAGTATTTATCCGAACAAAATTATTAAAATAAAAATTTTACAATTTTTAATAGATTAATAGATTTAATTTAAGCAATAGAGTGGTCGAAAAAAATAATTTTTTTTTAATTTGTACAAGTATTTTTTATAACACTCAATCAAAAAGCATTATTAGCTGAGAAAAACGGTGCAATAATGTTTGCTCTATGGTAGCCTAGAAAAAAATAATTAACTTTTAAAATGTTGTCTTTACTAAAATACATTATTTTATTGATTAAAAAGTTTTTAACGGTCCGTTATATATAGAAAATGTTTTTAGCATTTTTCTTAGCTCAAAACTTTTTTCATTGTGAGTGTTAAAACAAATATTTTTATTATTTTTTACAAAATTGATACCTTACAACTTTTTAGCGATTTGCGATATATCGAAAATTTTTGTTCCAATTTTCTCAGTCGGAAATACATTTTTATAGCGTGTGAATAAAAAAACAAACGTTTTCAAAGTTTTAGCAAAAAGAGAGTGAAACCACCACTCTATGGCTTAAATGTTGCAATTTATAACTGGAAAAAAGTTTTTTTAAAACATTTTGGAATAGGGATCTTAAAATAATAACGCATTTTTTATTGATGCAAACCCTGAGAAAAAAGTAATGGTATCAAAAAATTTAATTTTCGTGACGAACTATAATATTTATATTAATAGTTAATGAAATAAAATGAAGACAACTACTTCAGGGTGTTGCAAAGTTTTCACTTTTAACATGTGATTTTGGAAATCTTTTACTTAGCTTTTCTACTCATAGTTAAAGTAATACATATTTAACATAATACGAAATTGTAAAATTTCATCTCTACATATAGATACTTATAGAGATTCGGGGTTAGGTAAAAACTAAGCTTAAATTCAAACTTTAAATGAACTAAAAAAAGTTTTTTAAGCTTATTTATAATAAATCGAAGTATTGTACACTAGGGTGGGGCGATTAGTATGGAAGAAAAAAAATCTTAATGGGCGCTTCGCGTTTCTGATTCTTGGGATTGTACTGAGCAAAAAAGTCCACTAGACCATACGTCTACGGTGAAAATCGAGCTTCCAGATTTTGACTTGCAGTTTTTTCTCAGACTTTTGTCATGTTTTTTTGGATATTTTGGCCTGTAACAGCCAAACCATTTGGATTTTCCATCCAATACTAAGACAAAAATTGTAGCCAAGACAATAGTTAAGAACTCTCTAGTACATCGCAAAAGCATTGGAGCGCTTCTTCAGGCAGTTTTGGCCTTGTGAAAGTGCAAAGGGACAGGGTTAAAGTCGAAAAAAATTATTAAAATTAAAAAATTGGTTCAAAACTTTGTCCTATTTTTCAAATATTTCTATATTTACTTAAACCTAAATAATTATTGTCCACATATGTCGAGGTTTACTTCTCCGTCTATAGAAAATCTATTTTTAGTTACACAATAAATATGAAAGCAGATATGAAATATATTTTCTATAGAAAAGACTAGAGTTATTTGCAGATTTTTTACTTAAAATAGTTCATATACATAAGATATAATGTGAATTTTAGACAAATATTTTCTTAATAATCAAAAAATTTCATTTTGAATTTTTGACCAACGGCTAACGGAGATATTTCAATTTGATTTTTACTAAACTGGCAGTTTTTGCTCTATGCGAAAACTTTTCTAAATATTATTTTAAATTTTTTTTTGTTTTTTGGCTGACATTTTTTTGTTTGGTAAATAACGGGTAGGACTTTTAAAAGATTTTACCAGTTAGAATCCAAATTGTTTTACTGCCGCGAAAGTCTTCAGATGATCCTTCAGATATATGTATACAACTGGATGCATTACAGCAAAAGTTTAACGAACTAATTAGTTAGACAGTTATGGATATTTTTGTGAATTTAAAGATAAATAAAGACGTATAATTTAAGCAAGTTCAACGCTTCTTCATGTTTTTTGTATGGCATATTGTGTAAACTTTTAGTTGATTTACCACAAAAAAGCAACGATGCCAATTCTGGAAATGCCCTTGAAATTAAAATTTAATTGTTTTAAAAATTCTTTATGTTTATCATAGTTAATTTTACTTTTTTATTCTTTTTATTTTTGTTACATTTTTCTGATACCTCATTTATTATCTAAGTAATTTTTTACGGACTCCCAATTCACTTTACAACGTCCCAATTTACCCTTCATTGTCTTCTTTGAAAAACTCGAAAAATAATCCAACAAACGAATAATTTAGTGATGGTTGATTTTTAGCAGTTAAGAAACTAATTTCAAATTACCCCACACTCCCCTATTAATAATTGGTTGTCTCAATTAGACTTTGTATGCTGAAAAGCCATGCAGTAAAGGGTTGACGAAAAAATACAATAAAATATCCACTAGCACTAAAATCAAAGAAAAATTCTATAAAAGCTACAGAAAAAACTGTTAATTTACTAAAAATTAAATATTTTTAGGCAAGCAGACCGATTAGATAATTCCAGAAAAGCGTCTCTGTAATTATAAGTAAAGAGTAAGTTATGATTTTTTTTATATTTCAGAATCAAAAAGGTTCAACTTAAAAAAAAATTTAGACTAGTAGAATATTTTGCCAAAATCAGCAATGAAAATTTGTAAAAAATTTTGAAATTTGTAAATTGGGATAAGGAAAAATTTTGACGCAAACTGTGATTATAAACTGAAAATGTATAAATATTTATTCGTTGTGCCTAACAAACATTTTTAAATTTTTGTAAGTTGAACGCGGAGGAGTACCTGAAGGCTAGACTATGATATATGTGTAATCTTTTAAAATCGGCATTTTATTTAGATTAAATGTATTTTGTTTACTGAGTTTTGTTTATAGCTTCGAATATATTAAGTATAACAATAGGCTTATGTGAAAACCTTTGAGATTATTCCCAACTATGTTATAGGGTATTATAAAATTTATTCAGCTTGAACTTAGAATAAAATAACTTTTTAACTTCACAATTGTTTTACTTCTTCTGCTTTAGCTTCCCCCATATAACCTTGTAAATATTTTTTTATTATTGTTTGGAGGCATTGTGTCATCCTAATCATCATTATTGTTTTTCCGCCCATATTCCATCATATATTATTAGCTTTTATTATTATTATGAGCATGATTATGATTTTAAAAGTGAACACGTACTGCACGTACTTTTATTTTCGTTCGTTTACCAACAACTTTTTTTATATGCACTTTTTTCATGTATGAAAATTCTTTCTTTGTTGACCATCATTGTCTGATAGTTTATGAAATATTCTCATCATGTTTTATGCTGCAGTTTTGTATATTAGTTATAAAGCATGCGTTTAGCTTGCCTTATTACACTCAAAAAAAAGTTAGTAAAGTCAGTTAAAAATTTATGGAAAGTCAGCAAATTTTTTGTCAGGAAAAATGTAATGTCAGCAAAATCTTTTGCTGAAAATCCGCAATCTGTTTTTAAGCAACAAAACTAGTAGATTCAGCAACACTTAGCTGATTTAAAAAAAAGTAAAAGTAAAAGTTAACAAAAGTTTTGCTGAATATTAGTAACTAGACTGAAAAAACTCACAACATTTGTAGAAAAATTATACTTTAGTTACTTTATTTGCTGAAAATAATAAAATTTTTTGTGAGTCTTTTAAAAATAATTTGCAATACGTTACACACATAAAAACTTTCATACTCCCACATTGACGACATGAATTAATGTAATATGTAAAAACAAAAATATATGTAAATAATTATATATAACATAAACAAAATTATTTTTCTTGTTAGAAAGTGTTTTGCAACCGTCAGATAATGACAATCGTAATTAATTTTTATATTAATTACTGTAGAATATTACTTTAGTTAGTCTCTTTACAGGAAGAAGAGAAGAAAACATTTTTTTATTGAACAATGTTACGGACACAAGGGATACACCAGACTGCCGCAGTTTCGTCCCCCTCCTGGGACTCGTCAGTGGTTAATTTATGTGTCAATTGAACAAAGTATTTTTATATTGTTAATTTGCTCTATATGAAAAACTTTTTATTTTTTTTGGTGTCGTACTGTGATTTGAACTCACTGCCTTAGCATCAAGCTATGCATCGTAATCTCACCTCTTAACCAGTTGAGCCACGGTCGACACAGCGATGACTGTAGCTAAAGTGTAAGTTCAAATACTTATATCAAAGATTGTCTGATTGATGGCATCTTTTAAAACAAGACAAATGCCGTAGATAATTATAGAAACGAAACGTTGAAATAACTAGATATGACATATATAACTCCTTGTTTGCAATATGAAAACAAAAACCTAAAAACTTAGATAAGATGTGTGTTTTTTCCTTTACCTTTAGTCTGTCTACCTGAACGTATATTTGTTTACAATTTGATCACACTACATTATTAATCACCAGAAACAGGAACTTCATGCACTAAAAATATGTTTTAGACGACTATAATACGAATTAAAACATTTTTATCAAATCGATGCCACTTTAACACAAATTCTATAAATGTGTTTTAGACGACTATAATACGAATTAAAAAATCTCTATCAAATCGATGCCATTTTAACACAAATTCTATGATTCGGAAAGATATTTTAATTGCCCGGTTTTAAGATGTAAGGAAAGAAACACGCATTTGCGTGAACTTGTGGTACCTAATAATCACTATAACAATATAGTTCACACATGCACATTTAATCCTTATTAAATTTAAATATATTATTGTCTTTTATTTAATTAATAGACAATTTCTTGCAAAAGCCGGTGACAACGCAAACTTTAAGTTGCTTAATCCATAATTTTGTTTTATGTATTAAAAACGGAAAAAACATCCACCATGGTTCAATCTGATTGTCGTCCACACTATCTATGTGCATTACAGCACATTTCTTTTAGCAAAATAAATTAGTAATATATTAGTAATATATTAGCAAAACATTATTTCAAAAGTTAAGTGCTGAATATAACTGAAAATTTAGCTGAAAACATGATTTTAGAAAAACCTTGCTGAAAAATATTATACTTGATTTAAAACACATTTTACTAACTTCTTTTTTGAGTGCATCCTCCTTTTTTCTTTGTATATGTTTGTTCAATGGAAAAACATATGTGAACATTTTTGCAAAATGTTATAAATACTAAAAAAAAAATTTTTTTGTTTCTTGTTGCATGTCCGGTAGTAAAATTTATATTGCACAGTAAAAATTTTATAAATATAATTTTACCTGCATGATATCAACGAATTTTTGCATTAGATCCATGAAGCGTCATTGTAACTACTTCATTGAAACTTTTCATTGAATTAATGCAGATTTTCATAAAATTTCACAAAATTTTTCATTTAATTTTTTAAGAATTGCATACACATAATGATAAAATTTCATTAAAATAAGTTTTATAATGAAGCTTATTCATTAAGTATGAGAAAATGTTTATTAACTTTGTGAAAAAAAACTTTATTAGTTTAGTGAAAAATTTCATTAAAACTCGCCCGAGAAAATTCTCTCTGTATACGCGTTTTTTTATATGAGTTGCGAAACAAATTTTGAAACTGCAAAATGTTAAGTAAGCTTTAACAAAATTAGCTGGGATGTTAAGTTGATATTCTGATTTAAGTTTATACAAAAAATATTGTAGATATTTTATATTTACTAATAAAAATTTATTTTTAGGAAGGAAGTAAAATATATTGGAATATATTAATATATATATATTTTACGCTTCTTGCAAAAACCTATAATATTTTTAAATCTTAATAAAATTTCTTGAATATGTTTAATTCCTATTATACTTATCTTTAATTTAAGTTGTTCATTTTAAAATCCTTATTTTAATACTCACTTCTTACAGGAATTCTTTTACATCTTCTCATTTTTCATAGAAAATTAATTTTCAAGCTAACAACTTATACATTTATGTTCGGCATAGTTTTCAAATATATCATAGATATTACTTTGGCCTAAAGGCATTTCAATAATGAAAACGAACCAACCAACCAACCAGCTTAACACAAAAATAACAAATTTCAGTCTGCCGCTTTTACCGCAAATCAACAACATGTTAAATATTTTTTTGTTTTTATTTATTTTTTTTTGCAATTTGTATCATTTATTTACATGTACGAGTACATATTTTCATAAATGTAAACACTTTGTCACAATTTTTCACTGTACTACTTTTTTCATATATTCAAGAATTTCAACAAAAACTGCCTATATCGCTTGTAGCTAAACTACAAAAAAGTATACAAATGCAATGTTAAACAAAATAAATACTTAATCCAGGTATGAACAACTAAATATTTTTCTAAATTATATAATGGGTGCAAAAATCGAAAAAGAAATTGTAAACATTTTTGTTAAAACAGCTTACAATTAGAAAAAAAAAATCATTTCAAGAAACATTGCGAAAATTGACAGACTTATTTATTTATTTTTTCTTGATTCAGTTAATAATATAAAATAGCAAAAATTTTATAAGTCTGCCAAATTTTACTTATGGGAGGTTTTAAAAACTTTCGACACACCTTTCAGATGAAAGTCTTTCAAATTTAATTGAACTTGGTATTAAAGTTATCCCAGTTGATATAGAGTTTTTGTATTCCCATGTGAAAATTGATTCGTATATGAACATATATGATCATATATGGGCTTGTATATGATCATATATGGGAATAGCTGGCCATATATGTCCATATATAGTTCAATATATGACCATATATGGTCTCATATATGCCCATATATGTTTGGATCCGAAATTTGAGGGTATATGGTCGTATATGATCATATATGAGCATATATGGATCATATATGTGCATATATGAACATATATTATCATATACGACCATATACCCTCAAATTTCGGATCCGAACATATATTTAAATATATGAGATCATATATGGTCATATATCGAACCATATATGAACATATATGACCGGCTATACCCATATATGATCATATACAATCCCATATATGATCATATATGTTCATATACGATCCCTTTTTCACCTGGGTTGTTTCTTTTTTTTCGTTATAGTTCAAGTTTAGTCGAACTATAGCGAATTCATTTTCATTTAACACAAATCTCAGTTTTCTGGCTTTAAAAGAGATTAGTTGATCTTTAAAATGACACAAAAATTTTAATTTCTTTTGACGCGTTAAAAAGTTATAATAATTTTAACATTGTATATTTCTTAAATTTGATTAAAACTTTTGGAAATCCCGGGAATGTAGGAAAAGTTTTCCGATTCTCGGGTGAATATTTACGGGTTAGGGGAATAAAAAGATGGCCTCTTATGTATTATCTTTTCGAGGGAAAATGTATATAAATAAAAAAATGGCAGCTTTTTTAAACGTTATAAAATATTTAGTATTTTATTTTAGGTTAGGTTTAATTTTAAGTCTAGGGTTTTTAGAGTTCATAACCTAGCTTTGTATAAGTGGTTTAATATTTAACAGTTTTCCCTTTTTTTAGTAAATAATTTATCTTCACATTAATTAATTTCACTTTTGAGTATAAATTCAAATTAACAATTTAATTATTTAAGTAATTTTTCTCCTTTAGCTATAAGTTTGACTTATTTTAGTTTTTTACTTCTAATCTTATTTTTAAATTTTGGTTTTAGTTTTAACTTTAGAGTTAAGTTATAACTTGATTTATAAGTTTTTAGGGTTCACTATAAGTCTTCACTTTAAAATTAATTTAATGAATTTTCACCAATTAAACTTTAAATACGGGATGTTGTCTTGATGACGAGTAGAAAAATTCTGAGTTGATTTTGATGATTTATTGTTGACATTAGCTGCATTATTATTGTCAACGGCAAAATGACATTTTGGGTGGGAACAGCTAGGGCTGGTACAATTGGTACTAATGTTCGGTACCTTTTGTTCACAAAGTGAACACCGGGAGTTAAAAATTTTTTGGAAATTTGAAAAAATTTTGCTGAAAAAAGTTATAACGCCAATGTGCATCTGTGCACTGAAATAACGATAACGCGCAGACTCAAGCGGGGTGACTTATTTTATTAAGATTGTTTGCTATCCTTCGGAGCAGTTACTGAAAATTAGCCAATTTGGTCCAGCAATAATAAAGTTATGAAAGAACATGTGAAGATGCATCTAAAGTGTCCATACAAATTTGTGTATTCCAGTTTAATTTTATATTAGCGTCTGATGAAATAAACACTTTGTCATAGTTTTTCACCAGACATCTAGAGGTGAATTATATTTTACACTTCAATATATTTTTTACTTCAATATATTTTTCACTTCAATATATTTTACACCTCAATATATTTTACACCTCAAAAAATTTTCGACCTGCAAAAATAATTTCGTTTTAATTTTAATTTCATCCCAAACATTGATTTCACGTCCAAAAAAGTTTTTTAACTCAAAATTAATCATCTCAAAATCACTGCTTTAACGTGATTTTTTTCGGGATATCAGTTGAAAAGGTATTTCCAATTGCTGTCTTGCATGTATGATATTCACTATCAAGATCAAATGTTTATGTTATTACATGGGATGCATTTCCATGATTTCCCGTCCTGCTTTTTCTGGGACTCTTAACCGCGATTCCGGAAATATCGCGACTTTTAATAATACAATAATTAATTTTTAATTCAGCAATTATCAATTCAAAAAAAGTTTTAAAAAAAAAATCAGATTTTTTAGATTTCGACCTTAAATACGGCATTCAAAGCCATTATATAAATTTGTCCAAAACAATAAACAAATATTGTCCAAATGCCTTTTTTTGTGACGAACTTTTTCAGTCCGACTCTATTGATTTCATAACTTTTTGATTTTTCAACATTTTGCTTTTGCCTTTTTATATTTAAATTTTTTTTTTTTTAATTAAAGTCACATATTTAATTGAATTGCTGTTCTAAAATTAATTTCTTTCAGAATTGGAAAAAAACTTAAAATTCTGTATTTCAGGAACTTTAAAAAAAAATTTCCCGTTTTCCCGGGAATTTAACATTTTAGAGTTCGTTTAATTTGAGCGAAGTCTTTTAACGAGATTCGTCGTTTTCCATCCGACTTTTCCCAAAGATCGTTTTTAATCTATCCATATTTACTTATAAAATAATAAACTTACTCACTCACTGACCCATCATCGTCTAGCCCAAACTGCTTTAGCTATGATGTTGAACTTTGGCAAGTATGTTGCTTCTACGAAATAAAAGTCCGGTAAGAAGAGATTTTCGAAAATTGCTGCGGTTAGGGGCAATAAGGACATTTGCTGAAAATCGTAATTTTTTTTCTGATTCTTTTACAAATACTTTACAATGCGTTACACAATTTAAAAACTCAAAAATTGACAACATGAATTAATTTTATAGATATTTTTGACCTTTACACAAAATAATCGCTGCGAAGTAATTAGAAGCATTTCAACTAATAAAGTTTAGTCGCAAAAATTATGCGAAAACTAGTAGAATTTTACTAATTTTTTCTTGCTTCTACTTAATGTTTGATTAATTTACGTGAAAAAACGTGATTAGTTGAAATGCTCCTAATTACTTGGCAACGATTTCTTTTGTGTGTACATAAGAAATATCATGTTTTCCACGATCAAAATTTTTAAAAAAAAATGTTTAAGACGATAAATTTGTTTGCTACACTCAGCTAATAGAATATTAATTGCAGATGTAGCAAAGGATTGGGATTTCAAAAATAAATCATCTTATCCCTGACGAAAGGACAGAAACCATGAGATTTTTTTTTATTATTTTATTCTCTAACATGTACTCTAGAATGTTATATTGAAATTTTTTTTTTGCAGATTTTAGACATTTTTAAAAGTCGCTATTTTTTCAATTTCATTCGTTTTTAAACCAATTAAAATTAATTAGTCAATAATTTAACCTTGAAACATATATCTCAAAAATAAGTATCGTAGATCAACATTTCATCATAATTAACATATTTTAAAAATCTGTAAGAAAAATCTATGGTCCTAAGTTGACACTCCTTATTAATTTTTTTTTCGCTGCTTGGAAAAAGAATTTCATATAACTTATACCACTAGTATCTACTTATGAACATTGATATTAAAAATTTAGGTTAAATGATTGCTATTGGCTTAAGCTATTGCACAATTAAAGGTCGAAAAAACATAATTTTTATTTTTAATAAAAATTGTATCAAAATTTATTAAAAAAAATTTTGTTATAAATTTTATTTATAATAAGGAAATATAACCTTTTAATAAAAATAACCCAGCAAAAACAGGGGTTCAGCTTATAACCAGACTATTCACTCGCAACATTACTTTTGTTGGAGATGTCCCAAAAGTAATAGGCATCCATTAACCTACCGCTTACAAAAAGATGAACAATTAAGGGTACCCATTACCCTCTAGCTGAAAAAATACACAAAATCATAGGTATACATTACCTGTTTGGTTTAAAATAAAATTTTTTTAATAAAATCGAAACTTTTAAAAGTGTCTAAAAATTGTAAAAAATATAAATGCAGTAGAGCACACATAAACTCTTATATGCTAGTTACAATCGATTTTTGCTCCTAAAAATAGACAAAAATTAGTTCAAATCTTTTTTGCGGTATAACTCTTAAACTAATAGTTTTAGAGAGAATATTTTTCTCTTCATTATTTTTTACCTATCAATGACTCGTCATGAAATTCAAAATTTGTGTCACAGCTTTTTCAAATAGCTCCAATAAATAAATTTATAAATTTATTTCTGTTTAGTTTTTGCCAAAATACCGTTACCCATATAATTGAAATACATTCATCCTTAAACCACCAATACGAACGTAAATGAAATATCGATACACTTTAATAACACTGATAGAAGGAAATTTTGTAAATATTTTTGCTAAAGCTAAACTTTTTTACTAAATATTAATAAAATATGAACAGCAAAAATAAATCTAACTTTACAAAAGTTATATTTGAGCTAAATTTTAGTTATTTTAAAGTAACAAATTAATCTGCTAAAATCAGCAAAAAAAATTATAAATATTAGTTGACAAAAAAAATATCATGTAAAATATGAAATTTTCAAAGTTTTTTTTTTTTTTGATTTTTTTTAATGCGAATAAGAATCTTCCCTGAAATCAGCAATCTACAATTTTTAAGCAAAAATTTTGTCCATTTTAACAAAAATGCAAAATAAAGAAAATCCAATATATTAGTTAGGTTGACAGTAGTATTTCGATCTGGCTAAAGATCTCATCAGAACACTTTTTCAGCTGCAAATGTAGCTATTTTAACTACCATTTACTGCTGATTCTACCGACATAATTTTCTTAGTGTATAAATCTGAAACTATAAATCATGAAACCATTCACTTCAAAAGGATTAACTAATTTATTGAAAGAAATTCCTTAAAAAATATTTATTTTCCATCCTAATATATTAAAATATATAATAATATCGGTAACGAAATATCGGGATGTTAAGCTCGTTTTGTATAAAAATTATTATATAGCACTTTTCTCAAAAACCATTAGTTTAAAAGTTAAATTAGTTCAAAAAAGATTTGAACTAATTTACTTTATTAAGTTTAGTCCATTTTTAGTGGCAAAAATCGATTCTGACTGACCTGTTTTCATCCGTTGCACATATTGGTGATCTAATATACAGATAGGAGTGTAACAGGGATCACTTTGTTCAGATTTATTGCCTCAAATTTTTATCTATAAGAGTAAATCCAATAATCCTTTTTATCTTATTTTGACTTTTATTAATATGTCGTTATTCAAATCAAAAACAATTTTTATCCTACTTGATATAATGAAGAAAATAATGAGCGAATTGTTATAAATGTGGCATTTATATCGTCCAAAATTGGGTTCCAACTAAATTTTTTACCAGTGCTCAGGTCGTAAGTCATTAGTGAAATATTATTTATGCTGAAATATTAAGTATATCAACACTCAAAAAAAAAAAAATTAGTAATGTCTGCAAAAAATTTTGCTGAGTGAGCAAAAAAATTACTAAGGTCAGTAAAATCAAGCTACACAACAAAATTCGTAGATTTAGCAAAAGTTTTGCTTACACTTAGTGGATTAGAAACTAAAAAACTCTTGCTAAAAATTAATAAAATTTTTGCTGAATATTAGTAGACTGAAAAAAAATCAAAAACTTTTTAGAAAAATTATACTTTAGTTAATTTATTTGCTGAAAATCTTAAAACATATTATTGTGATTCTTTTAAAAATAATTATTAAAATAATTAATACGTTACAAAATATAAAAATGTTCTTACTCGCACATTGGCGATATGAATTAATGTAATATCTAAAAAAATATATAAATAGTTATATATAACATAAACAAAATTATCCTTCCACTACTTACATCAATGGTTGTCTAAATGAAACGAAAATGCTGCAGATAATTATAGAAACAAAAATAAAAAAAAGCTGGACACATAAAAATATACCTAAGATGTGTGGTTTCGCTTTAGTCTCTCTACCTGTCTGTATATTAGTGTGCAATATGACCATACTAGATTATTAATCTCTATAAACATTTAGTTTAGAAAATTAAATTTAAATATTTAATTTCGTCTTTTATTTAATTAATAGACAATTACTTTTACAAGACGGTTGTTTTAATCCACAATTTGGTTTTATGTATGAAAAATAAATACAAAAATCTTCCATGGTTGATTTTTTTATATGTCTTATTAGAGTTGTACTTTTTAGTATCATTTCCTCGTCACTTGATATGCAGCGACATCTAGTACATTCTGTGTGTATCTTTCAATTAGGTTGTAGTCCAAAGTATTAATATGCTTATCAGCACAGTAGCAAAATAAATTAGTAAAACATTAGTAGATAGATATATAAATGTTCTTTATTTCAAAAATATACATTTAAGTTTGTATACAACATTTTCCTAAAAATAATGAAATTGAACTTACGACACAAACAAAAGTCGTCTGTCGGAGGTTTGAATTGATTGAAATTTACCAATTATTATAAAAATCATTTGTTAAAGTATTTAAATTTAATAAAAAAAGAAGAAATTAAGCAAATTCGTTTATTATAGCCTTGCGATATAATAGGGCGTTTTTAATATAATTAACTAATTTATCCCAAGTTTAATCATTTACACCATTTAATATATTAATTATTTCGTTTCCTGATAAAATTACTTATCCAAAAAATCTTATTCGATATTCTCTTAGAATAGGGCATTTTCCTAAGAAGTGTTGGATATCTTCAGGCTCGGTCATATTACATAATGTACATATACTTTAGATATTGTTGAAGCTGGTATTTAGAGCTATAAGACCACATCTTGCCTTGAAAATCAACATTATTTTACTACGATTGTATGTGCTATTAAAGTAAGAATGTCCCATATTATGAGCTAAATATTTGTACAATCTGGTATCGCTTTGTAAGCACATCATCCACATTTTCTGACGGTTTCCGTCTGTGATTTGACTCAAAAGGTTCGCAAAACTCTTTGACCAACTTACTGCGTTTAAGTTTGAAAGATTCCATTCCAAACCATAGTTTGTTCCTAGGTTATTTAGGCTTTCTGGCCAGAAACATTTTCCATTTCATAGACAAAGCTATATGATTTTTGCAGAAGAATACATTCCACGTTGACATTATACTATTCTTTGCCGATTTATTTCTTATTTCTAAGTGCTTTTCAAAACTTATTTAAACGACCTCCACGATGTAAAACATTAGTATAATACTAGTAAAACATAAGATCAAAACAGTTAAATAAGTATAACTAAAATTTTAGCTGAAAACATAATTTTAGCAAAAAATTTGCTGAAAAAATAGTATAACTGATTTACAAGACGTTTTAATAACGTTTCTACTAACTTATTTTTTGAGTTTTAAAGTAATGAATTGAATTCGTAGTGGACGATAATACGGACCATTTGGAATTGACAAATGATTTGAATGGGTTGTCATTCCTAATAAATAATTTTTTACTTAAGACTATTAAATTTGCAGATTTAGCCCAAATGGTGCTTTTTTTGCTACTAATGCTTTATTTTTAAATGTTCGCTGGTAATTTTTACTCTTCAATTTTAAGACATTAACTTTCGTTTAATATATGGTAAGTTTTATATTTCGATTGGAACCAATTTTCTTTAGAGATTCCCAAATTAAGGAGTTAATACTAACAAGTTTCACTTCTAATGGAGATTATCTAAAAACACAAATACTATAATTATAATTTTAATAATTTTAAACACAAAACATGATCATGGAAGTAGCTCGGTAATGACAGTAACACAACCCTAAAGACAAGGTTCCCATCGACGAATATTAATAATACACTAAAAAAGTCAGTAATTTCAGCAACAATTTTTCTGGGACAATTCTTGTAGAAAAATTGCTAATATCAGCACACAATTTGTTAAATTCAGCAAAATTTATTTGGAATCCATTTTTTGGCAAGATAAATACAATTTTTACAAAAAACAAAAACAGTTTTCCCAGATCTGTTTAAAAACAAGTGATAGTCTTCGTCATCCATACATATGTAACTACATATGTATATAAATTTATATTCATATATAATATGTATACAGTATGTAGTTTATTTAGCAAATAATTTAATTTATTTGTTTGTATGTATATTGTCTAAAGGCAAAATATTGATTAATTTGAAACGATTTGTTTAAAATTGAATTGGTAAAGATGAAAATCGGTTTATTTTTACTTCTCTTATACATATGATTAACTTTACATTTTTTGTACTGCGTATTGTCATTGTAGTGCTTATTTTACATTTTTAAGAACGTTTCTTATCTAGTACAATACAGTGAATATTTAAATTAATGAAAATATTATAAACTTTGAGAAGCAGACATGTTCTTTTCTTTTACAACTATAAAATATAAATGGATGGTAGAACATAAACATAACATTTTTTTTGTAACTAATATTAACAAATTTGCTAAACATCCCATACACAGTTTTTGTTGAGTGGTTGTTTGAGAAAAAATCCTTTTTTTCTGTTTGAAGAATACATAAAAAGATCATTGGCTTTGTTTTGAAAAAGAAGACATGAATCTTTTGAAGTTTAGTAGAAGATTTAAAATAAAAGTCTTAAAAAAAAAGAATGCACGGCATGCAATGTCACGACAAAATTATGTTCAAATGTTGACAACATTTAAATAATGTTTGTGAACAAAATAAAAACATAAAACATACTTTTTTCTTTCTACACAAACTAAATAAAAGTCTACTCATAAAATTTGTTTATTATTAAAAGAAAAAAAAAATTAAGAGTTTTTACAAACACTCAAGAGTTTTCAACCAATCACAAAATTATCATTTCAGTTTTTTTTTATGAAAATTTTTATATATAAAATGTTTGTGTATGTACGTTAACTTTAACTTTTCAACCCCATGCTGGTGTAAACAACATGCACCTTACACTAATGACCAAATGACACGATATGTTTTACACTTGTATAACTAATATAAGCAGAATGTATAGATGTATTTAAAAAAAAAGAGGTTTGTACGAGAAGTTTTTTATAACTTAAAAAAAAATTATTATTCGAATTGAAAAATAAAATTTTAATATAAAATAAGAAATTTTTACGAAAGTCTTAAAAATTAAATTATTGGAAAAAATATCCGCACGATTTCCGTTTCGGTAAAATTCTATGATTTTTGTTCTTAAATGTTTGTCTAAAAATGTTAATGGATTTTGAGGGCTCCTCATCTAAATTACACGAGTAAAATATGGGTTGAAACATTTGAGGCCAACTTTGATTTTGATTTTGACATCACTGTTTCCAAAATTGCTTAATTTCGGTAGGTATAAAGTATATACGAGAACTAAGACAAATACAGAGTTATAGGTCACTGAGGCATTTGGATCCGAAAATATGATTTTCTGAAAGTTGTACTTACTTAATTATCATTTTATTGAAAAGTGTTATAGGTACGGAACTCAGCAAGGCTGCATTTGAAAGGTTATTAATTTTGATTTTGATTTGCAATACAATGCGATTTTTATGTGGAAAGGTCAATTTTCTTGACCTATAAGTCGGGAAGCTATACCTTTGAATACGAAATTTTTAAAAATTTAAAAAATTTATATGTTAAAGATGGTTTTATTCTCTACAATTGTGACCAACTTTAAAGTTAATATGGAAATATAAATCATTGAGTAAAGGTAGATATTTGACAAGGAAATTAAAACTATGTAATAAAAAGAGTCCGTTCATGAGTTAAAACCGATTGCTATGAAACTTTAATATGTTATAAAGACTCAAAAATTAAAAAACCAATGTTTTATTTTATCTAAACAATCGCACATTACATGTTCAAAAGTGTGTTCTAATATATAACCATTTTATGTTTTTTGTGTTTTTTTTTCATATTTTTTCAAAGACACTATATATATATATTTGGTATTTAATCAAAAGTATTTGAAATGCGGTATATATATAGAAGGATGTCTGAGCATGATCAACTTCTCATTAAAAAAATCACATACATTTAGGGGTGTTTTGTACTAGGTAAAGTCGGCTCACGTCCAAACTCATATATATTATTCTCTATTAAGTTTTAGTGGAGACGTACTTTTTCTTTTTTTTCGATATTTTTAAGCTTTTGGATTTTAGAAAAAGTTTCCCGAAGCATTATATTTTGCCACAGCTATCATATTTTTGAAAATACTTTACAGCAATGTAAAATAATTTGGAATATCTCAGTTTTGAGACAAAGAAAAATGTTTGTGAAAATAGTGTGATTTTACAATTTTTTTTTTTGTTTTTTATATGTAACTACTACACAGAGAACAATTTGTCTCTTTGCCAACTGAAATTTGGTTACAACGACTCAAATTCGTTTATTACGTTTATTTCAGTCGGTTTGTAAAACTGAGTATTAGTTTTCACAACAAAGTTCGGTTAGTTCAATGGAATATAAATGTCGTTGTACTAACTGGATTTATATGTTGTTACCATTAATATTCACTTTTCGATTCGGTTGGCACTTCATTTCTCTGCGTGTATATATTATAAATTCCAAAAGCCTTTCCAACGTTATATAATACTAAACACATTTAATAAAAATTATTGAATAAATACACGAAAACGCATTTTTAAGGCGGTTTATACCAGAAAATGAAAAAAAAAACTCGAAATCAAATGATATATTCAAAGACTAAATGATATTTCATAACGGATTTTGAAAAACATATATCAAGTATTTTTTATTTAATTTTGTTTTATCAAGGTTCATAATATAGTGTTGTTAGTTTAGTTAAATAACTTTTTTATAAAAATCTAAAATTAGCTTATAAAATTGATAAATGATATATAACTTGTGTCACAAATAACTAAATTCAATTTTCAACTGAATTTACTTTCCTCAAATCCGTCACCAGTTGTTAAGTATGTCACCAAGAGACAAAATATTGTATGTAGGTACTATGGTTACACATTGTATGGAATTACACTCCTTATACGAAAAGCATCCGCTTGAGTAATGAAACCTTAAGACTTAATAGAGAATTATATATGTGAGTTTGAACCTGAACCGAATATACCTCCTAGTACAAAACTCCCCATAATTTATGTATTTTTTGAGCATGCTCAGACATGCTTCTTTATACCGGTGATGCGTATTTCAAATACTTTTCATTAAATACCAACTTTTTTACCCCTAAATGTGAGATTGGGCAGCTTAAATAAATCATGGGTCTCTTAATTTTTGATTATTTATAACATATCCAAATTTCATCGCAATCGGTGTTAAGCCATGAAGGGCTCTTATTGTAACAAAGTTAAAATTTCCTTGAAAAATATCTAACTTTACTCTATGATTTATATTTCTGGATCCAAACATACCTTCACTTTGAAATATGTGGAAATTGTGGAGAAGGAAGCCGCCTTTAACATATATATTTTTTAATTTTTATAAAAGTCGTTTTCAAAGATATAGCCTCCCGACTTAAAGGTCTAGAAAAGTGACCTTTATATATCAAAACAAAGGTAATTTGTTAACACTTCAAATGCGACCTTGAAGAGTTGCGTACCTATTACAATTTTCAACAAAATTACAATTAAGTGGTACAACTTTGTACATTTTATGAGTTTTTTTTACGATTTTCAATACCTCATATTTCCGGATCCAGATGTGTCCGTGCCACCAAAACTTTGATTTGACTCAGTCTTGTGATATTCGAGGTAGAACGCAGTCTTTGTTTGATTTAACTATTTAGTTTGCGATATGATTATCAGAGAAAACAAATATGCCTTTTTAGCTTATTTTTGCATTTTTGGTTTTAGTAGTTTTTACCAGTTAACTTGTTCCGTAATACCAACCTATTGTCGAGGTTTTGAGGGATATTATACAATATATTAGCTTTATGTTCATAAATAATTTTTTCCCCAAGGCATACAAAATTTAATGTCTCTTTATTTCCATAAAAGTTTTGTGTAATGTATTTTGCTCTATTTTACCTAGTTTTTTTCAATTCGGTTAATCGATTAACAAATTCTTTTCAAAATATTTCCATACGTAGATGATGTACTTGCCCACGGAAATTTTGATACCAATATTGATATGATTAATACATACACAGAAAAAACAGTTGGCATCAACAATGGAATTTGTAAAATTAAACACTGTCATTTTTAAATTAAAATTTATTTGCAACAAAATTTTTGTTTGAAATGCTTGTAAATTGTAGTTCTCCATTTAAAAATTTTTTAAAAATTAAAACTCAGAAATTTATTTTAGGTCTATATTCGATATTATTGGCTATTACAAACATCACCACAAACTCATTATATCCTCACTATGCAGTATGGTATTAATATTGTTAAGAATTATCTAAAAACCATTTATAAACATTGTATTTTGTATATTTAAAACTTCACCTTATAATTATACTCAATAATTATCAAACATCCTTTGTATTTATATGTAATTTTTACTGCCAAAGCTTGAACCAACCAGACGTTTGGTATGGTTGTCATATTTTGTCTGCTGTTAATGTCGTTTTATAAGAAGTAGAAATTTATTCTTAAAGCACATATTAAAAAAAAAACTTAAGCAGCCATCTTTTATTATATATATATATATATTGTTTGCCGGTATATTTAGTTTTTTTTTCTGTAGCAGTAATTACTCAACACTTGAGTAAACTTAAGTTTAAAAAGAGTTTTATTAGTACAAAGGATTTATTAATATTAATAAAATATGAAAAAAGCTACAATAAAAAAAAACTATAAACAACATGGCTTCTTTTTAATTTTTTTTAAATATAAAAACAAAAATTCATGTGAATTGGTAGCCAAGCAGGATGAGTTGGAATTTGTTTTCATAAGTAAGTATAGAAAATTATGTTAACAAAAGGAACAGAATATTATTTTCATATCAAAATAAAAGGTGTGAAAAATACCAAGACATTTTATGCTTTAACAAAAAAGGATCAAATTTCTGATAGTTTTTATATACAATAAAAAAAACACAAATCATATTAAAAAAAGACTAAGGATTAAAACATAGTAAGCCAAAAGCAATGCAGTGTAAACAAACTCCAAAATTTGGCAGTTATTGTTACTTTAAACAAAAGACTTAAGACACATACTTGAAATTTATATGTAGTATATGATTTCTTAACAACATTCCCGTTTAATGATCTACGAACATAATTCTTTAGATATTAACTCACAAAAAAATAAATATTAATCACATCTTTTATTAAAATTCTAAAATGTCAATAATGTAAGCCTACAAAATGAAGAATATATAAAAAAAAAACTTAAAAACGATGTAAACGTTTAAAATTAATCATTATTTGTACTTTGCCGCAATATTGCACGTAAAAGGTGTTAATTTATGCTGTCATTTGTTAAAAACTGTGCGTGTTTGAAATACAAAAATAAAATATTTGTATTTACTAAAGAAAACTACAACAACAACAGAAAAATATTATTATAACAGAAAAACATTTTTCTTTTTACACAAACATTATTTTTATTAAATCTCACATAAAATAATGAATTGCGAAACTTTATAAATTTGACAATTGTGACATTTATTATAGTTTATTAAAGATTTTAGTTGTTTAAGTTGAAAGATTATCTGTAAAAAAATGACAAATTTAACCATAACATTTTAAAATAAAATTAAAATTTTAAATACTAAAGATATTTGCTAAAGCCGTATGTTTACTTATACAATAAATAAAGCAATTTGAATACCGATTAGTTTAACTTAAGCAATTCCTAGAAAAAATATTTATGTCGAAAATTTATAAAAAAAAAAATGTTTTGTAAAAAAACCCTTACAAAAGACTCAACAAATTTGTTAACATGCAAACCGAACTGCAGTCATTTGTTATACAAACTAAAAATATTAAAACTTAAGTGAAAAAAAAACGATGCTTAAAATGTACAAGCAAGGGCTCTTTTTCTTGCCAACAATATGACAAAAAACGACAACCAATATCAGTTTGGTTGTAGCCACTAACTATGACTAATAATCGTGCCAAAATAAATCGAAAAAAGTTAAAAAAAAAAAAATAAAAATATTTTGATAAATCTCAAAAAATATATATTTTTTTTAAAGTTGTGTGCAATAAAATAGCTGTAACTCATATAATATATAGATGATTTTTGAGAATACAAGAACAAATTAGGAAGATGTACATAGAAAGAATTTAAAGGGTGAAAAAAGAGAACAATAATTATGTATTTGGAACGCATAACTTTGAAATTTGGTCTTTTCCTTGCATCTCATTTTGCTTGGGGGAAAAATATAAAATTACAAATATAAATAAATTTAGGCCTTAATTAAACAAATAATGTAAATGAAATTTTGCCGATGATTGTGTCGCAATATGGAAAACCACAATTTCTATAACTCTTAACTACTATTTTAGAATCAATAATGAAAATTGTAACTCTGGCATATCGTCGTTATGAATAAAAAATATCTACTCAATTTTATAAAGGGAAGGCCCACAAATATATACAAATATATAAACAAAACTCCATATATGAGTCATGTATGTGTCATTCCATGTTAACCCGAAAACTTTTTTATAGTCATGTAAAAAATTGTTCGGATTGATATGAAATGACTCATATAAAAAAACTTTTGCAATCCCGATTAAAATAAAATTTATATCTCAAATACAAAATTAGATTTCATTTGATATAGATCGATTTTTATTCTTATCCAAGTGTACCTTAAAATTGTGATATACAGTTTTATGCGATTAGATCCGACAAATATATAACTGGATTAAATTAGGTTAAAATTAATCCAACAATATCTAATTTAAGATGCTGATAGATACAAAAATATCCCAAGTGATTAATTTAGATCTAATTGAATAATGGATTGGATCAAAAAGGATAAGTAATTTTTTGTGGATCGAATAAGATATTTTGATATTTAATTGGATTAACTTAAATCCCATGACATATACATATAATTTATATTATGTAAGTAAATACCACTGCACATGTAGTTAAAAACAAATTAAATTTCAATTGAAAATTCAACTAACATTGTTATTTGTTTTTTACTGTTCCACAAATGTAATAAAAATGAATCATAAATGTAGTAAAAAATAATATTTTTTTAAATGAAAAAAAAAACTACTTTATCAAATGCATGTAAAATCATAATGCGGTAATTTGATGTGGTTTTTTTTTGAATGAACTACAATTGCAGTCAAAACTGAAATTTCTTCTGCAAATGCCTGTTTTTCACTTAAAAATAAAGATACTGTAATTACAACTCAAAAAAACTACAAATATTTACAACAGAATTTTCCAGAGCGTGGGAATTCCCGTGAATACAGAGAAATGTTCCTTATTTTAAAACAAGATACTTCCTTTGAAAACAAAACTTTTAAAACATATTTTTATTAAATACTAAAAGCGACACCACAAATATTTTAAACAAAAACCTTTTAAAATCAGTATTTTTAATTAAAATGTACCTAAAACACAAAAAAAAAAATATTTAAAACATTTACAAAACCTTTCAAAATTAGGATGTTTTGATTAAAATGTAAAAAACAAAAAAAAGCTTTTAGGGACCATGCAGTGCGCCATTCGTAAATAAACTTAACACTTTCCACCACTTTTACATTATAGAGTTAAAGGTAAACTCGGTTTTTAAAAACTTTTCAAAATTAATTTTTTAATCAGACAATAAAAATGTATTACCAACTGATAATAATGATACAAAAATTTTGACATATCTCTAACCGCTAAAAATTTATTAAGCTATCAATTTTGTAAAACAAAATAATAAAAATATGAAAAAATTAAACATCAATAAAATATTGGATTTTAGTAAAGACAACATTATGAAAACGTAATAAAAATGCTTTTTGATTTTGTGTAATAAGAAAGAGTTTTTTAAAAAAATTTAATTGTTTTCGAACACTCTATTTCCTAAATGGTGCACTTTGAAAACGGGCAAAAACGTTTTTTTTAAATAATTTTTGGTGTAGAATCGAAAGGAGAATTCAAATTTCATATAAATACAGTTCTTTTTGCTCTGCAGGATCAACGTTTTTGGCAGGCAATGGAATGAGTTTAAATAAATAATAGCGCCATTTCTGTTATTGATGAGAACATATTTTAAAAAGTGATGATATTCCAAAAACAAATAAACTTAACACTTTTCTGACTAACTCTAATGTTTCTATTTTTTGTTTTTTATCAAATTTTCAAAAGATTTCGCAACATCTTTTGGAGTTACAACACGATCAAACATTGATTTTCTGTAAAGCAAAATTAAACATCAGTATATGGGGCATTGTCATTTTGCGCGGACTATGTTTTAATTTTAGACCTAAGGTTCCTTGACAAAATGTTCTTAGAATTTCCCGTAGTTGAGATTTTTGGTTTACGATTTTCCATAAACAAACTTAGCCGACTCTACTATATATCTTTTTAATTGGGCTATTAACATTTAGTGTGCTATCTGAAATCTAAAGTGCTTAAAATTTGTTGATGCCATTTTGATTTTAGTATTAAGCTCATTAAAATCTTTTATTTGATATACGTTTTGACGAAATTGATATAGCGCTTTACACCTAAAGCGAAATGTGTTTAGAAAAAAAAAACTTTTTTGCACTTTATCTTCCTTATCTTCTATTTTATCCTTCGTGAAGATTCACTCTACACAGAGCGAATTCCTTTGACGAGTTTTAATGACATTTTTTCACTGAACTAATGAAGTTTTCAATGTGAATAAAAAATTTCTTAAACCTCATGAAAAGTTTCACAGTTTTAATGAAACTAGTTTTAATGAAACTTTTTCATTAGTCGTATGAAAATTGTAATAAATAATACGAAATTTTTCATTTAATTTTATGTAAAACTGCATTAATTTAATAAAAAGTTTAATAGACGGGTTCTAGTGACAATTCTAATATAATGCAAAAATTTATTGATAACATGCAGATATCAGTGTAGATACCTGAATATGTTCAGGAGCCATGTTTTATAAAAAAATGCGAAAAAAAATAATAAAATTTTTGCAAAATTTTTAAAAAGTTCATAAAATTTCCGCATTAAAAATTTTTTTATGTTTTTTTATCTCTGAAGTGCTGTACGCCAGCCAAATTCAAAAATAATTGTGAATGTCAGAAGTAAAATCCGTAAATTTTCAAAAAAATATGCGGCCATTCCCTATATTTTTGTGATGTTTGTCTCCCTTTAGTGATTTTTGTATCCCGTTAGTGATGCTCTCAAATGAACCTTGTATACCTCCAATTGTATGACATTACACCGGGTTTTAAATACTCAAAATTAATTACTCAACTTAATTACATTAAACGGCGCAGAAATCGCATGGCCAAAATAGCCAAAGCTAAAAAATCGGAAAATTCTCGTTTAATTTTTAAACCAGCTTACAACTTTTCACGAAGCAGCGATATTGAAATTTACTTTCTAATGAATTTATCTTCTAAGTCTATTGACTCCATTTGGTACTGGTTTGGACCGGGAAGTTAGAAACTATGAGCAAAAAAATAAATTTGATGAAAAACATCTTGTTAGCTCCATTCATTTTTTAAATTGTTAAAGTTTAAATGTCCATCAATTCTTTAGGTGAAGACTTTTCAACGTGAAACTTTGAATGTCCTAATAGTAAGAAGCTTAATTGATCATACATATTTCTACCAAGTGGCTTTGCGATATCTTAATAGGTTTAGAAGATAGAAAAAATTTGTAACTCACATAAAAAACTAAACTTATTTTTATGAACAAAAAGTGTTATGTATACATACAGGTATGAACATATTTTGAAAGAATGCTCCTTCAAAAGGTGTTATGTGTAGTTTTTCTTAAAACCCAAGCACCGCACTTTAACAGATAATTCCGGAATTCTTTTTATTTAATATTTTAGTAAATGAGCTCGTGGATTAAATATGTTAAAAGAATAATATAAATTAGTTTTTTTTTGTGCTCTCCTGAAACCCTGCTAAAAAAATATATAGCACTACTCGCAGGCAAGCCGATGATATAAAACTTTTCTTAAAAAAGCAGGTCCGACTTTTAGCCTGAAAACTGTATTTATAAACGAATATTGACTTTAACACAAGATTTAAAATAGGTATTTTAAATTAATATTCGTTTATGAATTTAGTTTTAAGGCTTAAAATGTTTTTTAACTAAAATGTATTTGAAATCTAAATTAAGATTTTTTATGAATACTGCGCTAGTGTTTAAATATTTATACATGTGTTTACTTAAAAGATGCTCAAAAACTTTAGAGAGGTATGGTAGTATCGACATTCCTTATCCGTAGATGGTAGAGCAATATTTACAAAGCTTTCGTTTAGTGAATTAACATCAATGTCGTTTGCTTTCGCAGTGGTCTTAACAATGGCAATCTAACGTATTTGTTTCGATTTTTTTGTTTCAACTGCCGTATTAAAGTTGTTATTATGCTATGAATATTTGTCATGCCTTATTTTTGATACAACTGTCCAGCTGGCTACATGATATTTACTAGATCTAGATCAGCACGTTGTTCAATTAAAAGTTTCGCTTCGGCTGTAAACTGTTTTCTGATGGTTTTGGTTTTAAGTGGGACATGTTTATTGTTGATCTGAAAAATTTGGTGATTAATAAGAAGTTGCTTTTAGCGACCCAATCTTACATACAGGGGTTCAAAAGGCAAGTAAAAACTACGTATTTATTAGAATTCCATTTTATCTACTGATGTAAACAATAAATCCAATTTAATTTAATCAAGGACGTGTTTGAACTTTTGTCGATATAGATAGGTAATCGTTCGACTTTAAATCGATTTTTAGAATAGAGCTCTCTAGAGTTCTCTTCTTATAGTTTAACATTGAAAATAGATTTTTAAATCTTCGCTATTTTCTTTCACACAACTGTTTGTAATAAAAAATTTAAAATTTTTTTAGTGTGAATTTTTATTTAGCCATAAATTTAAAACTAATAAAATATTATTATATAAAAATCTCATAAAATAAATTTAATGCTAAATATTGTTTAATAAAAGTGAAATTTGTTCATACAATTTTTTTCTTCAAATTTCATTTGTATTGTTAACAATAGTTAATTTTTTTCCATTTGTAATTTCATTTACAAAAAAAAATCGTGTATTGTTTGCAATTTTTTTTTTGTAGTTATAGACAAGAATTCAATCTCATTTTTGTTTGTAGTTTTTTTTTATGTCTAAAGTTATTATCTTTAGTTTTTAAATGCTTTGCTTTATTTCTTTTGATCGGAAATCGTGATTTATGATTTTGTAGTGTGCAGAAAATGTTGAAAAAAAAAATAGTAAAAATTTTTATGACAAAAATACGTTTTTATTGTTATTTTACAAGTAAAATTTGTAAAAGAATTGAATAGTTTTTTATTTTTTTGTCATGATTGTAAGTTAAGTTAAAGTATTTCAGACGGGTCAATAAACTGATTGCAGTTGATTTGGTTGGTTTTTATTTTGAGGTATACAAGCTTTTAAGTAGGAAAAGATTTTTGATTATGATTAATTTTTAGTGACTAATAAATTTTGTTGTAATGAAAAATCTAAGGAATCGTACGATTTAAACCATTTTAAACACAACATATAATATTTTTGATGGTATGATCATTTTTGAAGCAACGAATTAGACCGAGCGAACCTTTTAAATTTTAATATTTATACTATTAATGTGAAATAAAAACTACATTCAGGGAACTTCTGCTTGGATTGTAATACAGTTTCTTTATCTTTAATGAAAATATCAGTCATTTGTAGAACAAATTAAATCTTTTACTAACCTTGTATTTATTTAAAAAACAAACCACATCAAATGACTGTTTTATGATTTTACATTAATTTTTTACAGTAGTTTTTTGTTATATAAAAAAAATAAGAAAAAATAAATGTTTGTTTATTTTTTACTAACTAACATATGTGGTTCATTTTTACTACCATGTGGTTAATTTTTTGAACATTAAAAAAAACAAATGACAATGTTAGTTAAATTTGCTGAAATGTAAGTCGTCCTTTCTTTAAGTGAAATTTCATTTGTTTTTAACTAAGTTTGAAGTGGTCTTTACCTTTATTTACCCTAATTGTCCCCATAACTTTTAAAAGTTTTTTTTACTCTTTTAGGTGTAACTTTTTCAGCATAAAATTAAATAGCCTAAAACCTTCGGTCGTAATAATCATGATGTTGCAAAATATCCCACATTTAAAAAAAATATGTGCTCCCAGTTAGGGAAAAATGGTCGCTCTCCAAAATCTGTAACTCTGTTTTTTTTTTTTTTCAATAAATAAAATTTCAGCTCTTTCAGCTACAACATGATTCCAAATTTTTTTATATTTGCATATAAATGGCAAATGAAGTAATAATATGCGATCAAATCAAATATCATGTTTTAATAAATAAGAAAATATGACAATGCAAACCTCATAATGTATTTGCGTGAAGGTCTTAAAATTTAACATTTTTTAAAGAGCATATCCGCAATAATTGCAGACCCATTTAGTACTTTCACATAATAGTAATGATGATTTCTACCGTTCAAGACATATTTCACCCGATATGTGATACTCAATTTTTAAGAACAAATTTATGTAAAGTCAAAAAATATTTACCGATAAATTGATAAATTTTAAAACTGAAGATCCATTCAAAAATAAAACATAAAATACGTTTTGGTGCGACACTATAAAACATGCCAGTCACAGGCAGTTGCATTCAAAAGATAACGGGTTTTTATGAAATTTACCATAATTTTAATATTTCTTTTCTGTATTTTAGAATCATCCTCATTTGAAAAATGTAAAAAATAAAATTACGCCATACATAGATATACATTCAAACTGTTAGTAATTCGGAATTATTATGTTTTGCTCTTAATGTTACTAATAAAATATTTAGTTTGTTTCCAATTTTTTATTTATTTCCAATTTTTGCATTATGTTGACGATGTCGAAGTCCTGGCAATTTTATAAATTTTTAAATTTTTACATATCACAAAAACAAAGAGATTTGAATTTCAGCAAAATAAATTAACTAAAGTAAAATTTTTATACTAAGTTTTTGTTTTTTTTTTCAATCTACTAAGCTTCAGAAAAAATTTTTGTTGATTTCAACAAGCTGATTTTCATTTGCATGGAAATAAGTGTAAGCCAAGCATTTTGCTAAATTTACAAATTTTTTTTTGCTGAAAATCAGTGAGCTGACACTTTAGCATATATTAGCAATTTTTCTGCAATGATCCTCCGAGCAGAAATTGTGCTAACTTTACGGATTTTTGTTTTGAGTGTAGTTATGATAATGTCTATCATTTAAATATGATATGACCCCGTATTTCTTTAAATCGCGCATGTGCGATTCAATTTTAAGTTAAATTTTTATTAAATTTTACCTCAATTTTCTGAATAACCAGATGTGTTAGAAAAATTTTGAAACCAAATTGGCACTTAGCACGAAAAGCTCGAAAACGTGTATTCGTATTGCCGAAAAATCTAAAAAAATGTGCCACTAGTTTGAAATTTTTGATTTTTAAAATCTGAAATCGTATAGGCTCGTAAAATCGTATGGGCTCGAGAAATTTCCAAAAAAAATTTTGGATTTTTTTAAGGAAATTGTTAGACTTAAAAAAAGGGTTAATGTTTCGTTTTGGTTTTTGTTAAATTTTTATAAAATAGCTAGTTATTTTTGCCCAAGGTTTTGCAGTATTTTTCCTTAAAATCTTTTAATTTATTAAATTTCTTATATACTTACATGAATTTTATTTCAAAATATCCTTAGAACATTATCAATGGTAAAAGTCATTATTTAAAACGAAAGACTTAAGACACAAACCCTTTACTTTGCTAACGTTGTTGATTTTTATATTTTATATGTTTGAGTTCTCTCTCTATGTCATACTTATAAATATGCAAGATGGCGTTGGCTATTATGATATTTTTGTTGTTTTTATTATATGTGCATGACGACGACAATGAATATGAAAACGACAGCAACAACAATAATAACATTAAGAACACCACTAATACTGTCGAAGCGGTAAACATCTTCATTTTTTAAACTTAATGCAAAAAATAAAAAAAGTATGTGTTTTTTTTTTGCCCTTCACACCTGAAGGAAAAAATGAAGAGTAAATACGAAAGCAGTTCACAAGCATAGTCGCGGTCAAACTAAGTAAACTATTCAAAAAATCAACTAACCAAGCCAAATCCCATTTACAAACAGCACCAGCAACTTAAACATAGACAACAATTTTTAATACAAAAAGAACTGAAATGAACAAGGATTGTCTAGAGTTTTAAGTTGATGACTCTCAACTTTTATTTTGCTAAGAATGGGCCAGCAAAAAAACTATAAAGAAAACAAAACTTCTTGATGTCTTAAGAATTTTTTTTTTGCGTTTCTTGTCTCTCTTTGAAAAGAAGACTAAGAAGAAGAACAGTCTAAACAAGTGTTATGTGTTTTCTTTAATTTTAGCACTTTTATGCTGATGCCAAAACCCTAAGACTGGAACAAAAAAATACAAACGACAACAACAATAAAAATACTAAAATAAAAAATCCCAACAATAAAAGTGTAAAAATGTACAACTATGAAATGCAAACATGGCGTATTCAAACATACATTTACACTCGGAGAAAAAAATGTTTGTTATTTTAACGAACATTTTTTTAACAAAGCCCAAAGAAAAACTGCTTAAATATACAGAATCTGTTTCCAAAATATTAGTACAATAAAACAAATAATAGATTTGAAAACAAAAAACTATAGATTATTTGTATGGCCCCGAACTTGAATAATTTTTCATTTTCATTGCACAATTAAAGGTCGAAAAAAACATAATTTTTATTTTTAATAAAAATTATATCAAACTTGTAAACACAGGAAGAATAATTTGTAAAATTTAAGTTTGTGGTAAATTTTAGTAAATTCCATATGACAATGAAAACTGCTAAAATTAGCAACAAAATTAGCTAAAAACTACTAAAATTTAACTTGAACTTAGTAGCTTTAGCTGTTTTTTTTTATGCACCTAGAGAAAAAAATATATTTGAACATGATTGGGCACACGAAATTATCATATTATGATCCTAATTGTCATATATTTGATTCTGGCTGATCATATCATGATTTCCGAGAATTATTATATCATTACTGATATCAAAAACATTATGTTGATTTAGTCTGTTTTTTCTGTTATTATTTATTTGAACAGATTTATTTTTTTGAGTGTGCTCGATCGTATACAACTCTGTTGTTAGTATTATGCATTTATTTTATTGCTTTGGTGTTTTGTTGTTATAGCTGTTGCTGTGTTGTTGTTCTTTTTGTTGGCTGTTGGATGGTTTCAAGTGTCGTGTGTCCTTGAAACAAATTGTTGTCGTCATAATTTTTCATATATAAGATTGTACGCTCAAGCTTTTTTGCTGTTGTTATATTAAGAAGTAAAAATAATATATAAAAAAAAAGAAATACACACAGAGCGATCTTCAAAATCGCAAAATATGGTACACATTAAAAAATTATAGCTTAATTTTGTAATGGAATAAAATTTTAATTAGTTCAAGTTTAAATAATTTTTAATGTAAGTGTGAAATGGTGACTAAAGCTCAGAAAATTGTCACACATCGATTTAAAAAAATACCGATTGTAATTTCAGAATTGCATATGATTTTCAAAAAATGTAATTAACAACACGAAATCAAAATAAGTGGTTCATACATACACTTCAAAATAAGTGGGTCATACATGATCGAAGGGAAACATTAGTTTTTTCAATAAATTAGCAATCGCAAATTAAAAACACGCATTTGAATTTAAAAAATTTCATTTGAAATTCAAAAAATATATTAAATGTTTCATGTAAAGTTCTACTTTAAAAAAAATTTCTACCATATAAAATTCTCAAAATAATTACCAAATAAAATTCAAGACAAACAAAATAAGAAATAAAAATTAAATTGAATTTCAAAAATAACAAATTGAAATTTAAAAATACCAAATGAAATTCAAAAAAAAAATTAAACAGAATTTTAACTGATAATTTTTTGGTATTTTTTTAAATACATGTGGAGTTTTTTGCACGCAAACTATGTCTAAATATTAACCGATTTTCTCCAAATATAGCACATCTAAATGGAATCCAAATGTTTTGTGATAAGAAAAAAAAAAGAAAAAAAATTCGGAAAGTTTTTTTGAAAATGTTAAACTTTTATTTGCAATATAATATTTGGTTATGAAAGTATAGATAAGCCTTCTTACTGTTTTTATAAAAACAGAAAACAAAGTGATATTTGATATACGAAATCGCACAATTCCCCCAAAAAAATTCAAAAAATACCTAAAACTCAATTTTTTACAGTTGTTGTTGTATTGTCCACATAAAAGACAAAAGCCTAGTGATGACTTCTTTGGATTAAATTGGAGTACTTGCACCAATTCTTTATTTTCGAATTTCGGTGATGCACTCAGCGAAAAAATAGTTTAAGTTGAAATTTGAGTAAAACAATTTTCGAATTCGATCTGAAGGAGAATAATAAGTAGCTTGCTAATATTATTGCCCTAAAACGCAATAAAATTAAATACCCTTTAAAGAAATTAAAAATACTTCAGTACAGTGTTATATTAACGTCATATAGACAGTCCCAATTAATTTTTAATTAATATGCATTTGACAAATTTAATTTAGAAATGTTGAGGTTAAGAAGAAGAACAAACGCTGTTCTCCAAAAATTATAAACACTATTCATTTTTAAATCAGACTAGACTAGTTTCTGCCTTTTTTATGGACAGGCTCATCATTGATTTTCAATTTAATTTTTCAACAACCTGCGGCTGTAAGAATAAAACCTGCGCTCATCTTACATTACATTGGCAATAACGAGGCGAATGTTGTCCTCCAATTGATCAATCGTTTCGGGCTTATCGGCGTAGTCTAGCGACTTCATATATCCCCACAGAAAATAGATCAGCGGTGTTAAATCGCACGATCTTGGAGGCCAATTCACGGGTTCGAAACGTGAAACTAAAAATCGGGATCAACGGCAATCTTGCTTGGGGCCCATCACCGAATCTACGCCTTGCTAGATGATCGTGTGGCTTCAATTGTTGCACAAGTTGGATTTTGTAAGCACGCAAACCAAGATTTTTCCACAAAATCTTCCATAAATTGGATGGACATACATATATCCAATTCCTGTGCACGATGGCGGATAGACTGATTGGGGTCTTCCTCTACTCAATACTCTACAGCAGAAATGACTTCTTGTGTACGCACTGTACGCCGTCTCTGTGGATGCAGATTATCATTTAGAGTAAACGTAGTGCGTAATCTTTCCATAGTAAGTTGAATTAATTGCTAGGATGGACGATTATGTTGACCGTAAAATAGGATAGTGCGCGATGCATAATTCGAATAGAACCATGATTTTTAAAATAAATTTGCACAATTTGGAATCGTTGTTCAGGCGTCAGTCTATTCATGTTAAAATGTCAAACCAAACTAAACATAAATTACTTGACAGCTGACAAAATGGCCGCCAGTTAAAAAGTGTTGCCAACTTAAAGTTTTATACCTGTATAAACACACCCTTTATAAGTAAAAAAATATTAAGAAAAACACGTTTACTTCAGTTTAGTGCATATTTCAAACTTATTTAAATTGTATATAAATCTTATTGAAAACAATTTCATACACAATTAAAGTGACTACTTAACATATTTTTGAACGAGACTTTATATCACTCATGTGGCCGTCTTTAACAAAGTTAAACACTTTAAATATAATAACTATAATAGTAATGGAAGCCATTTTGGAAGCCAGCATTAAAAAATAGTGGGTTTGGAAGGGGAATCGCTGGATATGTTTATGGTATAAAAAAAGACCTACGAAAAAAGAATATCTCATGCGAGTTAAGTATAAAGGAAGAAATTGAATTAATAAAAATTAAAACTTCCAATAAATCGATTAACATAATGCCTTTATATCTTAGAGCTGCTACTTGGAATGAAGATTTTGAAGATGTAAGAAGATTTTTAATAAATGAAGATGTGGAAAATTTGATTTTAACGGGAGATCTAAATATCCGAATAGGTAATCTCCAGCAACCAATGGATGAATTTAAAAAATCCACTTTTAGATCCGGATTTGATACAAGAAAATCTAGGGATTTGAATATAAATACAAAAGGCAAACAATTCCTCGAGTTATGTCAAGATTTCGGTCTGCATATATTGAATGGATGTACAAAAGGTGATGAACTTGACAACTTGACTTTTATAAGTGGTGTTGGTGAATCGGTCAATGACATTTGTGCTGCAGCTCATGACAATTTGGATAGCATTGAAAGTTTTAAAGTAGAAAATAAAATATGGTCTGATCATATGCCAATAACTTTAACTATAAATGTTAATGGAAGGAATCTAGAACAGTCAATGAATTTGCTACCAAAACTAAAATGGGATGAGAGGAAAAATGATAATTACAAAGGAAAGCTTGATCAACAATTAACTTTATATAAGCAACGGTTAGATGTACTGAAATTGCAAGATCTTGTAGAAGTTATAAGTCTGTCAAAACCAACCACGTATAACAACAAAATACTTTTTACGAAAGAAAATAAATGGTTTAATTTCAAATGCTACAACGCTAGAGAAAAATCATTCAACGCTTTACAACTATTTCGTCAAACCCCATCAAAAACTAACAAAGAAAAGTATGTAGTTGAAAACAAAAAGTACAAATTGATATGCGAAAAATCCAAAATCGAATATTACAAAAGAATAGAAACACAAATCAATTCGGTGAAAAATAACAAAGATTGGTGGAATTTGATAAAAGAAATTAAAAATAAAAAAAAAATAAAAGTAATGGCGAAGAAAAGTAAATCAAAATCAATATATTGTTTTTACAAGAATTTTAAGCTGCAAGAGTTTTCCCATAAAATCTAAAATATTATATTGGGGATTTTTAAATTTTATTCATCGTCTTCTTAGACAGTGTGCAATTAATACTATAATTAATATGCACATATTTTTCAATTGTTTGAGATAGGGTTGGTAGAGAAGATAATATTGTTTCTCTTTAATCAAGTTTGATATAATTTTTATTAAAAATAAAAATTATGTTTTTTTCGGCCTTTAATTGTGCAATGAAAATGAAATTATACAAGTTCGAGGCCGTACTCTATATTTCTTTATTAGGATATTGTCCTAACAAATAATCTATAGAGTTTTTGTTTTTAAATTTATTATTTGACCCTTTCAGGAATGTGTTGTGTTTCGGGAATTTTCTAGGTTCCCATCATCAGAACACGTTTTGAAAGCGGTAACAATCCCATGCCAAACATCAAACATTCATATAAACTAGTTTACCTCACTACATGAGAACTAATATATGAGCTTGAAGTTAAAGATTATAACCATTGATCAAAAAATTAATTGAAAACTTATTTGTTTCGTTTCTCTTTAATATTAAAACTAAAATTGTGTTTTTTATTTTAAAAACATTTATATACTAACATTTTTCATTCTATTCCATTAATACTAAAATACTATACATTTAGAACATTTTGCACAACAACAACAAAAGTATTTCTAAAAAAAAATTAACAAAAGACCTGAAGTTAACGGTTTAATCGAAAAATATTTGGTTTTTAAACTTTTAACCAAAAAACAAGAAACTTGAATGTGCTAAATTAAAATTTTTTTCATGTTAAACAAAAACCCAAAAAATTATTGTACTTTGATATAACAGTGCAGAAAATATATACATATAACTTAGAAACCCGGTTTTAACTAACAGGGATGTAGAATTATATCTATTTTCACCCGGTATCAAATAGTATAACAAAAACTAAAATATCAATTATGCGCCACTTTTAACTCATTGGGTTGAACGTGCGTCGTGTGAATAATAATTTCCATGTAATTATATAATGAAATATTCTAATACTTATCTCAAAAATGTATTGAATTAATTTCAGTTCATTTTATGTCTAAAAATCTAAGGTGACTGTCCTTACTTCACAGAGATATTATTTTTTACGCCTAATCTACCGGAAATGCGCGAAGAGTGGAAAAAATAAAGCTTTTTCACCTATGTGTTCTCTATTGCACATCTTTTCATTGAATTTAATTTTTTTTGTAACAAATATTGTCATTTTAACATGTCATATAAATATTTTTTGTGCGTTGTATTAAAGAATAATAATTATAATAAGAAGTCGTCTGATTTTATTTTTTGATTTATTATATCCCGCTGTTTTCATATTACTTCCACTTGTTTCATTCGTATTTAGTAATTTCAGCGACAGGATTTTTTTTTTTGCTTTTTTATATCTTTTTCATGGCGACAATGAAATACTTTGTTGTCAATTTCAAGTAGCAATTTTTTTCAAGAACTTTATAATAATGTCTGCGTGATGTTTGGTTATCTTTACTAGCATTATTTATAAATACTAGCCAATGATCTTTGAGTAAATAAAGAAAAATGTTTATGACTTTATTAAGATTTTTGTTTTTAAAGAAAAAAATGTTTAAAACGATTTTATATATTTAACAATCGGTTATATGAAATATATATTAAACAAAGTTTGTTTCATAAGTCTTTTGTTTTAAGATCAAACAATACAATACTCCTCGTATTATTTTTTTTTTAATAAAGAAGGTAATAAAATTTGTAAAAAATTCACCTTAAAATCAATAAAGGAATGCAGCAGTAAAATAATATTTTCCAAACCGGTATATAGTAACACGACAACTCTTTCCTTAATATTTAAGAATACAAAATTATATAATAATTTTCTTAATTTATGTGACATGCTACATGCATTAAAGCACACACTTACTTAATATTATTGTCTTCAATTTTAACACAACGCCATAAAAAATTGTATTTTGCCATCCTGGAATTAGTGCAATTATATATTATATTTTATTAATTTAATTAAAAACGTGATTTAAATCTTATAAAATAATGATATTTTTTTTTTTTTAGAAAGTTTTGAGTTATTTTACTTTGGTTCTTACATTTGTATTTCCCAGCATCATTCAATTTGCTTTTATTGCTCTAAATCTTAAGGCTAATGTTTTACGTTAAAATTTTAATAATCTGTTATTTTACTTAGGAAAACCATTACAGTAAATGTTCTGTTTTGCTAAACTAGCAATTGCTTAAATTTTCACGCTTTTTATATTATGGTCAAAGCAATAAAACTGCCAAATTTGGACAAAGATGAAGAAAATATACAGAAATAAAAAATAAACAAGGTTAAAATTTGTACAAAAAGCTGTGATTTCTATTTTTATTTAGAACACGATACAATCTGTTTTATGGCCAGGCCAACACAAAGTGAAAAAACATGAAAAACCCACCCACTAAACACGACAATAATTGCCTAGAAGACAAAAAAAACAATAAACCAAAATAACTTAACCCTTAACTGCATGGTGATAAGAAATGTATGTAAGCAAAGAAAACTGATTGTTGCAATAATAGAAACAAATTTGTAATAAATTTTGCTAAAATTACTAAAAATTGTTTTAAATGACGTGGTAGAAAGTATTGCTAAAATTAGCAGATTTTTTTGCTAAATATTAGTAAGATATGAATAGCAAAAACAAATCATTTGAATCTACAAGTATTAAGTTATACAGTGTGTCCACCGGGAAGGTATACTACTTTGTTTTTTAAACATTAGTCTTCACAGTTCATATTTGGCAGTCGTGAAGTAGACACGTGGCAAATTTGTTATGGAAAAATATTCGATAAACCAACGTGTTTTAATCGTTAAAACATGTTATCAAAATCAATCATCGATTACTGTGACGATGAGAAAGTTACGTGAAATTTTTGGGAGGAACAACGTGCCAACGAAACGCACTATTTATCGTGTAGTGAATGATTTCGAAGAAAAAAGGGTCTGTAGGTGATAGGCACAAGCATTTACCACAACGTACTGCTGAAAATATTACTGCTGCTCAAGAAAGTGTTCAAAACAATCCATCAACCTCAATTCGACGTGACGGTAACTGTGAATGGGGAGCGATATCGTGATATGATTGAAAACTTTTTAAAGCCACAGCTGCATGCTTTGGGCTTGATTACCATGTGGTATCAACAAGACTGTGCCACATCGCATACAGTCAGGATTACAATGGAAATGGTGATGTAAATTCAAGAAATGGCCTCCACGGTCGTATGATTTGACTGCTCCGGACTTCTTTTTGTGGGGATATCTGAAAAGCAAGGTTTATGCAAACAAACCAGAAACGCTTGAGCAACTCAAACAAAATATTCGTGATGAAATTAATGAAATACCGGGTGAAATTTGTGAGAAAGTAATGAAAAATGTGCCCAAAAGGGCTCGCATTTGTGAGGCTAACAGAGGCGGGACATTTATCTGATATTGTATTCCATATACAATTGCCGACATTAAATAAAACTTTTATCAATTTAAGATCCATTCTCTTGCATTTAATCAAAAATTATAAACAAACAAAGTAGTATACCTTCCCGACGGACACCCTGTATTAGAACTATATTTTATTTAAATGAAAGTAACAAATTAATCTGCTGAAATTAACAAAATATTAGCTAGGTATTAGTAGACAAAAAACTTCATAAAAAATATGTTTTTTTCGATTTTTCTAATGCGTATAAAAATCTGCCCTTCTGAAATAAACAATCCTCAATTTTTTAGCAAAATTGTCCGCTGATTTTAGCAATATATACTGCTATTTGCATTCTACTAAATTTAGGGTAAATAAATCAACAATTTTGTGGATTTTATAGTTTTTGTTTGTTGTTTCTAGTCTACAAATATTTAGTAAAAGTTTTTGCTAATGTTAGCAGAATATATTGCTATTTTCATTTAACTGAAATTCAACTCGAATATAACAGTTACATTTTTGCTATTCATATTTTATAAATATATGCGCATTAATATTTTGGTTGTGACAACAGAAAATTAATCGCATCAACACAAAATTGAAAATGACATTAGAATATTGATTGTAAAAATTATTTACTTTAGCACAGCATATGATTTGTAAAGAATAACACTACTCAACAAATTTCAACTTTTCGAAGAACTTGTCTTTGAAATACATGTTTTTTAATAGACTTGGGTAAGCTGAATTCAAATCTATCAAAAAAAAATCTTATATGCAGTTTTGATATTTACGTCATTCACATAACTTTTCCGTATATTTTACTTAATTTTTCGAAATTCAACCGCAAAATCATGATTTTTTTCAAGAATATATATCTACAAAAAATCTCATTTAATTTAAGTATTATGAATTTAAGTATTTAATTTCAATCTTACTGGTATTGCTAGTAAGTTGAAAATTTTGCGCGTTTAGTTGTATCATTATAAATTTCATGTTTGCTAAAACAAATTTTAATTTTATCTCTACGCGCAAACTAAATATTCCACTTAATTCAATTGTAATTGCAAATTCATTGAAAATATCCTGAAATAATTGTAAAAGAAGAAAATGTGTATATAAAAATTGGAGTATATACTCGAAACGTGTACATATAACCTGCGATATTTCAAAAACTACAAATGAGAAAAACATTTTTTTGTCGGATTTAGACTCAGCGTACCTAAATCTAATATGCAATATGTATTACAACTATGGGTTTCACAGAAAATTGCCAATTCTTCTGTACTCTCACAAAAAAGATCGTATAAATAGTTGAAAATTCAGCTATTTACACTCAAAAAAAGTATGTAAAATCAGCAACATTTTTACTGGGAGGATAATTGCAAAAAAATTGGTAATATCAGCAAAAAAATTTTTAATTCAGCAAAACTTTTGCTGAATTTGATAATTTTTCGGCAAGGATTCTCGAGTCACAAATGTTGTAGACTTAACTGGTTTTTTTTTTTTTGAGTGTACAACAACTGAAAATAGTATCTGAATTGGCGCCGGCAGAATTTTCAATAATGTTGAGAATCACGTTCTGCTAAATGTAGGTGACCTAAATTTTAGGTAAAAAGTTAGTTAAATTACAATAATTAGGCAGAAAATTTGCTAAATAGAAATTATAATAAATCAGTTGAAATCAGCATAGGTTTTCTGCCGAATCTTAGTTGGTTAAAAATAGGTAAAAAAAAATTAGTTAACACACATACATATATCATCCTTGTTTGTGTTTCTTTCCTGTGTTCGTTTCCCTTTCGAATTGTTTGAAAATATTAAAGGGCTGAAAGAAATGAAAAATAATATTTAATCATATTCACATAAGTTAAAATTTTTTATTTTTAAACTACCCTTAATATTTTATCCATTTAATTATATTTTTAATACCAAATTTTTTTTTTTGTTTTGGGCTCTGCCTCCTACAAACAAAAACCAATACACATTTGAAAAACAATGACCGCGTTTTTTTTTTCTCGATCATAATTGAGTGTTTCTTGTTTTCTTTGTTAATTCCTTGAAGAATTGTCTGAAAATATTAGAGAGACGCAAGAAAAGTAATATTTAATAATATTCACATATATTTTTTATTTTAATACTAACCTTATTATTTTAATTATATTATTCAATATTTATTTATTAATGAAATATTTTAGTTAATAAAAATCTTCGATCACTAGGTCTAGTTTTTATAATAATCAACTTATTTGTCAATATATCTACATTCCTCGAATGTCATCTTCTGGAAAATATTTATAATAATAAATTAATTTTTAATATTTCGACATTTTACATAAAAAAACAAAAACAAAAAGACTTAAAAAATCGTTGTTATCACCACGTCATATAGTATTATAATAATATATGACGTGGTGATAATAATAATATATCACGAGGTGATAACAACGATTTTTTAAGTTTTTTGTTTTTGTTTTTATGTAAACATTAAATATTTTTCAGAAGATGTCTCGAGGAATGTCGAAATATTGAAAAATAAATTGATTATTATAAAAAACTAGACCTCGAGCTCGAAGAGTTTTATTTATTAAATATTGAAATTAAATATTTTAGCCTCAAAATTTTGTCTTGCTTTCTTCTCGGCATTCCGTTTCATACTGAAGTCCAAGCGCAAATATGTTTAAATTTACAAGCACTTCTTGATTCTTTTATGTAAAAAAATGGTACAAACTTAAAAAAAAGAACGACACCACGTTTATTATAGAAATGGACGCACACATAAATATACCCTAGCGCACACATCGTTTTTTTTACGAAGCCAATAAAACAATATTTATAAATCAATTAAATAAGTTATTGGGGGTAAAATTACTTCAAGTACAACTGAAATTTGTTCATGTGGTAAAATGAGATAACTGATAGCTTTAGTTAACAAACAGATTCAGACAATATAAAAAAAAAGTTCAATTGAGTTGCATCGCGTTTAACAGACTTTTGAAATACCTTTTTCTATGAGTGTATTAATGTTTAACTTTAATATTTGAAGCAGGTTGAAAATGAATTAACATTTCAGGTTCTTTTCTCAATTTGTTCATTTGATGCCTGTTGTATGCACTACGATAAAATTTAAAACGTATAAAATTTATAAGGATAAAACTAAAGAAGGAAAATATTCAACTACCTTGCAATACCAGAGCGATATCCTAATGCAAACACCGAGATAATTATACTCAAATTAAAAATAATTTTGTGTAGATTTTATTCTTATTAAAAATATCATAATTTTGCGATAAAATATAAAACACTAAGAAAATAACACGAACAAATGGGGCGAATGATGTAACACAGATTTTGATTTGGCGTACATCGGTCTATTAAAGAAGATGTATTTCAAAGTCCGGGTTTTTTGACCGTTGGCTAGTTGTAATCTGTGTTCAAATCTTTACATAAAAAAAGAGTATCTTAATTCAGATATGGGGTTAAACGTTTTATGTATCAGTATATGTACTGAAAAAATGTTGTATTCTTGAGGATATCAGAAGAATAAAATGTTTTTACAATGATAAAAATAAAATCTTTATTATTTTTAATTGATTTTTATTAATACCCATAAAAACAGTTTTTTTAATTGTACACAGCAACTAAACAGTTTAAAATATTTTGCTGCAACATTGTTGCAGGTTGTACCGATATATAAAAATATTTTATAATTACTTGGTACTGTATTTTTTTCATAGTTTAAGTAACCATAAAACATAGTGTCACGTAAATATTTTATAAAAATATGTAGACATGATAATTATGAATAAATATGAAAATAACATACTAAAAAGATGTTGTTATATTTTGTTACATCTAACCGCTACATTGAATTTTGTATTTATGTTATAAACCATACAGTGATGTTTTTGTTCACAAAATAAATTTAAGCTAGGGAAGCATCCCAAAATTCCAGCATTGCAATAGTTTTTAAACCATTATGGACATGTCATAGATCCGCTGGACATTTTTCCACTAACCTTTGCAGATATATACAAAAATTAATTGTGATTCAAAATTTTTAGAAAATTAAATCTGAAATCCAATTTTTATAACATCCACTTCAAATAACTACAACTTTGTTGGGACTAATTAGAAAACACGTATTAACCCTCTAACTGGCAAACGATGTTTTGCAACGCAATTGCTACACTCGAAAAACAATTAATAAGTTCTTCAACAAAATTGTTTAGCGTTGCCTAATTTACTCGATATGAGCCCAAATATTTTAGGGTGCATTTTGGAAACTAAAGCATATAAAAGAGAAGTTTGGACAAAAATATTTCTCTTACCAAGATATAACCACGCTAGAAAAACTATTTCTTCTTTCTGCTCCTTTTAAAGAAGATATCGCGATTTTCGCTTTTTGGAAAAAGCGAAATTAGGCGAAGTTTATATTGTTCAAACTTCAACACTTTGCTATTAATACTTAACGTCTTCTTTCTGTCAACATTCATAAAAATCCGTTTATTAGTTTATAAGTTAAGACGATTTTCTTTAGAGGAATCCTGTTAAAATCCTGTGAGTCCTTGGACTAAACTACTAACTATTTGTCACAGATTTCATATTTTGAAGATCAAAAAATAATTCAATCTTTTTTTAAGTTCAGTAATTTGTTTCTAAAACAAAAAACTAAATTACGCGAAGTTTGTCATAAACCATATAATCTGTTCTGTTTACTAAAGGTACATATTCGTTGGCAGCAACTAATATGACAACATGTACTAACATGCCTAATGTTACATTCTAAGTCCATATTCGTGATCGAAGTTCCAAAGTATGCATTAAAATTTTCCATTTTTTTTACTGTTTTATTTATAATTTGAGTCAAAATGTAATAAATTTTGACCTATTTTCGACTTTGTGTATTTGAAATATTCATGTTCCCACCGGAAAGTATTTTAAAAATGATATGTGTTATGTGTAGGGTAGAAGTGGGGCATTCGCCACTTTTTTGTTAAAGCGCTGTCGTTACTCAACTAACAATTTTTTTGAAAAATTCTTTTTTATTTAACATTTTACACATCTTAGCTTTATGTTTAAAACATAAGTCATCTTTATTCCTTATATTTATTTTTTCAGATTTCCAAGTAACCGATTTAGCGAAACTGCCCCACCTATGAGGTAAATTCGCCAAGTTGATGCTGCACATTTTTCAGCTATAAGTTTATATTTTATATTAAATAATCATAAAAGTTTATGTTAATGTTAATGTTAAAACTGTAATTTCAGCAAAAAAAAAATTAAAAAAGCTTAAAAGGTCAGAGACTTTGGTCGCATGCGGTAAGGGTTAAACCAGGTGCGGATCCAAGGGGAGGGAAAATGGGACATTTCCTCCCCCCAATTTTTTCAATATAAAATATAAGAAATAATAGAAAATTTTGTAAATTTTTAATAACACTCAAAAAGTCCAACGCGCTAACCATTACACCACAACCCCACAAATTAAATTGAATTTAATGAATTGTAAGTCGTTCTTTTTCCAAGTGAAATTTCATTTGCTTTTACCTACATTTGCCGTGGTCTTTACCTACATAATATTCTAAGTGTGTCCTACATATAATGTGTAAAGCCATATCAGAGAACATTCCCTTAATTTTTTTAAGATAAGTAACTTCTAAAGTAGATGAGATAACCTATCAGTATAAATATGTTTTTTCATTATAAATATTCCTTATAAGTCAAATTCGACATAAATCATTAACTTCGTATTTGGTCTAAAATTAACAAATAAAATTTGTAAATTAAAAACTGATATTTGTGTGATGAAATAGTACCTTTCAAAAATAATATTTTTGACTTAAAGTCTTCATTTAAATTTATGCCTATTTCAAGAGATTGCAAAAAACATCTAATATATTGTTTTGTTTTTTCGGCCAATGAATAAATAAAGCTTAAATATAATCTTCCTGTTTAGAAACTTTCTTACCCGATTAAAAAAAAATTAATATGATGCAACAAAGAAATGTATCATATTTGAGGGCAGATTGTCTTGCCAACCGCGGGGCCCGAAAGCCCTTTATTGGTCCTGAACCATTCTGTGGAATACCTGCGGGGTATGGAGAGAGTCTGAATTCTCTAGTTACTGGGAAAACTCTCCTGGTCAGCGCCAGGCTAAAAGATTGATCTCTTTTTCCAGTAGGGGGTCGAGGCGACTCTTGTCGCTTGAAAGGGGGGGTTTGAGGACCCTGGCGTCGTACTTAACTGGACACTGTAATCTCAGATACCATCTGCACAAGAAGGGTCAATCGGACACGGATTTGTGTAGGTTTTGCGAGATGGTGTCTGAGACCTCGGAGCATGTTCTCTGCGAATGTCCCAGGCTTTGTGATAGGAGACTTAGGTTTCTAGGTGATCGACATCACGAACATTTTGCCTAATAGGATAATTGGCTTTATAGGTAGCTTGAATCTGTAGGTAATCTTAGGCAGCAGAAAAGACCTACATTGGTCGCGGTGCTTAGTGCCTTCTGATCTAATCTAATCATATTTGATATATCCTTATATAAAGCCTTATAAATGGATTATATTACATTGAGTTTGATATAATTCTACACAATTTAATACAATGGAAATTAATTTGTTAAATTGAATACATGGGGCTAGATATTTAATGAAATGTAAGTCCAATTACACATGAGGACAAAATCATAGCTTTTATATATTATTAAGGTTATGGCCATCATATTTTTATAATCAGGCACGCTGATTTCAATGGCGTGCTTTATTTTTCGATCTAAAGTACAGTTTTTCTATAAAATTAGTTAAAAGTTTAGCGCACGTAAATGCTTTTTTAACAATAAGTTTTTAAAATACAGTAAATCTGACTTCTTTCTGTTACAATGTAAAGACAACCCATGTATTCTTATTTGAGCCTTATATTTGATTCACAAAACTGTATTTTAGACCCGCTGTTTAGAGGTCTTTCTTATTTTTCATAATTTTTACGGTTTTAGCGATTTTGTTGCCACACTAACACTTGAACTTCGCAAATGGTCATGCAATAGAAAGCATATAAGGAAGAGGTGTTTTAGCAAGAAAACAATTATTTAAATATGGTGCCTCATAGTTTTCCGAGATGAACCTAAGGGTCCAAATTTTAGTATGATATGTGAATACCTTTGAAAAGTATATGTGCAAAAAAACTGCCAAAAATCTTTATATTAGAAAAAGTTTTTTTAACAAAAACTCTACTTTTGGACAAATAAGTGCCCAAATGAATGTCTTTGTAAATGAAAACCAAAGATCGAATTTAGCTTACAAAACGCATTGATAAATGATAGGAAAGCAGGCATAAAAATGAATGCAGGCATTTAAGATTACGTTGGCTTCTAAAAGATAGTTGTATTCGACGAATACTTGAATTTTCTTTTTGTTACGAGTGTATTGCCATACTCGTCGAAAATGCTAAGGTAATATAACTACTTTTACATTGCTCGATTAATTATTTAGCGATAGAATTCGCGAACATTTAAAAAATTTTAAAATAGCGCTTAACAAGCGAGTTCAATTTTAAGCTTTGGGAATCAAATATCCCTCTAACCGGCAAGACCGTAAAAATGATAGGATCAAGCCAATATTTCTTTTCAAGTAGACATAGTCAAATGAAACTAAAGTTTTAATTTTCAGGTAAAACCAACATTCTGAACGAATGCCAGGTGAAAAATAGTGAAGACCGTCTGTAGACGGTCTTGCCGTTTTGAGTGTAATAAAACATCACATGTAAATTTTATATACAAAAAAAGTTTTATTGAAAAAAAGGAGGAAAAATAGCTAAATTATTTATTATTTACGATGGTGTCCCAAAAACAACTCTTACACACAGAGAAAAATTTAGCTATTTGCCAACTGAAATTCGGTTACTACGACTCAAATTCGGTTATTACAAATTTTAGACGGTTGGCACAACTTAACATTTGTTTTCACAACAAAGTTCGGTTAATTCAACTGAATTTTAGTTGCAACTCCCAAAATATTCAGAAATCTAATGTAAATATCATTGTACTAACTGAATTTATAAGTTGTCACAATTAAAATACACTTTCAGTGCGGTTGGCACTTTATTTCTCTGTGTGTATCGACTTGACCGCATAAATGCATGTTGCATTTGGAACAAACGACTTGGGTGTCAGATTTCTTGCAATGTTTACACTTTTTTTTTTGCTTTTCTGTGCACCCAAACAGGAAAATGATCGACACCATCGAACCAAACATCAGCAACTTGATGAACAGCTCTTTTCTCAACACTTGATATACCAGGATGTTGTGATAAAGGCTCATCGAGATTTTGAGCATATGATGGTCGCCCTACAAGCCGTTTATTTTTGAAGGAAACAAGTCCAGCAGCTATTTCCTCACGAAAGTCTGGAAGCTGTGAAAGTAGTTCTTCATCGGACACATTTTTGGAAACGTTTGTATAAAATGAATGCATTTGTAGAGGCCATGTCCACAAAATGGTAGAACAATCTAATCATTATATTACGAGTCTTAGCTCGAATATGGTATCCACCCATGAGACCATCCATAAGATCTACTCCACCCATGTGAGCATTGTATTCTCCGATAATTTGAGGGCAGTTGATTTCGATGAATTTCTTATGCTTTCTATCATACCGAGGATAATTTGATGGTTGTTCGTCAGGATTAGTTCTGTCGAAGCGTTTAATAGCGACATATGTCGATGCCAGGCGGACACATTTGTTATCCTTCCATAACACAGTATTTACATCGACTCCATTGATTGAGGTCATGTACTCCAAGCTAATCCTGTCTGCTCTTTGTTCACTTCGCTGTCGGTTGGCAGCTTACATGCTGGAATACGATTGGCTATAAATATAAAGCAAATCATGATCAAAAAGAAATATATAAAAAAAAAAAAAAAATAAGTACCTCTCACTGTTCCCAAACTATATATTCCTCTTGCTCGTAAATATACTAAAAGTGGCAGCGAGGTGTAGAAGTTATCAAAATACAGTATATGAAGAACGAAATTAGGAATCGTTTGTGATAAACGAACTACCACATTTGATGTAGCTCCAAGGTCCGGTGTATCGGGTAAGATGATATTATCTCCGGCGCCATTGTAGATTTCAAAACGGTCATTGTAGATGAATCACAAAGCACGAACAATTTGATCCCCCACTTATGCGGCTTTTTGGGCATGTCTTGACGGAGATGGTGTTTTGTCTTTGTGCTGCACATCTGTTCGTAGTCGCATAATCTAGCCGTTTTTAGTATTGAATCGAATCTGTCGTTTATTTTGTTGGCCAAAGTGCGGATGCGGAACAATCGGTCACAGCCCGGTTCACCTTTCTTCATTCGCTGTGATTCATCTTGAAAAGATAGATATTTCTGGATAGAAATAAATCGTTTGGACTTCATACACTTTTGAATCGGCAAGAAGGCATTCTTTCCACAATAGCTTTCTCAATTACGAAAGCGGTATAATGACATGTATAACATTATGGCGATATAATTTTCATCCACAGCACAACGATTTGTCTCTACAACGATCAATTCAATAATATCATCAGTAAGCAAATAAATAAAAAATTCAATTGGTGTTTTGAGCTCTTTCAAGGCCAGTGAAAGTGACGAATCGCCTCGAAAGGCTACCTCGTTTAAATGTAAACATATCGAGCGTTTGCGCCATACCAATTTTGACATCTCTTTCGAGTTTTTAGATATTGCATTCAGAGCTGATTATAAAAAAGAGAAAATAAATTCTTATAAAACAAGCTAATTAGTGTCATACCTTCAATGAACCCTCCAGGACAAGGTTGAACTGATGGTCCAGTAGTTTCAGCTGTTGGCAATGGGGATCTGGCTCTTTTGCATTTGGTGGTTACTTTCGTTGCAGTTGATGCCGACGGTTCTTGTGTCGGAACAATTTCTACCGCTGCTTCATCTTTAATGAATAAGCCGATGGTATGTCCATTGTGCTGAAATTCAGAGAAAAATTTATTCCCTCTACAAATGCATCCGTGGTCTCAGCTACACCCATATTGTGAACGCATTCTGCTATGGCCTGTTCTGTATTCTCTGGAAGTGTATCTGCATCGATATTATCCAAAACATATGTGGGATCACCAACACTGTCATCGCTATCAAAACTTTCATATGTGCTCTCTACAGAACTCTCCACAGAATTCATGAACTCGAGCATTTGCTCATCAGACATATCCTCCAAATTGATCTTTTCTTATAGGAACGTTTGAAAGATCCATCTCTAACACGAGTTAAATAAAGGATTAATATAATAATGATTTTATTGACAAAAGGTGAAACCAACAATTGAACGAGAGGGAAATTTTTTGTACACACAAACCGGCAAGACCGTCTTAAGACGGCCTTCACTATTAAGTTTAGAAAGCACATTTTTTTTTCTTTTTCACTTGAAATACATAATAAAACTCAAATATAATATGTTATCTACTTATATACAATTTTTGAGTCAATCACTTTTTTTTAAATGTGTTTTTTTTAATAGTTGCGAAAATTAATTTGCGAAATAATTTTCGATGATAATTTGTTGACTTTTTGCACTTGTTTGATAACAGCTGACAAACTACTTGTCAGTAAGTGTTGGAGATTATAACAAATGTAAAACAATGTTGTCTAATGACATTTTTCACTTTTTTGGAGCGATAAAATTTATAGTACAGCAGTGGAGCCCAATACCGGAAGACCGTCTTAAGACGGTCTTGCCGGTTAGAGGGATATGTACCATAAATATTAATACTGGTCTAGTTCTTAGTTTTATACAGAAAGAAATAAGATTTATTGCATATGGAAATTTTTGTAAACGCATTTTCACGCTTCAAATTTTCAGTTTTCGAAATGACTGTAACATTGATCGAAAAAAAGTCCGCCATTGAAATCAGCATGCCCGACATATATAGAATTGATGGTCAGATCCTTATTATTTTTTTTTTTATTTTTTTTTTATGTCAAGCCGTGTTATAAGAGCTCTATTTCAAGTTAACGTTCACCTAGAATACTATGTAGGTTAAGACCACTTCGAATGTAGATAAAAACAAATTAAATTTCACTTAAAGAAAGGACGACTTACATTTCAGTGAATTCAACTAATATTTGTCAATTGTTTTTACTCTTCAAAAAATCACTAAATGATCCACATATGTAGTAAAGAATAAACTAACATTTATGTTTTTTATTTTTTTAAATAACGAAAAACAACTGTAAAAAATTAATGTAAAATCATAAAACAGTCATTTGATGTGGTTTGTTTTTTAGAAGAACTACAAGGTTAGTAAAAAAATGTTGTTTGTTCTAGAAATGTCTGACGGTTTCAATAAAAATAAAGAATCTGTATTACAACGCAAACAACTACACGTTTTTAAAGATGAAGTTCGCTGAGGTACAGTAAAATTTAAATTTTATTTGCTCAAAAATCGAAAATTTTTTAGTGTTTAATATTTTAACTTGCGTCGTTCCTTTAGTATAATTTCAATACATGTTTTCAATGAAAATTTTCGAGTTGATATTAAAATTTTTATTAGGATGTTATGGATTTAAAAAAAAAAAAACGTTACTTTTCTACAACTAAAACTTTTTTTTTTGCATGGTGCAAAACATTGTTTTGTTTAATCCCATATATTAATTTAATTCTGCCAATCCAATTATATATTGCCCATCTAACAACGTATAATATATTGTAAGATACAATTACATATGCCGTTTTACAAACAATTACAGTGGCCAGGTAAATTGTATCTTAACATGATGTCATACTAAACTATCTTAAATTGTACAAAACAGCATTACATTATACAAGATTATATAATATTATTTTTACTCGGGTATACTTAACAACTCTTTACTACCACTACTTTTTTTGTTCTACCTTCTTTAGAAAATCAACAACTCATCTGTAATAATGTTTTTCATAACGTCTTTTCCTGCTTTAGTTATATATATATATATCTTTCTTAAGTTTTTACTATTTTTTTTAGAAAAAAATATACAATGATTTATTTACTAAAGACAAACAAGAAATTAATTCTTATTCATGGTATTGGTTGCATGATGCTGCCGTTGCTGCTTATATGAAGAAGATAAAAAACTGCAGCAGTAGAAGGTGGTAGTGTGTAGTAAGTAACCTGTAAATTGGAAAGCAAGCATACAAATGCATGCATGCATTTAAGATTACCTTGGCTTCTAAAGATTGTATATACGGGGGAATACTTGACTTTTCTTTTTGTTAAGAGTGTATTGGCATAAGCGTCAAAAATGCTAAGGTAATCATTTGTAATTTTCTAACATTCTTGTGTATAGTTTAGGTTAAAGAAACCCGAAAACAAAAAACAAATTTATAAAGACAAAAGTAAAAAAAGTGCGTGTTAGCTAAAAAAAACAAGGAGTTTCTACGACTACACAAGCGCAAATAATCATATATAAAGTTGCAGAGTGTGGTTTTAATGAAAACAAGATGTTGGCTTCAAATGACACTTTAACATAGCAAGGAGATTTTCTTAAATTAAGTAAAGTAGCTGAAAATTTATAACCCACTGAAAAAGGTAAACTGAAAGTGGTAAAACTTTCAGTGTGTGTACCCCGTAAAATAGTAAAATCCAAATACTAGGTTGCGAACAACTTCCCAGTATAATAGTAAAATCCAAAATAACTGGTTGCAGAACAGCTTGTACTGTATTATAACAGGTTCTAATTTCTGTTCTGCAACTGGTTCTTTTTATATGATTTTGAACCTACTTTCTGCTCTACAACCGGTTCTTTTATATGGAGTTTGTTGCATTTGCAATAGGTTCTATAGCTCCAAACTAGAACAGGATGCTTTAGAACCGGTTCTAGAACCAGTTATGGAACTGGTTCTGCGACAGTGGTACCTTATACTTTGACACCCAAGAATCTGTTCTAGAACCGGTTTCATGTAACCTTTGGTAAAAGAAGCGGTTCGCACAACGTATTACAGAGAAAATTCGTTTTTTAGCCGAAACGATTCGTATGTGGAACAAACTTCCCGCAGAAGTCTTCCCTGTTACTTACAATTTAGAAAAATTTAAATCAACTATCCACATACACTACTCCCTCTTTCCTCCTTCCCATACCCATTTTACTGATCAATACAATGCACTGCATGAGTGGGGGGTATCCCCTGAGTATTGGTTAAATTAAAAAAATAAAAAAAAAAAAAAATATGTGTTCTAAAAAATGTTCTGGTTTATCTGTATTATACAAGTTCTAATTTCTGTTCTGCAACTGTTTGTTTTGTATGGAGTGTAACATATTTACCTCCAAAACTAGAACAGGTTGCTTTAGAACGGTTCTAGAACCAGTTATAGAACTGGTTCTGGGACAGTAACACCTTAAATTTCGACTCCCAGGAATGTGTTCTAGAACCGGTTACATGTAACCGGTGGTAAAAGAAGTTGTTCTGGAACAGATTCGGAGGTAACCTGTTCTAAAAAATTTTGCTGGGTAGTAATAAAGAAAAGTATAGATTTTATTGGTTTTTTCAGCTATATTTAAAATTAATATTGCATTAACATTTTTAACTGGGTTTTCCGCATATGTAATGGTAGGGGGGGGCGTTTCAAGAAAAAAAATTAGTAGCCCGCTGAAAATAAACTTTGGCGTTTTCTAAGAATATTCCCGAAATAGTTCGTGTTTTGCAATAACCATTAGTGAGTTGGGCCATTTATAAAAAGATATTCATTTCGTTTCAAGAAACTGTATGGTTGATCAAATGAAAGATCTTTTGAACATGCATCTAAAAACAAAAATTAAATAAAAAAATATAAAACTATATACAATTTTTAAAATGGTCCAGGTTGTTGCAGAAGCTTGCAATTTTTGGAATCCTTATAAAAAATGTCAAAATTCATGTTAAGGGAGCCACTACAAAAATTTTTGTTTTGACCCACTTAATGCGGCGTCAGTAAAAAAACCTTAATAGCTCACTTTACAAAAGATTTATATTTAAAATAATTGGTACTTTGATATTTGATGAATACAATAAAATCTTGTCTATATTTGAGCCATAACATTTTAATTTGGGACTGCTTGTTGAAAAGTTATGAGAAAATATTTAAAATTTGTTTCGCATGTTTTTGTAATAAATAAACCAGCGGGGCCAACTGTTACTGAGAAAGGTATGTCTGATTAGGACTACAGTGACCATTACTACTAATTTTATTAGTACATGTACTGAGCTTTGGTCACGTGTACTGATGATATAAACCATGTACTGATGAAAAAGTCATGTGTACTGATTGGTACTGAGTTTTTAGAATTTGTACTGATAGTACTGATTTTTAAACTTTTCAGATAATTGTATGGTTTTTAAATTTATGGTTTTTTAAGATTTGATTCAATTTAAATAAATTTTTCAGAATTTCAATTTCTACTTGCCAGCTCTAGCGGATTGGCTAGGCGAAATTACATGAGTGAGTCAGTCAGCCATCGAAACCCAACGAAAAATTTTTCAATGCTTTTAAATACGACACTGAACTTATTTTCTTATCAAGTTTTCTTTAAGAAGGTTGTCATAAGACCATTGGGTCTCATTTTCACGCTTACAAATGGAATCTGGACAAAAGTGAGTATAGGATACTTTCGGCATCTACATTCCAAATTCTAGAAGCAGACAAATTATTTTGTTCTTATATAATTTGATTATTCTGAGTTCTGGAGAAT